>JARYHS010001113.1:8743291-8792204 GCA_031002005.1 Vandiemenella viatica | reverse complement strand
GCGAGAAGGAATCCCCGTTCCCCGTTATTTGGATTGATACTCGCTATTTAAACTAGTGTTGCCAGCCCTACGAATTTATCTTTTCAAAAAATCAGGAATTTAAATTTTATTTAGTTTTTTCCCTCTTTTTATTACTTTTTGTTTTTTCCTTATATTTGTATACTTATTAACTCTCAGCGTATAGTGATACTGACTAATTAAATTGTCAGTAATTATGAATTGTTTCTTTGCATCTGTTGGCGTAAACAAACGATTGAAAAAGAAATAAAGATCCTATTTTGTCTGATAATATATTTAAATTCAAACTTAATGGACCGTAATACAGAACTATCGGTGCAGTCTTTATGCACAGTGTGTACTTTGCTCACAATTTTAAATTGCAATCTCAAAATCTTCTGCGTACAATACAAAAACAACCAGTAAAAGAAAATTTAAGTACTCCAGAAGTTACGGAAGAAACAGATCAAGAAACAGAAAATTCCGACAGCGACCGAACTGGTGTTGGTAGTACTGATACTACTGAATGTGGTACTGACATAGAGGATGAATAAAATTATGTTACCTATATAGATACATTTATGAATCATTATGTAAATCATTATATGATTCAGTAAGATTTAAAACACACTTGTAAAATGTAAGGTCCGTAAATAAAACTATAATTTATCAAATATATTGTTTTCTGAGTAAAAAAACAAGGGTGCTAGGTTTTTTTTTCACAAAGCTGAATTTTTTTTTTTTTTTTTTTTTTTTTCAATTTGCAAAACTCTACGCCGGCCCTGCCAAAAGCTTGCAGGTACTTCATGGCGAGCCAGTGCTCACGTTCTAAGATCCACAGCCTTATCTCTATCATACTCTGTTGCTGCCCATCCTGGATCAATAGTGCCCACACAAAGAAGATAGATGTGCAACTCAATAAGGCAATGCTCTGGCCTCGCATTCGGGAGGACGGCCGCGGCGGTTCGAATCCCCGTCCCGGCATCCAGACTTGGGTTTTCCATGGTTTCCCCAAATCACTCCAGGCAAATGCCGGGATGCTTCCTTCAAAATGGCCATGGCCGAATTCCTTCCAGTTCCCTGTCCCCAGTCCCATTCCGCCTCTAATGATCTTGGCCGTCGACGAGGCGTAAAGGCAATGCGGATAATTACGGGCCTCATTTAAGCATGGCTTCTAGCGCTATGTAACATTTCCTGAAGAACATCAAGATATTATTCAAGCAAAACACCAATGCTAGAAATCGAGGACACCGCTATAGCACACGGCAATCGACATTACAGAATCCTCTTTCATCATCAACAAGCTGTGGACAACTCAATGGGAGCAGTCGTCAGTAGCCAATGAAAATCTAGTTTAGGATCCCTCAGTAAGGTTACAAGGTTTCCATCTCCCTAGGCGGCAGTACAGAATCATCAGTCGGATTCGAACAGGACAAGGCAGATGCGCCTACTTATTACACAAATGGGGCTGGGTAGATTCTGTAGAGCAGCGGTTCTCAAACTTTTATGCTCCGCGAACCCCTTTTAAATTTTCCAGACAGTGGCGAACCCCCTAAAAAAAATTTAAAAAAAAAAAAGTTTTTAAAAAAATAAGAATTTTTATTTTCATAAAAGTAATACACTTATACAGAAGATTGTTGTCAGTTAATATGATAGATGAGCTTGTTTTTTGTCGCATGTTGAGTCAATATCAGGAACAGTTTTACTCAATCTCAGTCTCATTTCATATTCGACATTCATTCGATTCCTGTATTTCGTTTTTATCATAACCAGGTGTGAAAACCCACTCTCACATAAGTAAGTTGTCACGAAGGGTAAAAGGAAATTAACTGTTTACGTGAGAGCTCCGGATATTCTTCCTGTCTTGCTGCCCAAAAATCAATTAAAGACATCTTTTTAAAATCAGCATGAAGAGTACGATCTGTGGACATTTCCAGCAATGATTCATGTTGCTTAATGCTCAAACCAGAATTTATGCTTTTTGTTGTGACCATAAATGGATTTCGAACCCAGTCTTCAGCATTACCGATATCTGGAAAATACCTTTTCAGTTCATCAGAGAGCTGAGACAAATGTACAGTAATTTCAGCTTTTACTTCGGCATCCAGTGATAAGGTGTTGGTCGAAACAAATTCATGCAGAAGAGGAAAACATTCAATAACACCTGATATCATGCAAGTTTTCCAAAATTCAATTTTTCTTATGAGGGCTTGTATTTTATCCTGCACAATGAATATGTTACACGTGGAGCCTTGCATAGAAGCTTTCGTTTCGTTGAGAGAAGAGAAAATATCAGCTAGATATGACACCCTTATATGCCAGGTTTCATCTTCAAATCTTAACTTGAGGTTGAAGTCACTGTCCTTCTCAAATAAATAGACTTCATGACGCAGTTCAAAAAACCTAGCTAACATCCTGCCTCTTGACAACCAACGCACTTCACAATGTAAGAGTAAAGAAACATGTTCACTGCCCATGTCCCGACATAATAATGCAAAAAGTCTCGAGTTGAGCGGACGTGCTTTTATGTAATTTATTATCTTTACGACCTCTGACAATACTGTTTTTAAATAATCAGGCATTTTGTTGCACGCCAGTGTCACTCTGTGCAATGCACAGTGCATACTTTTGGCTTCAGGAGCAAGATGTTTAATTCTAGTGATTAGTCCAGATATCCTACCTGTCATGGCTTTGGCACCATCAGTCGAAACACCAACACACCTTCTCCAGTCTATGCCATGTTCTTCAAAAAAAATCATTGATGACGTTCAAAATATCTTCTCCTTTTGTCGTAGTCTCCAAGTTCTTGCATAACAGAAAATCTTCTTCAGAAATGTTTCTGTGTACATATCTAACAAAACTAAGTACATTCGGCAGTCCAGTAATATCTGTTGATTCGTCAACTTGAATTGCAAAATAAGTATTTTGCAGTCGTTCTGCTAGTTGATTTTCAACATTGAGTGCCATGTCGCGAATGCGCCTTGCGATTGTGTCATTTGAAAGTGGTATTTTATCCAGCAATTTTGCTAATTTGTCTCCTAGCACGCAGCTGACAATATCTTTAGCAGCTGGAAAAATTAATTCCTCAGCAATATTGTATGACTTGTCGGTCTTTGCAATTTTGTATGCCACTAGGAAAGACGCACGTAAATAATCAGCGTTGGTAGTTGCAGTATTTGTCACAGTTTTTTTTGAAGATTCCAACTCCCTCTTTTTTCGAACAAAAAAATCTAAAGATTTGTTTACGTACTGCTGATGTTTTGTCTCCAAATGTCTTCGCAACAATGATGGCTTCATCGAGCTATTTGCGAGAACTTCTGAACATATTACACACTGTGGCTCTGGGTACTGGGTGTCTTCTTTGCACACAAATCCAATTTTCAGATAATCTTCATCATATTTTCTTTTCTTTGTCGATGGAATGAAGTGTTCTTCTGGTTTACTTGTTTTCCGCGTATTTTCTTTCGAAATTGAACTTTCAGTAGACGTAGACACAATTTGACTCAACGAAGTTTTCAATGTTTCTGAACTGGATAACTTTTGAGTATCTGGGCATTTTCCGCGTATTGATCCGGTTTTTAACCACTGGTTCATGTTTTCACTTACTTTTTAATCAAAATTACTTATCAACTTTATTTCAGCCGGCCGAAATAAGTGCGCGCGCGGAGTACCACTGACCTGAGAAACAACTATACTAAACAATGCCGCGCGCTTTTTGTCAGTCACAAATTATTATGTAATTTCAAGCCATTGTAGCCCTTTCTTAAGGCATTATTTTCCGCCCCCATTGTTACCAAACCTAACACGATTGTGAGTGGTGCCGAATAATGGAAATATATAGCATAATGTAGAATTTGAACCTTGAAAGATATTTGGCGTTCAAAAATTTACATATTATCTATTAATACTTATTCGGCACATCGAGTGAAAGGAGCGATATTTCTTTGAAGGCATTGTATTAAATGATGCATGTCACACGCGTGATACATTCAGTCTGCCACCATTACGTAAATCTCGCCGCGAACCCCCTATGATCAACTCGCGAACCCCTAGGGGTTCGCGTACCACACTTTGAGAATCGCTGCTGTAGAGCAACCTTACAAACAATCAGTCACATCGTTTATAATTGTCCTACAAGGGACCAATAGCGGAAATACATGATGCTTCGATCAGTGCAGCTGACTGGAATAAAACATTAGATCTCGAGATATGAAATTGTACAATGTTGTGATCAGTACCGGATTAACCACGTAGCAGGAGGTAGCAAATGCAACGGGCCTCGCGCCTTCTAGGGTACCTCGCGCCTTCTAGGGGGCCCCGCTCGTTTTAGGGAGCCTCGCTCCTTTTATGGGGCCCTGCTACTTTTAGGGATCCTCATTCCTTCTAGGGGGCCCCGCGCCTTTACGGGGCCTCGCGCTTTCTAGGGGGGCCCACGCCACCTAGGGGTCCTCGCGACTTCTAGGGTACCTTGCGCCTTCTAGGGGGCCCGCTCCTTTTAGGGGGCCCCGCTCCTTTCAAAAGGCATCGCTCCATCTAGGGGCCCCCTGCCTTCTAGGGGGTCCCGCGCCTTCTAGGATGCCTCGCGCCTTCTAAGTGGCCCCGCGCCTTCTAGGGTCCCTCGCGCCTACTAGGGGGCCTTACGCCTTCTAGGGGACCGTGCGCCTACTAGAGGGCCTCGCGCCTACTAGGGGACTCGCGCCTTCTAGGGCGCCTCGCTCCTTTTAGGGGGCAATGCTCCTTTTAGGGGCCCCCGCTTCTTTAAGAGGGCCTCGCTCCATTTAGGGGGCCCCGCGCCTTCTAGAGGGTCTCGCGCCTTCTAGGATGCCTCACGCCATCTAGGTGGCCCCGCGCCTTCTAGGGAGCCTCGCGCCATTTAGGGGGCCTCGCGCCTTCTAGGGTGCCTCGCGCCTTATTGGTGGCCCCGCGCCTTCTAGGGTGCCTCGCGCCTCCTAGGGGGCCTTACGCCTTCTAGGGGACCGTGCGCCTACTAGAGGGCCTCGCGCCTACTAGGGGACTCGCGCTTTCTAGGGCGCCTCGCTCCTTTTAGGGGGCCCTGCTCCTTTTAGGGGCCCCCGCTCCTTTAAGAGGGCATCGCTACATTTAGGGAGCCCCGCGCCTTCTAGAGGGTCTCGCGCCTTCTAGGATGCCTCACGCCATCTAGGTGGCCCCGCGCCTTCTAGGGTGCCTCGCGCCATTTAGGGGGCCTCGCGCCTTCTAGGGTGCCTCGCGCCTTATAGGTGGCCCCGCGCCTTCTAGGGTGCCTCGCGCCTCCTAGGGGGCCTTACGCCTTCTAGGGGACCGTGCGCCTACTAGAGGGCCTCGCGCCTACTAGGGGACTCGCGCCTTCTAGGGCGCCTCGCTCCTTTTAGGGGGCCCTGCTCCTTTTAGGGGCCCCCGCTCCTTTAAGAGGGCCTCGCTACATTTAGGGAGCCCCGCGCCTTCTAGAGGGCCTCGCGCCTTCTAGGGTGCCTCGCGCCTTATAGGTGGCCCCGCGCTTTCTAGGGTGCCTCGCGCCTCCTAGGGGGCCTTACGCCTTCTAGGGGACCGTGCGCCTACTAGAGGGCCTCGCGCCTACTAGGGGACTCGCGCCTTCTAGGGCGCCTCGCTCCTTTTAGGGGGCCCTGCTCCTTTTAGGGGCCCCCGCTCCTTTAAGAGGGCCTCGCTCCATTTAGGGGGCCCCGCGCCTTCTAGAGGGTCTCGCGCCTTCTAGGATGCCTCACGCCATCTAGGTGGCCCCGCGCCTTCTAGGGTGCCTCGCGCCATTTAGGGGGCCTCGCGCCTTCTAGGTCCTCGCGCCTTCTAGGTGGCCCGCGCCTTCTAGGGTGCCTCGCGCCTCCTAGGGGGCCTTACGCCTTCTAGGGGACCGTGCACCTACTAGAGGGCCACGCGCCTACTAGGGGACTCGCGCCTTCTAGGGCGCCTCGCTCCTTTTAGGGGGCCCTGCTCCTTTTAGGGGCCCCCGCTTCTTTAAGAGGGCCTCGGGTCATTTAGGGGGCCCCGCGCCTTCTAGAGGGTCTCGCGCCTTCTAGGATGCCTCACGCCATCTAGGTGGCCCCGCGCCTTCTAGGGTGCCTCGCGCCATTTAGGGGGCCTCGCGCCTTCTAGGGTGCCTCGCGCCTTATAGGGGGCACCGCGCCTTCTAGGGTGCCTCGCGCCTCCTAGGGGGCCTTACGCCTTCTAGGGGACCGTGCGCCTACTAGAGGGCCTCGCGCCTACTAGGGGACTCGCGCCTTCTAGGGCGCCTCGCTCCTTTTAGGGGGCCCTGCCCCTTTTAGGGGCCCTCGCTTCTTTAAGAGGGCCTCGCTCCATTTAGGGGGCCCCGCGCCTTCTAGAGGGTCTCGCGCCTTCTAGGATTCCTCACGCCATCTAGGTGGCCCCGCGCCTTCTAGGGTGCCTCGCGCCATTTAGGGGGCCTCGCGCCTTCCAGGGTGCCTCGCGCCTTATTGGTGGCCCCGCGCCTTCTAGGGTGCCTCGCGCCTCCTAGGGGGCCTTACGCCTTCTAGGGGACCGTGCGCCTACTAGAGGGCCTCGCGCCTACTAGGGGGCTCGTGCCTTCTAGGGGGCCCCGCTCCTTTTAGGGGGCCTCGCTTTTTTTGGAGTCCTCACTCCTTCTAGGGGGCCCCGCGTCTTCTAGGGGACCTTGCGCCTTCTAGGGTGCCTCGGGCCTTCCGTGGGGCCCCGCGCCTACTTGGGGGCTGGTGCCTTCTAGGGTGCCCCGCTCCTTTTAGGGGGCCTGGCTCTTTTTAAGGGTCCTCACTCCTTCTAGGGGGCCCCGCGCCTTCTAGGGGACCTTGCGCCTTCTAGGGTGCCTCGCGCTTTCTAGGGGGTCCACGCCTACTAGGGGGCCTCGCGCCTTCTAGGCGGCTCCGCACCTTCTAGAGTGCCGCGCGCCTTCTAGGGGGCCTCGCGCCTTCTTAGGGGCCCCGCGCCTTCTAGGGGGCCTGGCGCCTTCTAGGGTGCCTCGCGCCTTCTATGGGGCCACGCGGCTTCTAGGGGACCCCGTGGCTTCTAGGGTGCCCCGCGCCTTCTAGGGTGCCTCGCGCCTTCTAGGGGACCTGGCGCCTTCTAGGGGGCCCCACACCTAGTCTAGATGAGCGACTTTTTTTGTCTTAATCCGGTCCTGCTTCTGATCTGCACATTTGTGTAACCTATTCTGTACCTTGTTAAACACCACACGATAAATAAATAAATATATGAGCGCCATGTTAGTGAGGATGTTTATCGCGATGTAAACTACTCCCCAACATCTTGGACAAAATTATGTGATAGCCGTTCTTACAGTTAGTTTTCGTTAATAATTAGCTTCTATTCCCGATAAAAATGATGGCTTCAATGCAGATTTGAGGCTCATAACTAGGGTTGTCACCTTTTTTATTTAAAATAAAGTACATTGGTTATTAAAGGTAAGGAAAAAAGTATATAGTGAAAAAATAAAGTACAAGTTATTTTTGTTTATTATTGTGTTTAAAAACATATTTTTATTGCTTTCCGCAAGTTTAATCAAAATATTATCATTGCTAAACAATTGCACAGCATCTTTACAGTCTATATTTAACTTAAAGTAAATAAGTAATTCGTTTTTTGAGATTCAGAAGCGCTTTGTTTCTTTCGTCTCGCCATTTGCAATTCATTACAGAAACAACTCTATCTGTGAATAGACAGTAAAAATTAAATTGCGTTATACAAGTTTGAAAAATTATCATCAGTCTTATTAAATACTTGCTGCTATTTTTGTGCAGTAGATAATTCCGGCAAACCTTCAGAACTATAATCTGATCATATAGTTTGTTTAATAAAGCAATTTCTCCGTAAAGATAATCCAGTTTTGCAGTTTGAAATTTTTTATTACGTTAACAATATCAAATTCAGCATAGCTTTTTAAAAAAAAAAAACTTTAGCATAACATATTCATTATCGATTTGATTCTTTTCACTATCAAAATTTCAGTTTGTAGCTATACATGGAGTACTTTGTTTTCTGAAGTTGTCCTTGTCCATAATTTACTATAACATAAATCTATAAAACCAATAAATCGCATTCTTATTGCTATCAAACCGCTTTACAAAAACCATTCAAACAAACAAAAAGTTTTGACAAGACAATGACATTGACATTGATAATGTCGACATTCGAAGTTAGGTTGCTTTCAAAAATTATCAAAAATGAGCGTTCAAGTGGGGCTGGGGTCCTATCGATTCGGCACCAATAGATAACCTACACTCTTTGGCAAAAAAATTGACTGTGGGCGCCTGAGACCAAGTCCCTTATTTCGCACAATGTGGCATCAATGCGGGTATTCAACTCAGCGCCATCTGTTATTCATTTCCTTAAGTCAGTGCCTGGAACAAACTCTCCAGTGATGCCACATAGTGCAAAATAATGGACTTAGTCTCAGGCAACCACAGTCAATTTTTTTGCCAAAGAGTGTACCATTTTTCGCAAAATGCTTACGACCAAACGTTTTTAAATCCCAGAGAAATCAAATCATGCAAAATAAAGTATTTTCGCGTACTTTATTGTTTTCACAAAGTATACAGTACATTTACCAGAAATAACGTAGCCCTACAATACTTTATTATAAAGTACGGGTGGCAACTCTACTCATAACTGAAATAATGTTTTATAAGCATTTCTTGTGCTGTGAAGACGAATGCTAATATTTCTGCGCTCAAATGAAAGTTTTATCGCACACGCAGTAATAGATTCACTGTATCGCCTAGACATGATTACTAGCGTTCGGATCTTTATGACCGAAAAAATAGAGAAATACGCAGGCAAATATGACCTCATAAGCGGGTAAAAATCACCTAAAAATCACAAAATAAGACCAAACATTTAAATTTACTATACCTCAAAACATGATCAATTACACATAATGTATTTCATCTAGTGGGTCTAGTGTCCCTTTCACATCGGCAGCATAATTTGTTTCCGTGCACTCGCTGCACCATTGCGAAATTAAATTTTAAATCACTTTTGTTGGAGTCATTTTAATTTCACTTAATTTAGAGAAAATTTCGTCTGTACTGTAATACTCTTCAAATTCCCTTATGTAACTCTGTAACTTCGCACTTGAAGAAAATTTTGTTTTCGGCATGGTGGTACTCCCTGATTCATTGCAGATTTAACACTGATTGAGGATTACGTTAAAAAGTTTTTCATCCAGATATTGATTGATGCGGCTCGACACAGGCATGGAGGAAGGAAATATATGGAGACGACGCAAGAGACCTTCACCACGCATTGAAGAGAAGCAGGGCGGAGGAGGAGTGGGGGGGCATGGCCGGAGTGGAGGGGGCATGGCCGCTTCCATACAGACACGGGGAATATGTACAAAAACCTCAAGGGGACTCTACGATAAACGTGACGCCGCAATCTGGTGATGGATTATTATGTAACTCGATATGACAAATAAAAAATGAAGAATAAATTTTTTTGATATCCTGCTTAGTTTTCGAGATGTTACGTCCCAAATGTGAAATGGTTTTGGTTGAAATTCAGAAGAAAAAATTGGTCAAAGTCAAATTTTATGATGGATTCTTATTTAAAAAGACGAGCCAAATGAAAAATAAACAATAAATTTTTCGATATCTCACCTAGTTCTCGAGATATACTGTATCAAAAGTGAGGTGTCTTGAGTTGAAATGGAGAAGAAAAATTTCGCAAAAGTCAAATTTAATGATCGATTCTTATGTAACACGACGAGACAAATCGAAAATAAAGAATAAAATTTTTCGATATCTTGCTTAGTTTTCGGGATATACTGGCAACATCGCAATTGTTTGGAAGCGCAATATCGTCGCTGCCGCCACTGCGCATGCGCGAGCCTGCTTCACCAATTTAACGTCACTTCTCCTCCATATATTTCCTTCCTCCATGGACACAGGCATGCTTAGTGTTGCAAACTAAAAAAAAAAATCATATTTGTGAAAAAAACATGAAAATAACCTAGACCCTTGTTTTTTTTTCTAAATTCGTTTTTTTTTTTCCTCAGAAAACAATGTATTTGATAAATTATAGTTTTACTTATGGAACTTATATTTTACATGTGTGTTTTAAATCTTACTGAATCATTTAATTTCTTACATAATTATTCATAAATGCATCTATATAGGTAACATAATTTTATTCATCCTCTATGTCAGTACCACATTCACTATAGTCGGCGTCATGAAATTAGGCCTGCCAAGGTCACGTAGTCTCCACTGCCTCCCCTGCCCGCACCAACCCTCTGTCCCTTGGTTGGGCCGGCGACATTGCCACATTAGCTTTTGCCGGTCGTCCATGCGTATCTTTACACGCGGTCGCTTTATTTCCTTAGTTTAAGGCCTATTCGAGTAATGTTAATGGTGGTGATGTTCAGGAACAAAATCATGCAATTAGTGTATTAACAGACAGAAGTAATATTCGCGAACCTGCAGGCCGCCTGGGCATTGGAAACCTAATTAAAATCATTGTAGCAGATATTTTAAAGTATTTTTTAAGGAATATTACCAACAACTAACACACAAAAATAAAAAATACTTCGCTAAATTACAAACACTGACATGGAGGTATTTGTGGCAGTCATTTCTATGTATAATCGATCCCTTACATTTTATAAATTAATTTTCGTTTTGTCTTTGCTTTTGAAGATTTCTCGCGAAATTTGTCATGTATGGGCCATTGTGTACAATGACAATAATAATTCTTACAGAAGCTGAAAATAGCTTTTCTGTGGAGGACAGGAAATATGTTTCTCAGTCGTAAACGAACCGACGACCAGCCGGCACTGCGGCATGCGCTGCGCGCAAATATAAACTGTGAAACAATCCAAAAGGGGTTGTCTGAAGAGGCTTTGCCTGCTACCAGAATTAATTTCAGTATTTTCTTAGAAACTTTCTCGCTGGAAGTTTTTACGTAAACAAATAAAACGTAAGTTAGTCAGCGACAACATTTTACATTACACAGCCGAAACAACTAAGCGCTTCGTGTAACATTTTATTTTTTTTATTCACATGCTTCCCTATTTAATGAATAGAATGTATTCGGTATGAGTCTGTTAACTTTCAGGAAGGCGCATAATTTTTTTTGAGTTATTACTTATTATTTTTATTGATTTTTCTGTCGGTTGAAGTGAAAAAGTATTTTGATTTCTAATTTTCATGGAAACACATTACTATTTTTTTAAAAACAGTCACACAAATATTTGGAATTATAAAGCACATCACCTTGTCCCACATGTTAAGTATTATGTTTTAGAAATTTTTTCGCACTCATTACTGAAAGTTGATTTTTTTGCTGATTTGCAACACTGTTCGGATACTCCGTGACCTTCACAGGACTAATTTCATGACTGCCACTATAGTATCAGCACTACCAACACTAGTTCGGTCGGTGTCGGAATTTTCTGTTTCTTCTTGTCTCCTCTAGATCCATAACTTCAGAAACAGTTACGTTTTCTTTTACTGGTTGTATTGTATGCAAAAGATTTTGAGTTTTCAATTTCAAATTGTGAGCAAAGTACACACTGTGCATAAAGACTGCGCCGATAGTTCTGTATTACGGTCTTTTTAAATCTATTACCATACAAAATAGGAGCTTTATTTGTTTTCAATCGGTTGCAAAGAAACGATTCATAATTACTGACAATGACTCAGTATCACTATACGCTGCTAGTTTAACAAGTATACGAATATAAGGAAAGCACGATAAGTAATAAAAAGAGGCAAAAACCGTAGATAAATTTAAAATTCCTAATTTTTTAGAAAAGATCCTTGGGTCTACAGATAAATTTGTAGGGCCTGGCAGCACTAGTTCAAATAGCGAATATCAATCCAAACAACAGGGAATTCTTTCTCCCGCAAGTCCCCATTCGTAAAAGAAAAGTTCAGTCAATGTTGCCAATTTTTTTGTAATTTTTTTTCCTCCGAGCTGTACCAGAAAAATATAGAAAATTTAAAATTAAGATAAGTACTTAGTATAAACTCTAAAACAGTCATATTAAACGATAAGTGCCTGAAAAAATTGAAATTTAGTAGTTATGAAAAAAAATCATGTCCCAGAAAATGAAAACATGTTTTTTTTTTCACAGTATTTTGTCATGGTTCTTTTTTTAAGTCAGAAAAAAAACAGTTTTTTTACAACACTAGGCATGCTGCTGCTGAGATTAAAAGACGAGCGGTACATTACATATAGAGAATCACAATAATGTATAACTGTAATTCTTATAATAATAATAATTTAATTTAATTGCAATGGAGCACAGGCTCCGGTGGCAATTTCCCTACACACCCATCTTCCCCCTATCCTGTACCTACCTACATTTGCCCTCTACAAATTTTATCTTTAAATTCCTTCAAAGTTTTCGGTAAATTATTCATCATTTCTCTTGGTAACTCAGAACTTGACTGGTTAATACTGACCACAGTGAAAATTAGTTTTGTTTTTCCTCCAGTACACAACAGGAGTACATTTCATGAATAATTATCTTAATTTCTTCTATCTATAAATTCTAGTGAATTATCGGTACTATTAAAAAATTACCAAATGTTTCCAAAAAATATGACCATATGATCATAAATACTGTCGTAATATGACCAAAACTAGAAAAATTACCTAAATATGCATTTATATGCTATGTAAATACATTTAAATACAATCAGAAACGTTGAATCAGTATTTAATTCAGTATTACAGCTCAAAAAGAAGGCAGGAAAAAAATATGACTTGTTCTAAAGATCCGAATAAACTGAATTATAATTTCAGTGATGTAACAAGACGGCCGAATACACTTTTCATCACTTTTTATTGTGAGTGCTTTGTAAAAATTTTAATTGTTTTGGTATGAATTTAATTGTTAAAGTATTGTTAGTATTCGATAAACGTCGGTCGGAAATTCCTTGAATTATTCTGGATCTTTCTGTAGCGTGTATGTCGTATGTGAACAGACGGTATAGACGAGTTAGTTGAGCAGAGAGTTGCAAGTTAACTGAAAGTTAGAATCGCTGGAAGATTAGTATGATGGTGCTTAGTATCTTTGGTCGGGGCGATACCTGTTAATGTTATTGTAGAACGCACGGGAAAATAAACAAAAGTCAGAAGTGATTGTTTTAGTCATCTCACGATCAGGAAAAATTAATTAACGAGGTGCTTATCTAACTTTTTCACCAGATCATATGACGGAGTAACCAAAAAAATACGGAATTATTTTTTAAAAGCTAAATTTTTTCAATTTTTTAAAATAAAATAACCTCATCCCTTTCAATATACTCTCCACTACAACTAATACATTTGTCCCACCGGTGCTTCCACTGTTCGAAACATTTTCTGTAGTCATCTTTAGAAATGGCTGACAGCTCCTCCCTCGTTTTTTTTTTTTTTTCAAATTCTTCTATGTTGTCAAATCGGTGTCCTTTCATGCCCCTTTTCATGCGTGGAAATGAGAAAAAGTCGCACGGAGCCAGGTCAGGCGAGTAAGGTGCGTGGGGCAGTGGAACCATGCCATTTAAACTGCCTAACAGAGACAGCTGTGTGTGCAGGTGCATTGTCGTGGGGGAAGAACCAGTCTCCTGTCTACCACAAATCGGGTCTTTTTTGACGAACACTGTTGCGTAATCTTCTCAAAACTTCCAAATAAAAGGTTTGATTGACGGTCTGATGTGGCGGAACAAACTCTGAATGAACTACGCCCTTGGCATCAAAAAAGCAAATGAGCATTGTTTTGATGTTTGGTTTGGCTTGATAAATCTTTTTTTTTTGGGGGGGGGTGGGGGGGTACGGTGTGGTAATTACGTCTTCCATTGGCTTGAAATTTGCTTTGTTTCTGGGTCGTAACAACAGCACCAAGAGTCATTACCAGTAATGACCTTTGACATAAAATCTGGATCAATTTCAAGCTGTTGTTTCAAAGCACGACATCTTTCAACTCGACTTTCTTTTTGATTGTCAGTCAGGACCCAAGGAACAAAGTTGGCAGCAACCCTTTTCATTCCCAAATCTTCGGTTAAAATTCATTGAACCGATCTCCAAGATAACCCACTAATCTCTGACAGTTGATCAATTGTCTGTCGACGGTCTGAGAGCACAAGCTCTCGAGTTTTTTGTCAACATTTTCGTCGATTCGGACAGTTGTTGGACGTCCAGAACGAGGTTTGTCATCAATCAACATGTCGCCATTTTTAAACCGAGCGAACCACTCGCACACTTGAGTTTTTAAAGTGTTTTCAACATTTTTACTGAATAGAAAATAAAATTTTACAGCTTCACGTTGTTCACTTTAAACTTGCCATCATCAAAAACGAGACAATAACAAACAGCACTAGCCAAAAAAAATCACAGCAGATTATCAGAACAAGCCAGGTTGGCAACACAGGCGGCACTGAACTGACAATGAGTTGCGTTATAAACGCCTAGCGGCAGAAACGCGAACTACACAAGCTCCGCCCACGGCAATGCTATTCCGGTTATTTTTGGGTACCGCCTCGTACTTAATTAAATTTATTGATTCAAGATGTGTTCATAGTGTGGTTGAGTTAGTAAGCCGTTAAATGTGATACAGGTGTCTGTGGATGGCGCCAAACGTGGAGGAAGGAAGGCGGGCGATATCTTTGGCTGGCGCGCGTGTGGAATGCGGGTGTGTCCTGGTCTTCGCGCCAGCAGCGAACATCACTTTCGCCGATGTCACCGCTATACACTACGTATTCTCTATTCATACACTCGCTGACATTTCGACTAACCTCAATAATTTTTCAAGAGAAACCTCTATAGGCGCAATAGCCGATCTTGAACGGGAGTAAATCTATGTTTTCGTGACTTCCCGTTACCGACATGCTAATATTAACAATACATCTGTAGCGGTCGGGTAGCTCAGTGGTTAAGGTGTCTGATTGGTGATCGAATGGTCCCCGGTTCGAATCCCTGTCTCGGCGGGGATTTTCATAGACCATTAACCCGACCTTCACCTCTGGCACAGCTTGCTGTGTAATGTGAAGTACACCAGAACACTTCCGTGGTTCAGATTCCACGTTAAACTGTAGGTCCCCTGTACCTGGTAGCACTACCGAGTTAGGTTAAGGCGGCTAAGACAGTGGCGGAATGCGCAGCCAATAGAAGCCCTGTCACCAGGTCATTACGACCACACGGAATTATTATTATTTAGTATATCTGTAGGTCCCCTGTACCTGGTAGCACTACCGGGTTAGGTTAAGGCGGGTAAGACAGGGGCGGAATGCGCAGCCAATAGAAGCCCTGTCACCAGGTCATTACGACCACACGGAATTATTATTATTTAGTATATCTGCAGGTCCCCTGCTACCTGGTAGCTACTACCGGGTTAGGTTAAGGCTGGCTAAGACAGGGTACGGAATTGCGCAGCCAATATAAACCTGTAGCATAGCCATATGATAGAGGCTGCTTCCAAAGTCGGTGGCCCGGGAGATCGAAAACCGGCTGTGCTATTTGAAATACAGCCGAGTTGATGTTAAATTTCCCGCCGGTCCGTGGGAGTACCGTGGAAGACCCCGGAGTGCATGCCGGCTACCGGAAGACAATTAAAAACGCCCGCGAACCCAACTTGTGGTACCGGCTAGTCTTCCTGGGGCAGCCGAGCTCATCGGGCACGCCACCCATGTGCGAGTTTTTCCCGAACTCTCTTTTTTAATGTTGAACTCTAGTTGTGAAAATGCGAGTGTAATTTATAAAGTATTGCTAATGTGAACCGTTTTTAACTGAGGATTCTGCAATCTTCGGGTACATATATATATCTAGAAGTCCGATGTAATATATGTTCACGACTGGTGTGGGTTAAGATATGAACGCTATTAAACTTGGAAATTTAATTTTGTTATTCTTTTTTTTTTATGTGATTCTTAATAAGCTGAATCACTGGCGACCGCGTCAGCAGAATTTGCTGTTTCAACATTTTCGTAAATGTATAAATCCCACCATCCGCGAGCATTAGTGTGCTTTTCTAAGAGAAGAAGTGCAACATGGCTACCTATGGACAGGACTCTCGCGACCTACGAATAAAGTGATTTATTAAGTAAACCGACGAGAAAAAAGTTAAAACGGTACATCAACAAACTTGTGAAGTGATAGCAGTGCGCCAGAAGATCCAAAACCAAAGAAGACGAGGAGCGGAGATATTTTACGCGGCCGCAACAACAGAGGAAGACCCGGCAGCGATAATTCGGGATAACAACTAACAACTGATTGGAAGAAAATTGGAGGGCTCACAAGCGGCGCAGAACGTCGAAAGATAAGTGCAGTGCAGATAAAATTGAACAGTTAAAGGGAAACCCATTATAGGCGATTTTTTTTTTCTCTCCTCTTTTTAAATTTTCACCATGAATAAGGAAAGCAGTTTTGAAAATGGGGGGGAAGCTAGTAAAGAAGATCCCCCAAGCCAGGAACCTTTGTTAGTATTTTTAAACACCGAGATACCAATCAATGAAAGTTTGTCACCAGCTCCTGAAAGCAGTCCACCAAACTCTGAAACTTGCTCTCCCATACTCACTACAAATGCATCAATATTTGAAGCATTTGAAGGTCCAGCAGATCCTGAGAAGGATAATCCAAACCTGATAGTTAAGATTTTCACAATGTTATCAAATTTATCAACTGATATCCAAACTAAGTTTGAAATACAATCAACTGAAATACAAAATAAATTCAAAAGTCATGCTGAAGATGTCCATAAAAGTTTCAGTAAGGGACTAGCAGCTCTGGAGTTAAAGTTAGAGGGTAAAATAAAGGAGGAATTAAAAGGGGTGACACAGGAAACTTGATGAAGTCTGCAGTGAGATAGAAAAGTGTAAACAGTCATGCCAAGTTGTTAGACAGGAGACACAGAAACAAATTGAATGCCTTGAAGTAAATGTCAGGCAAAGAATTGATAGTAATGAAAACAATATAGCAAATATCAAACAGCAAAATACTCAGTTGAGTAGAAGACTTGAAGGAGTTGCAGAAAGAGTAGATGAAGTCGGTGAAAAGTATATTAAATTGGAAGCAGCTGTAGATGAAGTTGCAATAAGCTGTGAAATACTGGATAAGTGAGTGGGGAATTTTAGTGAGGAGATGACTAAAATTCCCCAACTTCGAGAGTCAAGTAACCAAAATTGGGGAAGAATTACAAGAAGTGAAGTGCCATCTAAAGAAATCACAGGTGCAACATGTAGTTGGTTTGGCAAACCCAATGTCCCTGGCTATACCAGAAAAAATAGAAATTGAGAACTTTAGTGACAAGGGAGGGATCCATCCAGTAAATTTTATCAACAGTTTTTGAGAAGTACAGGATTTTCAGTGTTTATGATGACAGTGAAAAAATGAACAGTGTATATCAAAATTTAAGGGGTAGTGCTCGAATTTGGGGAGAAAGGCAGCTTCAGATTTGTAAAACGTATGCAGAATTCAAAGCAAGTTTCCTAAATAACTTCTGGTCAGAGGAAAGGCAACATGAAGTTAAAAGGGGTCTCTGGTATGGCAGGAAATATCAACCTGGGAGGGAATCACTCAAAGATTTCCTTCTAAATGAAACTTCCAAATGTTATTACCTGAATAACCCACCACCTGAAAGAGAAATTGTGTTGGATGTTGCTCACAGGATGCCAGGGGAGATTCAAAAACTTTTGGTCATGCATGATGTCAGAACGATTGAGGCAGCGAGTGAGTTTGTGCACCGATATGAAACCCAGTGCGCTAAAGATAGATTCAAGGAGAGCTACCAGAGCAGGAACCAGTTTAAAGATCAACGGGAATTCCGTCATGAAAGGCGAATGACATATGATCAGGAAAGAGGAAGAAATCAATTCCACGCCAACGGAGGGGGGAGGAATTCTCCACCATATAGAAATAGTGAAAACAATGTTCGAAGAATTGGAAGAAAGGGAAGTCCTAAAGAATACTTTAGCCCAACAACGGTAGTAAGTAGTAATTATGTCACAAATGATCCCGGTACAAGCCAACAAACTAATGGTAGTGATACAAAAAACTGAAGACTGCCGAAGTTTTTGGCCCGACTGAGGCAGATGGGTTAATAGGGTCGATACAATCAAAACAGAGGAACCAGCCTTAGAAGTATTTTCCACAACAACCCGAGTGAAGACTTAGCAGAGGAAGAGTTCCAGAAGGAAGAACAGTTGGTCCAGGCTCCCATAATCTTAGTGACATGTCGTGGAAAACAAATTGAAGTATTGTTGGATTCAGGTGCCGAAATTTCATGCATCTCAGAAAATTTGTTTGAGAGTTTACTGGAAGTTGCAAATCAAAGAAACTATAAAGTGGTTTCCTTACCAGTAAGTGGGATGTCAGTTATCACTGCCACAGGGGGCAAGAGCAAATTAGTGAAAACGCAGATGTTGTTAGAAGTAAAGTTGGAAGACTATTTCTTTGAGTTTGTTGTTTTTGTGGTGCCAGGGCTTACGATCGATTGTATTTTTGGCATCGATTGGTTGTGTGCTTTTAAAACCATCTTGTATTTTGAACAAGGATTATTGGATTTTCAAGTTAATGGGTCCAAGGGAAGAACTAGTATGAAGAAATGTTGGAAGGAGAAGGAAATGGCGTCAGTTAATGTACTATCGTGGGGAAATGCAGTAGCCAGTGGGAAAGAACCCCAATTCCTTCAAAAGTTTATAAGGTTTTGTGTATTGTCAATGCAACCAAGCAGACAGGTGGAGAAGAATGAGTTAAGAATAGTGGACAGTGTTAGCAGTGAACACCGTACAAAGCTAAGAAATCTGATAGACGAGTTTAAGGAAGTATTTTCTGACCAGCCTGGACTCGTAAAAGGTTACGAGTGCAATTTTACCGTCAATTGTGCGACACCTTTTTTTGTAAAACCTTACGTCATTCCAGTTTCAAAGAGGAAGCAAGTCGATGATGAGATAAACAGGATGTTGCAATGGAAAATCATAGAAAGATCCAAGAGTCCTTATAACAACCCACTCGTTGTAGTCACAAAAGCAGACCAATCTGTCAGGTTAGTTTTAGACGCTCGCACTTTAAATAAAATTCTCGTCACTGAAAGGGACCATCCGCCCCCGGTTGATGAAATATTACAAAGCTTTCAAGATAAGAAATTTCTAACTTCCTTGGATTTAACTGCATCCTATTGGCAAATTCCAATTGCAGAAACATCCAGGAAATATACTGCATTCTTGTACCAAGGCCGGAGTTACCAGTTCCGAGTTTTGCCATTCGGCTTGAATAATGCAGTCGCGAATTTCATCCGTGCGTTGGATCAAGTCCTTGGTAAGGAATTATTGAGCAAAGTACATGTGTACGTCGATGATATATTAATTGCAAGCTCAACCATCGAGGAACATTGGAGTACATTAAAAGAAGTATTAACCGCTTTAAAGAAAGGGGGGATGACTATTAAAGTGAAGAAGTGTGTTTTTCTGACAAGCAAAATTGAATTTTTGGGTCATACTATCACCCCATCAGGAATAACTCCCAATGAGGAAAAGCTTAACGCTATCAAGAATTTCCCAAGACCCCAAAACAAGGAACAACTGTTGAGTTTTCTTGGACTTTGTAATTATTATCGTAAATTTATCAGAGGTCAAATACTGAACAGCCCACATTTTGGGAAACTCAAGAAAAAGAATGCACATTGGGACTGGACTGAGCATTGTGAAGAAGATTTTCAAGAAGTAAAAAGTAGTTTATTAAAGAAAGTACATCTAAGTGCCCCAGATTGGAATCTTCCTATCTGTATTACCACGGATAGCTCGGAATATGGCCTGGGTGTGGAGATCTTCCAAGAGATAGCAGAGGGAGATGAAATAATAAAGAAACCCCTCGCTTTTGCTAGCCGGATTCTAAACCAGTCTGAACGCAACTACTGTGTTACACAGAAGGAAGCGCTGGCTATTGTTTGGACCTTCCAAAAGTTTCGTTACCTCCTTTTAGGCAGGAAGGTGATAGTACATACTGACCACAAGGCACTGTCGTTTTTGAAGAAGTGTAAATTAGTCCATGGAAGGTTGGCAAGATGGAACTTACTACTCCAGGAATATGACTTTGATATTAAATATATTCCAGGAAAGGAAAATTTTGTAGCAGATGCCTTGTCAAGGTTACCAGTAGGTTTAGAAGAAAGCGAGTCAGCAATGTCAGTAGGGAAAGAAGCTCGGATATTTTACATTAAGGGAGTGGATGGAGAAAAGGAGGTTAAACATTGCCTGAAGTTCATGAAAGAGGAGCAAGAAAAGGACCCCAATATAAGGGAGTTATTAGACAAGTTAATTGAGAGTGACCCACAGTCAAAGTTACGCAAATACTACATGCAGGTGAGTGGAATTTTATTCAGAAGAAACCATGAAGCTAGTTCAGAGTGGAAAGTATGGGTGCCAGAAAACTATGTGGACCATTTTATTAAGCAACATCATCTTAGTTACGGCCATTATGGTATAAACAAGTGTCATATGATCATGAAGGAAACCTTGTACTTCCCTAATATGTCTCGGTGGATACAGCAGGTAGTTTCTCGTTGTGAGTTATGTCAGAAAAACTAAAGCAGATAACGTCAGGAGGGCCGGGGAGATGCAGTGTGTGATCCCTGATAACCACATGAACTAGTTGCTTTAGATATCTTTGGCCCACTGCCTAGGTCCCGTGGGGGAGTAACTCAAATTTGTGTGGTCATGGACATCTTCTCAAAATATATAAAGTTGTACCCACTGAAGAGGGCCACAGCCAAAGTAATCTGTTCAAAGTTAGTTCATGATTATATACCACATGCAGGAAAACTGACAAAGTATTGACAGACAATGGACCCCAGTTCACAAGTAAAGCCTGGGCTGAATGCTTTAAAGAGTTAAGTATTGAAACAGTTAAGACGTCTTTCTACCATCCACAAGGGAATGCAATAGAACGAGTAATGAGAGAGCTTGGTAGGTGGTTCAGGACATACTGTGAGGACAACCATAAGAACGTGGGCATACGAATTAAGTGAAATTGAAGGATTTATCAATACTATTCCCCATTGCTTCCACTTCACTAACACCATATGAAATCATGTTTAAGAGGGAACCTCCCCGAATTGTTTATGAGCTCCTCACTTTCCGATGAGGGATAGTGATTATCCGGACAAGATTAAGATAGCTTTGGAAGAGTTGAAGAAGTGTGCCTTAAGAAGAAAGGAGGCCCATGACAGGAACCTCAAACCCACAGCATATGGGATAGGTGACCTAGTTCTGTTAAAGACACATTTTAAATCATCATCTATAGACAATGAAATTAAAAAGTTTTAAAACTGTTGTACGAGGGACCTTATGAAGTCGTTTCCCGAACCAAGGGAAACTGCTATACTTTGGCTCACCCTAAACATGGTAAAGTTAAAGGAAATTATAATGTGGTGGCACTAAAGCCTTTCAAGACAGTTAATGTGACATACGGTGGTGTTCCAATATAAAGTTTCCTCCAAAATGAGTTAATGAAAGTGGAGTAATAAACCGTGTATGTTGCTGCGTTCCTGACATGAATCAGTGCTGAGGGAGTAAAAGGTGGTATGTTAACATGAGAGTCAACAATCCACATAGAATACACCTGGAGCATCGTCCAAGACAAAGAAGACATCAATCCTGAGTAATAAGTGTTCTGGATGTGCATCAGGAAGTGGTTTTTATCATTATTATTATTAGTGTTATTTGCTCCATTGTTGCTGATGAAGGACTCCATGAATATTATTGTAACATGAAATTCCGTGACGGCTCTGGAGTCAATTCGTGTTAAGTTTATTTGGACGAATATAAATGATTTTGTATTGTGTATTTTGTGATTTAGCATAAGCAGACTACCGTTGTATCTCTGTTCTTTCTCTCTAATTATGATAATATTCAGTTTACTGAATTTTCTTAGAGGGAAGTGATACTTTAGTAAAAGTGACAATAGACATTTGGCATGGACAGTTAAAACTATGGTCTAGAACAATCATCGCACCCCAAAAGATGCAATTCAGGATAATAATATATTGTGTGGTCTCTTTGATATAATCTTGATGTGTTTCCCTGTCTCCTTGTGAAGCTATTTTTATGTTTACTGTTACTTATAAATTATTTTTCTGTGTACATTTTAATAAGGACGTGTTTGGAAATATGTATTGAAGCCCCACACCAGTAAAGGGATATTATGTATGGTATTTAGGATAGGAACCCGAGGTTGCAATTTGTATGTGAGTGAATGTGGAGTGAAGTTTGTAAGTAATCTTGGGGAGCATTAGTCCATTGAAGAAGTTCATCATGGCCATTTTGTCTGAATATCCAAAATCTTATGTTAAACTTGAGGGGGCTGTAGCATAGCCATATGATAGAGGCTGCTTCCAAAGTCGGTGGCCCGGGAGATCGAAAACCGGCTGTGCTATTTGAAATACAGCCGAGTTGATGTTAAATTTCCCGCCGGTCCGTGGGAGTACCGTGGAAGACCCCGGAGTGCATGCCGGCTACCGGAAGACAATTAAAAACGCCCGCGAACCCAACTTGTGGTACCGGCTAGTCTTCCTGGGGCAGCCGAGCTCATCGGGCACGCCACCCATGTGCGAGTTTTTCCCGAACTCTCTTTTTTAATGTTGAACTCTAGTTGTGAAAATGCGAGTGTAATTTATAAAGTATTGCTAATGTGAACCGTTTTTAACTGAGGATTCTGCAATCTTCGGGTACATATATATATCTAGAAGTCCGATGTAATATATGTTCACGACTGGTGTGGGTTAAGATATGAACGCTATTAAACTTGGAAATTTAATTTTGTTATTCTTTTTTTTTATGTGATTCTTAATAAGCTGAATCACTGGCGACCGCGTCAGCAGAATTTGCTGTTTCAAACATTTTCGTAAATGTATAAATCCCACCATCCGCGAGCATTAGTGTGCTTTTCTAAGAGAAGAATGCAACAAACCCTGTGACCAGGTCATTACGACCACACGGAATTATTATTATTTAGTATATCTGTAGGTCCCCTGTACCTGGTAGCACTACCGGGTTAGGTTAAGGCGGCTAAGACAGGGGCGGAATGCGCAGCCAATAGAAACCCTGTCACCAGGTCATTACGACCACACGGAATTATTATTGTTTACTAGTGTAAGCCCGTGACTGTTTTTTGTGTATCGTCACTGGTCTATAAATAGTTCCAGTTTTCAGGATGAAAGATTATGACAGGTTGACCTTATCTGACCAGATATAAACTTGACCTGTGTTTCAGGGTGAATAAAATCTCTTGAGTTTGAAGAACTCAGAAGTATTAACAGAGGTAGGTATTAAACACGAACAGGGACGATAGCGCAATAGTATAGTTGTTTCAAAGGTCATAGACTCGAACTAGCTTAAATACAAACTTGAATTTTTTTTTACCCTTCAAGTTCATTCTGCAAAATTTAAAAATCCTGTTTGCTTCGAAAATATTAAGCTGTTTTTTTTTTTTTTTTTTTTTTTTATTGTGACTGGGCAAACGCTCATAATACGTAATTATTGGTCATAGTATCTGTGACGGCCAGAGAACTTAATACACATTCCATATTATTAAACAGTCGAGCAACTCTGAAGAAATGGATTCCCAGAATAGTTGATTCGGTGACATATTTGATCTGATGTCCACTTAAAATAACCTAATAACTAATGTACAGCGAACATGAACAAAGACCATTAACGGAAGTGGTCGGTAAAATACCTAAAAAGCAAATAAACCGTAATGCATAAACTTTGGTCAAGCAACAACATTAGTGAATGTTTTAATTAAATTGAAATTTATCCTAAGCCGGAATAACAATTGGCATTAGTGGTTACAGCAAAGACCATGAGTAATTTAATTTTTTTGAAGTGTTTTTTTAAATTGCTTTCATTAGTAATATGTTACTGAAAAGCAAATCCACGTTTTTCCAGCCGCAAAAATTTATCAATAATTTTATAACTATGAAATGCTACGGAAAAACAAACTTAATGTATTATTTCAATTAATTTGGTAGCAATTGCTTAGCTATTAAATTGTAGACATCACATCGAATTTTTTCTAATGGTATGTCTGGTCGCTTTAAAGCCGCGTTCCCACGATCCCTTGTAACGAAGGCGAGATGGGACGGGACCTCATTAGCCGAAGTGTAGGGACGAACGCGGGCCGCAGGTTAGTCCTAGCTTACCTCGCCGCCACCTCCGCACCACGTTGCCTAGTGTCGTTTGGCACAGAGCACTTTACAGCAACAGAAGGGGTGCGCACCGCTGCTGCAAACCGATGGCAACAGCGCACCGCTACATACGCCTGTGATGTTTACCGACTCAGAGTGGGTAGCTGCGTCTCGTCTCCGCTACCAGAGGCGGCCCTGTTCCCATGGCGTGTGGTTGAGTATTCGTCCCGTCCCGTCTCGCCTTCGTTACAAAGGATCGTGGGAACGCGGTTTTAATTTGCGAGCGAAGGCTGACACGTGATACCTTTCTCCAGCCACTAGCTATCGAGGTGAGTGGATGAGAGAGCTTGCGAAATTATATAGTAAATGTTTAACAGATGCCAATTATAAGTGGGTTTCAGAAGGTGGAGAAACACAGCTTTCAGACAGTTGTGTTTGTTGCTGGGGACCGACGGCTTTAATGCTGCACGTGGCTGATGTTAAATCGGCCCGTGTTCTGGTCCTCGACATGATGGGAGCGATGATCTCTGGCGTGAGTTCTGCTCGTCTGACCTTGAGATCTCCTGCGGCTACTGACTCGCTGGGTACAACTGAGCACGCCCGAAACAGGTTCCATAAAATTCGGAACATAATCATGTCATGGTGTGTTGGGCAAGCATTTGGCTCCACAGTCGCCTGGTACACCAACACTATTATTATTACTCCGCGATTCACTAAAGTGGGTAGCGGAGGGTGCATTGTAGGATTGTAACGGAAGTCATCTATACGGAAGCGGATGTTTTGCGGAAGTGGATGCCGGAGGTGGGAAAATATATTTATAATTATTTACATTTTAATAGTTTATCAAAAATAAATTTAAAATCCAAATAAATATATTTTTATCCCAAATTTTACATTTTTTCGTAAGCAAAGTCTGTTTCCTTATAATACTGTTATATTGATATATTTTTTACCTCATCTTTCAACAACAAAAAGTGGGATGATTTACACAACTACACATGCTGTGTGTAGCTGTGTAAATAATGTCACCAGATTTTTTTTTATTTATTCTAAATAAACGATCTATGTCACCGAGAGAAACCATTCTGTTTCACAAAGTGAATACTCACTGTAAAGTGAAGACTTAGCTCAGAAGAAGATCTCATAACTTTTTCTCACTACACGAACACAAACTTGTCCTATTTTTACAAGAATTGTTTTTGTGGGATCTCATTTCCTTTTGTAAGTTTATCGCTTATTCTGAATCGCCGCTTCAATGTAATAATTCTATTTGAATATCGCTGAATAAGAACATTTCAGAATTGAAGACATTAATTTACTATTACCAACAATGCCCCACTCTCTGAATGCAGATTGCCATTAGTTTAACTACCACCATAAATAAATCACTTGTAACTTCTAAACTAAGCATAGGAACAAAGTAAAATTTAAGATATTAGTTAAACTTGCTGATATCTATGCATTAACAAATTCTCGGGGTTATAGCTTCATCCGGAGCAAAGCAATCAAACCGCAAATATCTGCCAGAATTTTTCATTTTAGGGACTGTAATTAAATAAATACGGGGGAAAACTCAAATATTAGACTTTTCTTATAATTTAGGGATGAAACCATATGTGTGTACCAAATTATATGTTTCTAGGATTACTAGAAGTACAGTGCAATTTTTATGTCGTGGTCGAAATAAAACACTGAATTACAATACCTTCCCTAGTAAGTAAAGGAAAGAAGCAAAATTTTACACACCTGTTAAACTTATTAAGTTGACTCTACAATGAACATTTTAGGTGTATAAAGTTAGTATGGTGGAAAGCGATTTCACATTAGGGGTAGGTAATGGTAATTTACGAGTTTCAGACTTTTCTTATAATATGTGGGTAAAACGTTATCCGTGTACAAAATTTTAGGTTTCTACGGCTACGGGAAGTACCTTTTGATGATCATCAGTCAGTCAGTCAGTGAGTCAGTAAGTCAGTGAGTGAGTGACAAAATCGCTGAAGTTTGCATCCGAATAACATCAGAAATAAGAACAGTAAAGAAATAAAAATTCTGTGCATAACAGATATTTGAGACATGTGGCACGAATACGACCGAAGAAATTGAGGTTCAAAAATGTCCCGAATCGCTTCGAGAAACTGGTAGGCAGTGACCGAGCGGGACGGTGTAACGGTTAGCGTTCTCGCCTCGCATTCGGGAGGACGGCGGTTCGAATCCCCGTCCGGGCATCCAGATTTTGGTTCCCCATGGTTTCCCCAAATCACTCCAGGCGAATGCCGGGATGCTTCCTTCAAAAGGCCATGGCCGAATTCCTTCCCATTCCTTGCCCCCATCCTTGCCCCCCATCCTTGCCCCCAATCCTTTCCCCCCATCCTTGCCCCCCACCCTTTCCCCCCATCCTTGCCCCCCCTCCTTTCCCGTCTCTAAAGACCTCGATGTTAAGAAGAGACGTAAAGCAGTTACAAAAAAAAAAAAAAAAAAAAAAAAAGGTAGGCAGTGCCGCCGTTGACTCGACTCGGCGGATAAACTGCATGGCCGCAGGAGCTTACACAATGAAGAGCCAAAGAAATTCGTATGGGCATGTGTAGGGAAACACAGACTTACGTGAATTCTCAGAGTACGGCGCTGTGGTCGGCAACGACTACTTAAGACAACAGGTGTCTGGCGCAGGTGTTAGATCGGTTACTGTTGCTACAATGATATGTTATCACGATTTCATTGAGTTTGAACGTGGTGTTATAGTCGGCGCACGAGAGATGGGACACAGCATCTCCGAGGTAGCGATGAGGTGGGAACTTTCCCTTACTACCATTTCACGATTGCACCGTGAATATCGGGAATCCGGTAAAACATCAAATCTCCGACATCGTTGCGGCCGGTAAAAGATCCTGCAAGAACGGGACCATCGATGACTGAAGAGAAATGTTCAACGTGACAGAAGTGCAACCCTTCCGCAAACTGCTGCGGATTTCAATGCTGGGCAATCAACAAGTGTCAGCGTCCGAACCATTCAACGAAACATCATCGATATGGGCTTTCGGAGCCAAAGGCCCACTCGTGTACCCTTGCTGAGTGCACGACAAAAAGCTTTGCGCCTCACCTGGGCTCGTCAACACCGACATTGGACTGTTGATGATTGGAAACATGTTGCCTGGTCTGACGAGTCTCGTTTCCAATTGTATCGAGCGGATGGACGTGTACGGGTATGGAGACAACCTCATCAATTCATGGATCCTGCATGTCAGCAGGGGACTGTTCAAGCTGGTGGAGGCTCTGTAATGGTGTGGGGCGTGTGCAGTTGGAGTGACATGGGACCCCTGATACGTCTAGATACGACTCTGACAGGTGACACGAACGTACGCATCCTGGTTGATCACCTGCATCCATTCATGTCGGTTGTGCATTCCGATGGACATGGGGAATTCAAGCTGGACAATGCGACACGCCACACGTCCAGAATTGCTACAGAGTGGCTCCAGCAACACAGTTCTGAGTTTAAACACCTCCGCTGACCACCAAACTCCTCAGACACGAACATTATTGAGCATATCTGGGATGCCTTGCAACGTTCCGTTCAGAAGAGATCTCCACCCCCTCGTACTCTTACAGCCCTGCAGGATGCATGGTGTCAATTCCCTCCAGCACTACTCCAGACATTAGTCGAGTCCATGCCACGTCGTGTTGCGGCACTTCTGCGTGCTCGCGGGGGCCCTACACGATATTAGGCAGGTGTACCAGTTTCTTTGGCTCTTCAGACATTAGTCGAGTCCATGCTACGTCGTGTTGCGGCACTTCTGCGTGCTCGCGGGGGCCCTACACGATATTAGGCAGGTGTACCAGTTTCTTTGGCTCTTCAGACATTAGTCGAGTCCATGCTACGTCGTGTTGCGGCACTTCTGCGTGCTCGCGGGGGCCCTACACGATATTAGGCAGGTGTACCAGTTTCTTTGGCTCTTCAGACATTAGTCGAGTCCATGCTACGTCGTGTTGCGGCACTTCTGCGTGCTCGCGGGGGCCCTACACGATATTAGGCAGGTGTACCAGTTTCTTTGGCTCTTCAGACATTAGTCGAGTCCATGCTACGTCGTGTTGCGGCACTTCTGCGTGCTCGCGGGGGCCCTACACGATATTAGGCAGGTGTACCAGTTTCTTTGGCTCTTCAGACATTAGTCGAGTCCATGTCACGTCGTGTTACGGCACTTCTGCGTGCTCGCGGGGGTCCTACACGATATTAGGCAGGTGTACCAGTTTCTTTGGCTCTTCAGTGTCGGATTCTAAGTTTCCTCACCCGATAAATCTTTTCTATTCCATAACATAAGCGATCGTGGATAAATGAGTATAGAAATGAATCGGTTCCTGTCCTGATTTCTCTTATTTTATTTTCTCTGTCATTCCACTTGTAGGTCTTTCACTGCCCATTCTTTCCAGAAGGCTTCTCCAATGTTGTCTATGCTGTGAGATTTTGTAATTTTCAGAATAAAATTTTAGAACCTGTTATATTTGATCGTTGGTTTAGTGCAATGATTCCAAACGGAGAGTGATGGACCAAGGAAAATTAAGGGGGCCTTCAGGACTGACTGGTCCCCCCTGATTTCCAGTAGTATTTTTTCTGTATATTTTCTTCAGGTACTTTTTTATGTTTCCTTCGCACGTAAGTGGAGAATGATGATACTGTATTGCTTGTGTACAGCAAATAGCGACTTTGTCCAAATTATCCTCATAAACAAATGAAAATTACTAAAATTTTAAAGTGCACTCTGCTATATTATAGAATACTAGCTGCTACCCACGACTTCGTTCGTGTTTGTGAAGAATTTTGATCGACAGCTACCGACATCTAACCACCATACTGCACGATGGGAGACTCGATGCTATTACCACACACAAACACCAGTCATCTGCGCTGGCTGCAAAGTGAAATACAGGGACACACATGACTTTGGTCGAAATATGAAAATACTCTACATCGACCACTTTCAACCACCATATCTCCCACACCCCTACAGCTACCGGCATTCGGTCAACATTGCTCATGGTGGCAAATTCCATACTACTGTCACACACAAACACCAGTGATCTGTACTAGGTAGTGGTGCCTGAATAGTGAAATATAGAGACACACTATGTATATATATATATATACATATATATATATATATATATCCGATACCCGCGAATTCGTACGCATGGACTTAGAATTTCTTTGCCAGAATTGAATATGGAAAGCTGTTAGTAACTTAGAATTGGACCCAAACAACACCGAGTCTGCATAATATGACAGGAAAGCTATCACTATATCATTCTACCGTCGAACCTGTCTCTTGAAGAGAATCAGTTTCCAATACATATACAAAGAAAAAACAAACGAAGGTACGGGGATTCGTGTGGGGGGAAGGGTTAACTAAGGTCATCTTTATGTCAGCTTGGTCTTTTCATCTTAAGCATGAGCGTCCGATTCTTGGATTTTCTAGTGACTTTAGCTGTTAGGGCTCGCAAGGCATGTCAAAAAAGAAGACAAAATAAACTGCTGCCAGAAACATTTAAGCAGACACAAAGTAATGGTAAAGTGCAGAGCAAATCGACATCTATACCAAAATTGGATTTGTCTCTAAACGAAATTTACTAACAAATCATACACCAACAGACTGCGCGAGAAACACATCTCGAGCAACTGACGTAACGTCACAGACCTACACACGCATCCGTCCGTCTGACGCCATTCGATAAGTTCAAAAACATCGTGACTAAAACTATTATTCATACCGAAAGAATGTCTTGCGTCCTTCCTACAGACATAAAGTATTTCCTTGTCAAATGCCATCAATATCGGTATAGCCATTTAGTCGACTAAATGTAACAAAAAGACAGAGACTTACTTTCCCATATATAATATACTAGCTCGTACCCGCGACTTCGTACGCGTGGATTAAGAATTTCTTTGCCAGAATTGAATATAGAAAGTTGTTGGTAACGAAAGATTGGTCCCAAACAACACCGAGTCGGCATAAAATGACAGAAAACTATCACTATATCATTCTACCGTCGAACCTGTCTCTTGAAGAGAATCAATTTCCAACATATTTCTGCCACCATTCGATAAGGTCTCAAAATTTCGTGACTACAACTGTTAATCGTACTGGAAAAAATGTCCTGTGCCCTTCATTCAGATTTTCTTGTAAAATTCCATCAGTATCGATATAGCCATTTAGTCGTCACAACGTAACAAAAAGACAGAGACTTACTTCCGTATTTATAGTATTATTACTGCGGTTCACACACACACACACACACACACAAACTGCGAACAACCCCTGAGGGATCATTATAACGTAAAAAAGTGTACACCTACAGCATTGCAAGACTGCCTCGCATTGCACCCCTAACTTTGTGATATCTACAGTTTAACATTCAATCCGAATAACCTACGGCCCAGGCGTGACTCTTACGATCAAAAACAATTTTTAAAAATCTTAGCCTCCTCGGCGATTTGAACCAGAGACCACGACCCAAACATTAGTAAGCCAGCGCTTTAGCCACTGAGCTACATAACCGCTACTCGGAAAAACAGTACAGAGACCTCCATATCCAACGCGTCTGTCTATCGCCGTTCAGTAGCATTTCGAAATTATGAGACAACATGTATTATTTATACAGATAATTTTTCAACCAAATGTAGACAGTATTTTTCTCCTTGTTTCAAAGGATAAGTGTGCAAAGTTTCATCGAGATCGGATGAAAACTGTGGATTTGTATGAAGAACAAACAAACATACATACATTCATCTTTATATATATAGATTAATGCAAATCACACACACACACACACACACACACACACACACACACTCTCTCTCTCTCTGACTGCGAGAGAAACAACGGCAGAGTGATCAATACAGTGTAAAACAGTGTACACCTACAGCATTGTTAGACCGCGTATGATTTGCCAAGCATTTCACCCCTAAATTTGTGATATCTATAGTTTAATATGGAATCTGAAAAACTGGCCGTCCAGGTGTGGCTCATACGATCAAAAACATTCTTAAAAATTTTCGCCTCAATCCTGAATTGAACCTGGAACTACGTTCCAAACATTAGTAAATAAGCAAGCGCGTTAACCACTGAGCTACCAGGGAGCTACTTTATCAGGTACTACAGAGTTTTACACATCCTAAGCATCGGTCTATTTTCATTTCGGTAATTTTTCGAAATTACACGACAGAAAAAAGTATCCTATGTCTATTCTAATGCCAAATCGCATCTCCTTGTGAAATTTCATCACGATCAGATTAGCCGTTTAGCCCAAGAAAAGTAACAGACAGATAGACAGAGTTACTTTCGCATTTATAATATTAGTATAGATTAATAAGCTGCTTGCATCAGCAACATGTAACTCACTATCAACTCGCGATGTAAACTGGTCCCAAACTTCTTCGATAACCATTTTTAGAGTCTATTTTTAAGCCCGACAAAAAGGCGCGTTGAACGCAGATTTCTGGCTCAAAGCTTAAATAATGTTTAAAAGCTTCAATAACACATTCTCTCGGTTGTAAAGAAGAATGCTAAAGTATTTCTAGATGAAAATGAAAGCTTATATCGCAACAGTGATCAGTTAATATGAAAGTATCAACAGTGAACGGATATAAAATATAAAAACCAACTAATAAACAAAAAATATCAACTAAAAATACTGGTGGACATCTCACTGTTTAATAACGGTGAATCCCCTGGATGTGAAGCTTATGTCTGACGTCGTCACGTGATTATCAAGGTTCTACACAAGCGCAGAACGTTGTGGCGCATGCGCACTGATTGCGTAACACGTAACGCGTAACTCGTAACGCGTAACTCGTGACGCGCAACACGTAACGCGAAACACGTAACGCATAACTCGTAACGCGTAACTAGTGACGCGCAGCACGTAACACATAACGCGAAACGCGTAACATGTAACGCGTGATAAGTAACGCCTAACTCGTAACCCGTAATTTGTGACACGTAACGTGTAACTCGTAACACGTAACTCATAACGCCTAATATGTAACATGTAACTCGTAACCCATAGTTTGTAACACATAACACGTATCGCGTAACACATAACACAAAACGCGTAATAAGTAACGCGTAACTTGTGACGCGCAACACATAACGCGTAATAAGTAATGCGTAACTCGTAACGCCTAATAAGAAACGCGTAACTCGTAACTAGTAGTTTGTAACACGTAACGCGTAGTAAGTAACGCGTAACTTGTAACGCGCAACACGTAACGCGTAATATGTAACTCGTAACCCGTAATTTGTAACACGTAACTCGTAACGCGTAATAAGTAACTCGTAACCCATAATTTGTAACACGTAACTCGTAACGCGTAGCACGTAGCGCGCAATAAGTACCGTAACTCGTAACCTGTAATTTGTAACACGTAACGCGTAACTCGTAATAAGTAACGCGTAACTCGAAACGCGTAATTTGTAACGCGTAACAAGTAACGCGTAACTCGTAACGCGTAATTCGTGACGCATAGCTCGTAACTCGTGACGCGTTACTTGTAACATGTAACACATAACGCGTAACTCATAATGCTTAACTTGTAACGTGTAGCTTGTAACGCATATATCGCAATACGCAACTTCTATCGCGTAATTCGTAACGCTTAAATAACTGTCCCTACCGCAGCGAAAGAAGTTTCACTTTTAAAAAAAATTTAAAGCAATTTACGTTTTGTTAAAAATATATTTTCTTGCAATTTTCCTCGTTTGGAAAAAAAACAGCAAAAACCTTAATTCCAAAATTTGGTGAAAACAAGCGTTATTAATTGAAATATGAATTATACGCTAATCTCTGCTTTTACAATAATAAAACACTGTCGCGAAAGTAATAGCTCTCCATTCCGGCTACAACGGAGCGACTGTATAAAAACTAGGTGTTAGCAAGTGGCCTCGTTATGGCGAAGGGTCATTGTTTTACCCACTAGTAAGCATTTGAACAATCCACGTTTATTTTTAAAGCATTTAAAATGCTTAACGAAATACTTACGGGAACAGACACTTTTGGAAGAGACTCAGAGATATAATATTCGCAGTCGTTGACCTGGCTATGGCGTGCACTGACCGACAGAATTATGCGATGTTAGCTGGAAGCGACATGGCTGCCGACAGGTAAGTCTGTTCTTTTCTCTTCTTTAGGTTTAATGTTCTGCGGACGGCTAAGGCCAACAACACATGCCGGTGAAAACACCAAGAACATGAGGGAAACGCAAAAAAATAAGAAAGCTAATGTTAACCTTGTGCAAATGTGGTTAATAATTTCCGAAGAAAAAGGTTCTTCTCTGGAAACATGATCAAATTTCTGTGAAAAATAGAGAGAGAGAGAGACAAAGAGAGGGAGGGATGGAGAGAAAAGAAGAAAATGAGGATGTTACGATTAGAAAAAACAAAAAATCTGTAGCGTATATCTCATAATGAATAATGTTTTATACATAAAAAATTGAAAACTGGGAAAAATAATTAAAAAACGGAATGAATGGCAGAAAACAAGCATTGGTGAATTACATTTTCAAACTGAATAACTTTTGTATATGAAACGTCCATTTATTACATGGGCTAAAAATAGAGGGGGGAAGGGGTTCAGGCAAAACCTCACCAGATCTCATTTTAAGCGGAGGGGGATAATCAATAGAAATCATTTAGTCTGTATGAAGCAATATACATGAACAATAAATCTAACTATTTAAAAATTAAAATTACAAGGTAAATCTCTCAGGCCTTGGGGGGGGGGGGCTACCAAATCTTACCAAAGGGAAAGGTGAGGGTCAAAATTTAAGAAAAAATACCTCACGTAATCAATGAACGACTCCAAAGTACCAAAAAAAAAAACAATAATAATTTTTGACAGTGACTTTTTACGAATAAACGCGAAATACTGAATTATTTTTTTGATTAAACCACGTATTGATTTACTGAAGTAAAAACAGGCACAATAAAAGTAAACCTTAAGAAATTCAGAACAGAGTGATGTATTGAAAATGGAAGTAGAAGAAAGAATTCCAAGGTTGTAAGAGAAATTAGCAAATAAATAAAAGCATTTTCGGAAGATTAGAAACGTACTAAAAGGACGAAGAAATGCTGGAAACAAGGAAAATAAGAAACAAAAGTTATTTGGCTTAAATAATAACTGGTTGTAACCGAAAAAAAAAAATTAATTCTGTTTTGGTGTAACATGCACATTAAGTTAGACTGCGCTTGTAACGTGTCGTTTCTGTCCTGTAATGTCTGAAATTATGAATATGGAAGCTGTTTCCTAGCACGTCACTTGTAAGTTGCACAGTGGACCCACAAATCATTGCGGTAGCCCGGAGCCGTGGAGACTTCAACGCATGTGTAGAACAGGAACCTATTCGCCGGACACAGAAAGACGCGTATACAGGGGGGACGCGAAAAGTTCTAAGCCTCACAGTGAAATGCCGTGTTTTTTTAGTTTTAAAACTAGTTTATTTTTCTGCGTAGTACTATGCACTTTGACCAAGTTTCCATCCTTGAAAGTCTGAAAAATACCCGTCTACAACTGTTAAGACACATTTAATCACTGATTCACCTATTCAGTACTCTGTTTTCATGCATGGGAATGGTTTCACGTGGACCATCTTCAACAGATGTACAACCAGACTTAGCAAATTGCTTCACTGTTGAAAACGAACAGTCAAATTCCTAAACAGAAGGGATCAGATCTTTACTACAAGTCACATTTTTTTCATGCCTTCTTTTTGAGCTGAAATACAGAATTAAACACCGATTCAACGTTTCTGATTGTATTTATAGGCCTATGTATTTTATATAGCATATAAATGCATATTCAGACCATTTTCCTACATGCCGAAAATAAAATTTCCTGAAAGTGCGAAGTTACGTAAGGGAATTTAGTGATTAATATTTTAGAACAGATGAAAGAGTTCTATTCTGTAAATTATCTGAAATTAAAGTGACTTCACCAAAGCGATTTAAAATATAATTTCATAATGGTGCAGCGAGTGCACGGAAGCAAATTATGCTATCTACATGAAAGCGACACTACTAGACAAAATAAATGATGTGTAATTGAGCATGTTTTGATGTATAATAAATTTAAATGTTTGGTCATATTTTGTAATTTTTAGGTCATATTTACCCATTTTTAATGTCATATTTGCCTGCATATTTCTCTATTTTTTGTCATATAGATCTGAACCCTACTAATCAGCATTTAAAAACTTCGGATGAATTTCCCGTTCGCTATTAAACGTTAAAGAAAGAAAAAAAAGACTGCCTGATATTCAATCCGTGTTTGAAAAATCATTCGTAATGGGTAAATTATTATATGTGAATTTAAATTTGAGACATGAAAATCCTGATTTAGACTGCACATAAAATTATATGGAAACATTATGATTAATGGAACATATCAAACATTTCGATTAATCATGATTTATGAACAATCTTATCTTAACGCTCATCTTTTCGACGTCACATTAAAACGATACATACCCTACTTTATTCCAGGTTGACAGAAACACGGTCAAAATGCAACAAATAGTTTTTTTTGCGCGATTCTACGAAGAAGAATAAAATACAATACAGATAAACAAACATTTTTTTTATATTTTCAATTTACGGTAAGTTTCGTAACGTTAATGAAAGAAAACCCAACTTGCATTGAAAATAAATACCTTTTTTTTTACTATCTATTAGGCTACTAGTTGAAAGATAACGCCAATATAACTGTTTAATTTATTTACTGTAGCGAAGCAACAATAAATAAATAAAATAATAAAATAAAATAAATAATAAAATCATAAATTAAACAGTTGCATTGGCGTTATCTTTCAACTGATAATTAATTAAGCAACTGCGGAAACATAGCCTGTAACAACATTGCATTTTTTTTTTTTTATGTTTAACAATTCACCTTCAGATGATACAATTCCTTTTGCCGTATCAACGTGTAAACTAACAAACTCTTTTTTTTCTTTTTTAAATAAATCGAATTAACTATCTTTTGCTTGATTCGTCTACTTATCGCTTTTCTCATTCCCATTCTATGACAGTAACTTTTCTTTTACATCATTAAGCCAAAGATTCTATCCCCCTCGTTTTTCATGTGTCTTGCCAACCTAAATACTTAATAACATGCAATATTGCTGTAAAATTTACAGTAACGATTTTTTAACGGAGCAAGCGCGTTTTCTCACATGTGCCGTGGCATATCAAGATCTGCTAATTGCTTAAAAAGCTTAATTACTGTGCCTTGGTTTAAAAAATAACATGTTTAAACACCACAGATTTCAAGTTCCTATTTTTTTTACCAGCTCTGGCAGCGTTGGGGCTAGCTAACACACTGGCCTTTTATTGTGAGGTTGCAGGTTCGATTCCGGTCTAGGGCATGGGTAGTTTTAATTAACAGTTTTATTCGTCTTGCGTTGTCTTTACCATTATGATCCATGTATGTACATGACAAAAGACTGATGAAATACTTGGTTCAATGTAAATTGGAATTGGCAAAATGGCTGCAAAGACAGAAGGTCATTTTTTGAAAATTATTTTTTAAAAATTATTTTTTAAAAAGGCCATATTCCTTCTTCATTTCATTATGTTTCTTCCTTCTCTCTTAATACCACTTCGGAGCACATTTCTTTCCTCTTCTGCCTTGGAATGCTTCCAAACTTAATACATCCTTTCTAAAGATCTCTCTTTGCATAAATTTCTCCTCTCTTATTTCTTTCCAAATCTTTATTCACCACTTGAATCCAGCTGGTTGTTGTTGATTCCTCCCCCCCCCCCCCCCCGCCCCAAAGGTAATTGAATATCTTTTTCGTTAGCCTGTTACAATTCATTCCGTAGATATGTCCACAAAAAAAACCCATCAATATCCTTTTTCTTACTGATTCTGTTATATTGTCTGTGCTCTGGTATATTTCCTTAGTGCTTCTTAATTTCCATAGTTCTGTTATTTTAACTGGACCCGAGATTTTCCTCAGGATTCTTCTTTCTAGTAATTACAGTTTTTCCAATCTATAGTTCAACACCAGGCATTCACTAGCATATAGATATTCTGGTTTTATGACCAAGATTTAGTGCCTTATTTTAAGATTTTTAGAAAAACACTTTTTGTTATAAAATATTTTAGTATCACCGTATGCCCTTTTCGTCATATTTATCCTTTCTTCTATGGCGGTTTCATCTAATCCATTTTATCGAATTACTTCACCCAGATATTTAAATTTTTTCACTTTCTCTATTCGTCCAACACCTGTCGTTAAAAATTTTGGAGCATTTGTAATGTCCGTAGTAAATTTAGTTCTTTTTTGACAGAAATTCTTTCGCGTTTCTATTTATTGATTTTGCCGGGCCCATTGTAAGGGTCGCCGGTTCGAGTCCGGCTTCGGGCAAGGGTGGTTTTAATTCAGTCCTGTGCTGTGATCACCACTGTGTCCCGTGTGCCTGATATAATAATTAGTTCAATATAAATCGGAAGTGACTACATTGTTGTACAGACCAAAAAGAGAGGGAAAAATTATTTTTCTGATTTTATGTTTTGTATTTTTTCTCTGGTAACCAACTTGACGAAGATTTTTTGTTTGTTTTGCTTATAGGTTTACGCTTCCCTCTATCTCGTTTTGTTTTTGTTTTGTTTTGTTTTACTTATGTCTTCTTGCCTCAAAGATGGCTAAGGTCACTAGAGGCGGGATGGGAATGGGGACAAGGAACGGGAACGAATTCGGCCATGGCCTTTTTGAAGGAAGTATCCCGGCATTTGCCTGCAGTGATTTGGGGAAACCATGGAAAACCCAAATGTGGATTCGAACCAGCGTCCTCCCGAATCCGAGGTCAGAACGTTTATACCACACACCAACCACTCTCAGTGTTTACGCCTCGTCGACGTCGAGGTCATTAGAGGCGGGAAAGGAATGGGAAGGAATTCGGCCATGGCCTTTAAAGGAAGCATCCCGGCATTCGCCTGGAGTGATTTGGGGAAACCATGGAAAACCCAAATATGGATGCCCGGACGGGGATTCGAACCCGCGTCCTCCCGAATCCGAGGCCAGAGCGTTAACCACTCACCCACCACGATCCGTCCTTTGACGAAGATAGGGTATCCAGCTAATGAACGACACAAGGTCAAAGATATTATTTGTGGTACTCGGTGAAGCTGTGCAGACGTCGAATACCGCGGAGGTGCTGCCGCGTAGCGGTCGCCTCCGCGGCGCCACTTTTCCTTTCTCCCGCGGCGGCGGGGGGAGGTGCGCCGGTCACGTGATCGCCGTCCTATTTAATAGCCGGGCGGAGGTCCGGTCTCCTTTCACTTGTCCGTGGCCTGTGCGGGGTTCGATTCCAGGACGGGGCAACTTGCAGATGTCAGCTGAGTAGACGACGACGCAACAGCCATGAAGATCGTCTCCGGTAGCGGATACTTCCACCTGTGAGTACCCTGTGACTCTTTACTACTCGACTACTCTACCAGAGGCTAAATCACCTGATCGAACTACTGTGTGTCTTATAGTGATCTTCATCTCTGACAAACTTTCGCTTCTCTGATCCCGACTATTCTACCTCGCTCTGTGTTAAGCTGTCGGCCCTTTTTACCAGACAGTTCATCGGAATATATTGATCCTCAAACCGAGAGTGGTGGGTGAAAGGTTAACGCTCTGGTCTCGCATTCGGGAGGACGCGGGTTCGAATCCCCGTCCGGGCATCCAGATTTGGGTTTTCAATGGGTTCCTCAAATCACTCCAGGCGAATTCGATGGCCGAATTCCTTCCCGTTTCTTCTCCGTAGTTCTTTCTCCGCCTCTAATGATCGCGATGTCGACGAGGCGTAAACCCATAAACAAAAAAAACACACAATTTATATATATATATATATATTTGCTTGTTCCTTTACGCCTCGTCGACGTCGAGGTGATTAGAGACGAATAAGGAACAGGGTCATGCAACGAGAAGAATTTGACCATGACCTTTTGTAGGAACCATCGCAAAAATCGTCTTGACTGATTTAGAGAAATCATGAAATCCTGGACGTGGATTCGAACCAGCGTCCTAAAGCCCGAGTGTTATTGCTTCGACGGAGGTAGATTTTGCGGCGAGTTGAAATTTTGTCACTAGCAGCAAAACTCTTGTCATTGGCATTTGGACAATGTCATACGTAATTACTTAAGTATTTTCTGCTTGTAAAATCACGCACGTAATTTCAATTTTGTCGGAAAGAGGTGAAAAAACGTGCCACAAAATGCCGAGCGATATCTGAAACATGTGTTTCCAATTCAGTTTTGGAGCAAATTTCTGAAAAACCAGTTCTTGGATTTAAAAATTACGCTAATTACAAAATATTGTAAAACAGTAAAGAATAGGAGATTATCTCCATAAAGAAGTGCTGATAGCGTTTGGAAATATAAATAATTAATCGAAATCGTTTATAATTTCCGTCCAAAGTGATGTGAAAAAGTGTACATAAAAAATGTTTTAGTATCTGTAGAGATACGGAACAGCTGGAGAGTATTTCCAGAGCGTAGTGAAAGTTAGGGAATTGGAATAAACTCGCAAACTATCAAACTTTTATCTGGATTTTAAACGAATGTATATACCGTTAGTAGGAGCGTGTTTTTGTTTTTGTTTGTTTGTCAAGAGAAATTTTATTTCATGCAAACACTTTTGCTCCTAGCTTTCATCTGATACCCAATTATCTCCAGACGGAAAATTTGCACCCCTGCAACACATCGTATGCCATAATATAGACTAATAATATATTATATTATATATTTTTTATACAATATAATATATTTAATATTTCCAGATTCGGTCTTAAAAAAATATGTGGTCGTTGTATTTATAGGTTGTTGAATTGAGGCTGTATCACAGAAAATTTCTTCGGTTATAACACATCGTGTGCAATATCCTTTTATATATTATACTAAATATATAATACATGCATAATACGTACAGGAATGAAAGAATAATCCTCCAACTGCAAATAGGTCACAACATTTCCTAATTATATGACAAAATTTTATTTTAGTAAAAGTCATCATTTTCGAGATATCGATTTTTTAATTTTTTTTCCAAACATGTAACTCTGTTCGGTTTTTCCATGCCATTTCTACAAATTAAGACTTTTTGAACGCTGTTTTCTTTTAAATTTACTCAAGGATGTTTCAGTCATCTAAAAGAATGTTCCTTTGTTCTTAAAACGTTAAGAAAAACTTAAACAATCTTTTTTTTTTTTTTTTTAAAAGTCATTATCATCAATTTTTTTACTTCATGTTTAAAGTGCAAAATGCTGTCTTTAGCAGATTTAACTACAATGAAAGAATCATTTCAATTTAATTTAATTGCAATGGAGCACAGGCTCCGGTGGCAATTTCCCTACACACCCATCTTCCCCCTATCCTGCACCAACCTACATTTGCCCTCTACAAATTTTATCTTTAAATTCTTTCAAAGTTTTCGGTAAATTATTCATCATTTCTCTTGGTAACTCATTCCAATCCCTGACACCCTTACCTACAAAAGAGAATCTTCCCACACCCTTGTGCCTGAAATCGAGTGCCAGCTTGTGGTCATGGTCATCTTTTACCTTCCATGCACTACTTTTCATACCTATTGCAATATCTTTCCATGCCTCATCGCCAGTATATGCCCTGTACACTCCCATGACCCTCCTCATCCTCCTCCTGTCTTGCAATGAATCCCATTCCAGCTCCTTTATCATATCCGTCACTGATTGCATTCTGCGATAATTTCCAGAAACAAATCTAGCAGCCCTTTTTTCCACCCTCTCCAACTCCTGTATTTGATACGTAAAATGAGGGTCCCATACTACACTACCATATTCGAGCAATGGTCTGACCAAAGTTTTGTAACCCAATTCCTTTACTTCTCTCGTACATCCCCTCATCACTCTCTCCAACAAGTGCAGAACTTTGAAACCTTTTCCTACCACCTGTCCTACGTGTCCTGCCCAGTTAAGCTTGTTATCAAAAGATGTATAAAATAATTATAACATTTAAGATTTTTTTATAAGGTATTTTTTTTATCATTTTAAGAAAAATAGGAACATTGTTTTAGATGACTCAAATATATTTGAGTAAATTAAAGAAAACAGGGTTCAAAAAGTTTTAATTTGTAAAAATGGCCTGAAATAATCTGAACAAAGTCAAATGTTCCGAAAAAAATCAATATCTCGATATTGGTAGGACTTTTACTAAAATAAAATTTTATTATGTAGTAGGAAATGATGTGATCTATTTGCGGTTTGCAGGATTTTCCTTTCATTTCTGGACCCTGAGCATAATAGGCGTATATTAAATATTTAAAGAGCTATGTAGTAGTCGTGTTCATAGGTAGTTGGATTCTGGTTGTACTACTTTGGCAGCGTACCTAGTACGTGGCTCTAATGACGCAACCGTAGACGGTGTCTCAGCCTCCGACAAGCGGTACAGTCAGTGCGAGTGCAGTGTGTCCTTGGATAAGCACCGCTAGCCGGATACACTCCCGTGACTCAGTACGTACTAAGGTTGACCGACCGCAAGTTCCCTCAGAGATTGTCTATGACGCCACGTCAGGATTATACAGGGTGTCACAAAAAGGTACGGCCAAACTTTCAGGAAATATTCCTCACACACAAACAAAGAAAATTTGTTATGTGGACATGTGTCCGGAAACGCTTACTTTCCATGTTAGAGCTCATATTGTGGACGGCTGTGATACAATACGCCATTCTCCAGGTCTGCATCAGCGCATCAGGGATTCCATGCGACGGAGGGTGGATGCATGTATCCTCGCTAACGGAGGACATTTTGAACATTTCCTGTAACAAAGCGTTTGAAGTCACGCTGGTACGTTCTGTTGCTGTGTGTTTCCATTCCATGTTTAATGTGATTTGAAGAGAAGTAATAAAATGAGCTCTAACATGGAAAGTAAGCGTTTCCGGACACATGTCCACATAACATATTTTCTTTGCTTGTGTGTGAGGAATGTTTCCTGAAAGTTTGGCCATACCTTTTTGTAACACCCTGTAGTCACGGGAACGGTTTTCAACCATTCAGATGCTAGTAATGGAGAAATAACCACGAATTCGGATTTCTTGAACCGAACGTAGCAACCATTAAAATCTAAGAGCATAACCTTCACATATGACTAGTGTTGCAAACTGAAAAAAATAAAAAATGAAATAAACAACGCGGCAAAACCCGAAAGTCAATTAATCATGAACAAAGATGGCTGTGGAAGTCTGAGGAATCATTGAAAAAAAAAAAAATGTTTTTTTTTTCAGCTTTGTGAAAAAAAACATGAAAAAAAACCTAGCACTCTTGTTTTTTTTGTAAATTTGGTTTTTTTTTCTTCAGAAAACAGAATATTTGATAAATTATAGTTTTATTAATGCAACTTAGATTTTACATGTATGTTTTAAATCTTACTGAATCATATAATTTCTTACATAATGATTCATAAATGTATTTATATGGGTAGCATAATTTTATTCGTCCTCTATGTCAGTACCACATTCACTAGTATCAGCACTACCAACACTAGTTCCGTCGGTGTCGGAATTTTCTGTTTCTTCTTCTGTCTCCTCTAGATATATTACTTCAGAAATAATTACATTTTCTTTTACTGGTTATCCTTGTATTGTACGCAAAAGATTTTGAGATTGCAATTTTAAATTGTGAGCAAAGTACACACTGTGCATAAAGACTGCGCCGATAATTCTGTATTAATGTCTTTTAAGTTTGAATTTAAATCTGTTATCATACAAAATAAGAGCTTTATTTGTTTTCAATCGTTGGTTTACGCCAACAGTTGAAAGGAAACGATTCATAATTACTGATAATTTAATGACTCAGTTTCACTATACGCAAGTATATGAATATAAGTAAAGCACAATAAGTAATAAAAAGAGGCAAAAAGCCGTAGATAAATTTAAAATTCCTAATTTTTTGAAAAGATCCTTCGGTCTACAGATAAATTCGCAGGGTTGGCAGCGCTAGTTCAAATAGCAAGTATGAATCCAAACAAAGGGGAACGGGGATTCCTTCTCGTGCAAAATAACCTCTTCGGGAAGTCCCCGTTCGTAAAAGAAAACTTCAGTCAATGTTGCCAATATTTTCTTTTCTACTGAACCAGAAAAATTTAGTAGATCTAAAAATTAAGATTAGTACTTAATATAAACTCTAAATCAGTCATATTAAACGATAAATGCCTTACAAATTTGAGATTTAGTAGTTATGAAAAAAAACGTGTCCCAGGTTTTTTTTCATGTTTTTTTTTTTCAAGTCAGAAAAAAACCGTTTTTTTACAACACTACATATGACTGAATTTGTGGAGTTTATTTCGGTCTTGGTGATCCAGAATGCCTCCATTGGGACGATCCAGCCTTAGTTTCGACGTCAAACCCATAAACCCACGTTTCATCGCCTGTTACCACACGTTCCAATAGTTCTCCACCGTTGTTGAAATCATTTAGTGATTCTTAGACAACTGCCATTTGCCGCTGTTTTTGTACGAAACTCAACGTCTTCGGAACAAATATTTCTGGAATACGTTTCATACCCGAAACAGATGAAAAAATTTCGTGGCAAGGGCCAATTGATACGCTATCATCATCAGCAACTTCTCTGATAGTGATTCGGCGATAGTTCATAATCATATTTTCCAATTTTTCCACTTTTTCTTCTGTTGTTGTTGTTGTCCTAGGACGACCCACACGCTCATCAACTTCAACGTCTTCACGGCCATCGCGAAAACGCTTACACCATTCTCAAACCCTTATTTTACTCATAGTAGATTCACCCAAAGCAATATTTAACATTTCAAAAAATTCGTCGCACTTAATTCCATTTTTATAGCAAAACTAGCACTGTTCCCGGGGTTGCTCGGTATAGTTGGCGTAGATTTACCCGTACCCTATTTTATTCCCGCAATGAGAAACATTTGTACAAAGTTTCATAAAATTCGCGCCAACTTTTTTTCGGAATTAAAGCAAACCTAGACTCACCCGGCCCCTACCAAGAAATGGGCGGGTTGAAGTTTATTTGCGCGTACACTATTTTCATTCGTCCGAAAAGATTCATGTATATCAAGCTTCATTAATTTGGTTAAGAAATTGCATTACTACATTACTTAACAACGCTAGATTATGTTACAAACTCACATTTGATTCAATTGCGAATGGATATACTTTTTGCTCGAAACGCCAGATACTTTAACTCCGCGGATTCAGCCTTTTATACAAATACCAAAAGTGAATCCAGAATAATATTATCGTAAATAAATGATTTTATTCAAACAGAAGACTAACGTAGTTGTAGGCCTACTGCCAGAGATCGTGGTTAAAGAAAATCTCTGTTGTTTTTACGGTTATCTATGGCGTTTAAAAGTTGAATATCCCGAATTAAAGGAAAGAAGGTTTGTTTAATGTGCAAAATAGTTATTATTGTAAAGTTATCTTATTGCTTTCTTTAAAGGCTTTGGTCAGAGACATTGTAGTTGTGTGTTTAGTGCGAAGTAAGCTGCATCTAGTGGTTCTATCTGTGATATTTCTCACCATATGTTCAGAATTTCATTTAATATTCCGGCGTTATGTAACGCAGAAGCATAAGAAATATCAAACAACTGAGTGGAGATTCTAAGCTTTAAAACGATGAAAACCCCATCGATAATTTAGCAGTAGGTTTCAAGTTTTTCTGGCACAAATATACTTGGTTTTCGTTTTATACATTTAATTTAATGCAAAGTCTCTGAAATGAAAAATCGCCAACCGCATCAAAACACGTATTATCCTTTTTGCAGCTGACAAGAGACTAAACATCCAATATAGCACAACATGCATAGATACTATTAGGCATGTTTGACAACACAGCAGCGAAAAGATCGTGCCAATCGGACTAATAAAATCAGCGAAATTTTAAAAATTTCCATTACTTTTTGATCATACCTGCTATATTTATGTTTTAAGCTTTGCTGGCATAACCAAAAGCATAATTCTAGGTCCAGCAATATGTGAACCAAATGATTCTTAATTTATGATATACTAGCTAAACTCGTCCGTACTTCGCTCATATGAAATGAAATAAAAACAGCATAACTACTCCAGAGCATGCAACATATAGTTGGCCAAGTGAAACAACATTCAGTTTCTAATTGCGCTATGAAAAGGTACAAGAAAATAAAGATTTTTTATTTTTTTTGTAAAGCTTTCAAAGCAACTCACATTTCGATTTTCGAAAACAGACAAATAAATCACTTCCAACACTCAATTATGTACATAATGAGCATAAATTGTATCGAAACAATTATGATTTTTTTTTTTAAAAAAAAAAGGAACATTGCAAATTTTTTGAACAAAACCACGGATGAAGATCACAGTATACAAATACTTCTTGCCACCCACTACATTCTACAAAAAATTTCAAGTCAATCAAGCGACTTGAATTTTCCTACAATTTTTTTTTTTTTTTTTTACTTGTGGATTTACGCGTAGTTGACATCGAGGTCATTAGAGGCAGGGGATGGGACTGGGGACAAGGAACAGAAAGGAACCCGGCTATGGTATTTTTGAAGGAAGCATCCCGGCATTTGCCTGTGATAAATTCTGGAAACCATTGAAAACAGAATCCTGACGGGTATTCGAACCCGCGTACTCCCGAATGCGAGGCCAGAGCGTTAACCGTTCACCCACCACACTCGGTTCTTTGTCTGTGCGCCAGAAACTATTTGTTTTTTTTAATGCAAATCAATGTCTGCTTTATCCAAACCTTCGATAAAAAAATCTGAATTTAATATAATATCTTTGGCGTTACAAAGACTGTTTTGTTCTGGACGGAAGGTGGTTTATGGACGCATAGTTCAACAGCTGATTACGTTTCTTCACTGTTGAATCGTTTGGAGAGAAATAAAAAGCTTTGCCGAGTGTTGATAAATTCGGCACGATGTTGACGCTATCGTAGTGAGGTTGTACGCTATCGGTTGTACTTACTGGAAATGTTTGCAATGTTGGTCGGCAACGGAGATGAATATGATAACCGCCTGAAGAAAGATGGTATGTGGAAATCAGTGGAAAAACTGAGGCGTTGCTGACCCGATCTAACGCACTCCGTCACACATTTGTCGTAATGGATGGCCCACTTTCACTCTCCGCGGGGAAATACGCCTAACAGCGATGAGCCATCTTGGTCCGGGAACAGCGCAACACATCAAATGGACCAAAAACAGGACTGCCATTAAATAAAAAATAATAATACATTCCTTTTTTAGATGGCAAAACAGGGTACATTGCTTAGAAAAAGAGTACGTTTATTTTTTTAATGTTTAAACATATGTTTTTTTTCATTGATTTTTGACACATGTAAAAAACACTTACTCTCTCTGGATACTCCAACAGCATCTGTACAATCTATATTTAAATTTTTAAAAAATATTTGAGTTCATACTTTGTTATGTTGAGCGAAGATTCGTTTCTTTCATTGCTCTATTTTGCATTAAATACAGAAAAAGCTCTTTTTTTATTTTACTTATGGCTTTACGCCTCGTCGACGTCGAGGTCATTAGAGGCGGGATGGGACTGGGGACAAGGAATGAGAAGGAATTAGGTCGTAGCCTTTTGAGGGATGGAGTGATTTGGGGAAACCATGGAAAACCCAAATCTGGATGCCCGGACGGGGATTCGAACCGGCGTCCTCCCGAATGCCTGGCCAGAGCGTTAACCACTCACCCACAACGCTCGTTTTTTTTATTTTTTTTTTAAGACTCCCTTAATGAATTCAGAAGCTGCAGGTGCAGATAAAAGCAAATTATTTTACATATATTTGGAAAATCTTCACTTTTATCCTCTATGAACTGTCGTTTTTGAGAAGTTGGCAAAATAGTAAAACTTATCGTCCACAAGTTTTCCAAGCAACTCATTCAGCATTATTTTTTTCTTCGTATAAACGATCCATAGCAGTTGACGCAGATTTGAAGCTTCAATAACACACACGGACTTTTCATATTTTAAATTAAAGTTATTTAGCGAGAATAACCAATCTTCTTCAGTGAAATTAAAGGCCTTTCTGCTGATAATCAATAGCTTTATTGTTCCGATACTATTTCCGGACATATGAAGTGAACCAGTGATGTGGAAATGTGTGTTGGCTAAGGGAGTATTTCAACGTACTCCACTACTTTCGTAGATTATAAAGTACAATCACGTGAAATAGACAACTCGTTAAAAATCCTAGGCAAGTTCTGTACTCGTTATAAGCGTTACATTCGAACTAATGAGGCATGTTCGCTTTGACCTCGTCTTAAAACAGTGTAGGCATAGAGTGTTTCTACTTTCGACGCGTCGACGTTGAGGTAATTAAAGCCGGCAGATGGGACTGGCAGCAAGGAACGGGAAGGAATTCGGCCACGATCTTATAAAGAACAGTTCAGTGATTTGAAATAAGCAGTATTTTATGGGGGAAAAAAATGGTGGGAAAAAATCCAATATTTATTTTCGTTGCCAGTAATTAGTTAGAACGTTCCACTTCTAGGGAAAGATTCATTCAGCGTCATATTCATCCTAGAAGTGGAGATATTCCTATTTTTAGATGTACCCTATAGTGCGGGAATGTATTGACAAACTTTGGGAGCCATTAGCGGCAAACTAGATTTTCTGTAATTTAAGGAGGATTTTCTCAAAAATTGCTCAAAGTAGGAAGATAAAATTTTTATATGTTACTTATTATTGTCCAAATTACATTTAAACACAGACTTATTGCAATAAGTCCAGGAATTAATATGAAATTTAATGAAGTATCCTGCTTTTAAAAAAAAATGTTTTAAAAAGAAACTAGAAAAGAAAAGAAAATATCCCTCCATCTTAACTTTAAGTCACGGAAATAGCGAATTTGTTTAACACAGTAACAATATATATATAAATATAAAGAAAAGATAGAAAGTTACCGGCTTCCACACTGAATTTTAATTCGAAAAACAAAATGGAGATCCTGGAATTTAATTACGTATTTTAACACTGCAAAATAAAATTCGCCAGGACGGTTATACAGAAAGCGAAAAGAATTTTTGCACAGTTGCTCTCGTTTTGTGGATTACAGGTTGTATTCTCTCTTCGGATTGTGGAGTGGAGTTATTTCAATAGGACAGGTGATTTTAAATTAGAAAGACTAAAAAAAAAAAATATCCATACCAGACATAATATGTAACGCAACATTCCGATAATTTTTCACGCATTATTTTCGTATCAATATTTACCTGTCGAGTCAACGGCGACACTGCCTACCCTTTTCTCGAAGCGATTCGGGACCATTTTTGTAATTTAATTTCTTCCGTCTTATTGATGCTACATATCTCAAATTTCTCTTATACATAGATATCAGCATTATTAGAAAACACACTCAAAATTTTGTTTCGTTCCAAGTCCCGATCTTATCCTTAACTAAATATCTCCGATTTTACCACCCACTCACTCAATGATGATCATCAAAACTCTAAGGTACTCGTAGAAAGGTGAAATATGATACACGGACAAAATTTTACTTCCCACATTATAAGAAAACTCTAAAAGTGGTAAATTTCCTTATTCCCTATATTCATCCAATGGAGACTCCAAACGTGTAATTTTACGGCGTATATTTGCAGGTTAATAGCATTGCTCTGGATGATGCTATATGTCTTAAATTGATTTTTGGCATACAGATCGGCAAGTGTAAATAACATGTTAAATTTTACTTCGTTCCTACGCTTAGTTTGGAACTAACTTGGATTTTACTGGTGGTGGTTAAACCTCTACCTATCTGCATTGCTCTGCAACGGCG
>JARYHS010001113.1:8727009-8742291 GCA_031002005.1 Vandiemenella viatica | reverse complement strand
AAAAAGTGCTTATAACTATTCCATTAACTTGTACGGTGATTTGAAGAAGCATTCGGAGTGTCGGTGTATGAGGACAAGAACAGTGTTCCGGATAAACTATTGTGATAGTGGCACCACATGCTACTTGTACCTGCTCGGTTCGAATCTTGCACGCTTTGGTAAAGAAGTTCCGATAGCACGAGTCTTTGTAACTGGTGGTTACTTCGGCGACGTATTTCTTCTGCTTATTCAGACAATAAATGTGTGTTCTGAATGTAAACTTTTGTGTGATTTATGTGTTGGCAAATTCCCGCTAACTACCACTGCTAACTGTTTACGTGATTGATTTTGTGAGTGACTATGAATTATTAGTATTAGTTGCGGTGTCCCCGCTGGCGACCTGACGGTATCAAACCTGTAATCTTACGAACATTTAATTAAGACTGAAATTCACGTCGTGTTGTGTAGTACCACCAGGACATAATTTATCACAAATCAACTAACTGCCTTACAAGTTATAAGAACTAGGTTAAAGCATAACCTAATATTTTTTTGGCAGAAGATAAGAAACAATTAAGTTTGTTATGAAGTCATAGAAAGTTTACACGAAACATACGTAATCGCGAAATGTATCACTCAAATAAATAACATTTATCCGTCTTCGAAATTATAGTCTCCGTCGAGTGGCGTAGAGAGGTCAACAAGGGCCCTGTGCAAAAAAATTATTTTGGGCCCTCAGGAGTTGTGTCTAAAGGCCGGTGTTTGCCCACTTTTTCCCCATGTATTCTTATGGGCGCCGGAGCGAGCCCATTCGTAGATCCTCTAGCTGTCAAAAAAGATATGAAAAGGCCATTATAATATGCAAATGAGGCAACGTGCCACTTCTTAACCTAAGTTATGGACGCAGGTGTGATCTCATGTGTATTCTTTTGTGAGGGGGAGTGAGCTCAGATCTTAAATCATCTAGCTGTGAAAAAAGGCCATTATAATATGCAAATAAGGCCACGTGCCACTTCTTAACCTAAGTTATGGGTCGTAAATTGTGTACTAATGATTGTCGGTCCCTTTTTATGGACGCAGGTGTGAGCTCAAGTCGTACAGCGCTAACGTAACTCAAAGGGGTAATAAATAATATGCAAATGAGACTGGTGCTACCTGCCACTTCTTAGCCTGACCGAGGGACCGTGTTATGGAAGTGGGTGTGAGCACAGATCGTCTAAATGTAGTAAATAATAATATAGTAGTGAGGGCGGCACCACCTCTAAGCCTCAAAGAAGTTGCTGCCTGTATTTCCCCCCTCCCCTTCCCAAAGGGGTCGCCGCGTGGCAGTGCCATCCTCGGCACCATATATGCTAATTACCCACGTGCGCGTCTTGACCACAACTTGCAGAGATAGGTCTGGAGTGTATGCGCTCGCACAAAAATTTCTCAATTACATGGCCGTTTTTTCTTTACTTAAAATATTAGTTATTCACAAATTCATCGATTCTTCCAAAAATATTCATTAATCACGATTTTGTACTTAATTCAATTGATTATGATTGAAATATAGTCTAATATTCGCCTTTTTCCTCTTAGGCAGGTGGTCGTGAGTACGAAGTCTAAAACAGGTAACGCAAGTTATAATCTTTTAATACTCTTACGACGTATTAATGAACGAGTACATTTTCTCACAAGAACAGAGAAATTCACCCCAAAAAAATCGGTTCGCTTATTTCCGAGATACGAAATATCATTGTTTAGAGCTATTTTACTGCTCCGCCAGACTGAATCCGCCGACCCCTACTTTGAATGTATTATCCCTCCACTGGGCAGCAGGTATAGCAGAAGTCGGCTGGTAATACATAAAAAAAAAGTGTGCAGCGGCCCCCGCAGAGGGATAGCAGAGAGAGAGAAAAAAGCACCCTCTGAGAAACACGATTCCTTACACCAGACGTTTTAAAATCGCTTTGTCAGCCTAATTCATATGCACTACCATCTGAAGTGTACCGTCCACTGCCCAGTTCACTGTCCACATTAACATGCCTTGTAGTATTAAGAATTAACCTTCCTCCAGAGCAGAACCTGTGTGTTTAATGGGCCAAGTTAACAGATCCACAGATAATCAGATTTTCCCCGATTCCACTTACAGAAATGAATAATACGTTTAGTTTTCACAAGGGGATATGTGCATTCTTACATACAGAATATTCGATTGCAGAGATTTCAAGAGCCGACACCGAATGATAGCAAAGTTAACCATTACATCGCTTGTTGGTTTCGGAAAAGTATTTAATATGCTGGTATCACTTTACTGATATCACGGCGTAGTCTTTAACTCTTTCGTCCTTCAGTTGAAAGAAGTGTTTAGGTTGTATACCAACCGCAATTTTACCTTACTTCAAGGTATTGTAAGGGACTAGTCGAGTGGTCTAGTCCTCTTCTGTGGGCGTAATTTGGAATCGGCAGAGAGTGTCTGGAAACTCGGGTACTAACCTTTAATGGAGTTGCTGCTGCTGACCTCCGGCGACCTCGGCTCCACTCTTCAGCTCAGCTGTAAGGCTATCTACTAATATCAGGTTCTAACACCACTGTGGATTAAGGCACAGACCTGTGTTGGTTTTAATATTCACCAACTTAGGCTTACTATGCCAAACAGCAGGTTCTCTTATATTTTACCAGTGAGAACACGGCCTAACTGCTGTACAATACTGTTTATTGCTTGTCCTTGACTGAATACATATTATCCGTTTTGACGCCGTCTGCGAGGCTATCCCCGTATTCTTCCATTGGATTTACATCTTCTGAGGTACTAGTAGATGATGGAACAATTACTTACATACATGTAGAATGGCTATCGGAGGATTCCACCAAATGTTGCAGCATCGTCGACCCTAACGCGAGACCAGGCTATTGGAGAGAGAGACTATTGACTATCCGCTAACTGGCATAGTGAGGTGCCTTCTGTCAATCTGTCACTGAGAAGGCCGAACGCATGTCCTGCGCTCCTTATATTGGCCGTATCGAACATTCTAGACTTCTTTCGGCAACTGCCCGGCCAGTGTCCCTGGCTGTGGTATGCGCTGATCGTTTTCGTCAGCAAAACCTGACTCATTACTCTCGTGCGGACGGCACGCGACTCTGGCGTACTGTCGCGACACACATAACACTCGTTTAATTCTAAATCACACCACTAAATCTTTTGCCCCAAAACTTGGGCCGTTACACTCCGTAGTCTTAACTCTTTCGTCCTTCAGTTGAAAGAAGTGTTTAGGTTGTATACAAACAGCAATTTTATCTTACTTCAAGGTATTTTGGCAAGTGTTTCTGTGGGTTAATAAGGTTTTTCTTCAGCCGTCGCCCTCTTTATTGAGTAACTGTGAGTATTCAGTGACAGAGCGTGGTGGGTGAGAGGTAACGCTCTGGCCTCGCATTCTGGAGGAAGCAAGATTCGAATCCTCGTCCGGCCAATTGAAATGCGGTATAATATTCACTTTTTCCTCTTTTAACAGCTGTATGACCGGAAGGTTTCGATTTCCATATACTAAAAACCTCGACTGAGCAAGGGTGACGTGAATGCATTGGGTTGCAAGGTCAACGGTTTGAGACTAGCCTGGGGTCTGGACGGTTCAATCAATTGTTTGACAGCGAAAAGTGCCGGGCGACACAAAGTTTTCTTTTTTACATTACATTTACAGTCTCGAATTTAAGAAAATTGTTGAAATCATGTGGATGGATCTGAAAGAAGTATAGAGAGTTGTGAGACTTCAATGTAGAGTTTTTACTCCATGCTGCACTGTCACGCCCAGAGTTAGCTATGTGGACCGCCAACCTCTAAAAGGAGAAGGGACTTAAGAAGAAGGCCTGGATTCCGGAGGTCGCAGGCTCGATTTCCCTTACTGCGGTATAATTGTAGTAACTTCGCTTCAACCCGTGGATATACTGACTAGTGCCACGAAGTGATGTTATCATAATAATTGTCATAAATAGTATTTCATAAGATCAGATCTCAGTCTGCAATTGAGAATGGGAATGATTCGCTGCTATGTGTTCTCCATTTATTTTTCTTTATGGGTGTGAAAGCTGTACCTAGAGAAAAGAATTGAAGCATTCGAAATGTATTTGTAACGTCGTCTATTACACAAATCTTGGGGTGCTGAAAATCTGAAAAGAAGATGTACTTCATCGGATAGAGAAACAAAAAGAAATGCTCCCCACTATAAAGCAAAGTAAAACACAATATCTAGGAGAGGTACTAACAACTGCAACTCACCATTGAAGGGGAGAGACAGCGGAAAAGATTTGTTGGATGGAGAAGGATTTCAGGGCTGAAGGACATTCGGTGTTTGCTGCGTAATCTTAACTATATTGGGTCCAATGATAAATATTTACTTACCTCAACGACATATCGAGTCTTCTTCTGAACGATCATGAAGTCACCACGCTGAAGCGAGCAAGATCATTTCCTTTAGTGTAGGTGATCGCTAAGAACAGTTTCAGAAATGGTAGCAATAATATGCGAATGTTTACCAAAAGTTAAGTGAAATAACATTACAACTAACAAAAACTTACATCGCTGATTGTACAAGTGGTATAGAGATGAAGAAAAATTAGTCATGGTTCATAGAAATCAAACACATCTATAACAAGTGGTAAAAATAATTTTATTTACAATATGATACAGATTAAACATACAGATTATTATTAATACCCGTCCTCACTACTGGAACCGTCACTTGTATTTAAATATACATATTCACAACTAAAAAGCGACATTTTGGCACACTCGTGACACCAAATATCACTGTCGCAAAATATATGGTATGGTATTACACTGCCTACAAGCACACTTTCGTTGTATATTCGCAGTTGCAATTCACTAATGTCATAAATTTCCAACTGCACATTGTTAATTGTTTATTTCATTTATACAGGGACCACAAATACTGACAGCACTATTGTTGTTCTTTTTGTTTTTCACCACGTAATAGTTCGATCTAAGTTTAAATACATTATCGTCCTTATTGCACTGTTTGTGCAATAGAAAAAACAGAATGTATGAGTCATTAAAATGTGTATATAAATCGCGTGTCAGCGGCTCCATTGAATTAATTGCACGCTGGACACGAGTGAAGTTGGTTATACACTGCCCATGTCTGTTTGTGTACGAATAAGGGTTGCTCGTCATATCTGATAGCAACTCCTTCCATTTCGCTCGCACAAACATTTCATGGGCAATATTCTTTAGTATTAAGGGCAGCTCCAGTGAATAAATGTCGGACGCAGGTGGTAAACGGGAGCATACATCCATCAAAGCACTATATTCCAATGTAGCCACATCCATAGGCGGCAACAGTGGAGCCTGAGGCCCGGACATTTTTCTTTTTCAACAAAAAAAAAGAGATTTCTTTTCTTTTTTAAAGTACACTTAGCTATATGCTCGTAGGTTACTGCTCACATATATATTACAAACAAACAAAATTATTTCGAGGAAATTTGAGCGCCAACTTACCTCGAGTTGCGATGTCTATCACCAAACAACAGCAGCAGATACACGCACAATAAAAAAAAAAATCCTTAACGAATATCAACTGCTATAACGGCCCAGACATTTTTCTTTTTCTACAAAAAAAAAAAATATATTTTTTAAAAAAGCACACTTAGCTATATGCTCGTAGGTAACTGCACACATATATATTACAAACAAACAAAATTATTTCCAGGAAATTTGAGCGCCAACTTACCTCGAGTTGTGATGTCTATCACCAAACAACAGCAGCACACACTCGCACAATGCAAAAAATTCTTCACCAATATCAACTGCTACAACACTCAACACCTTCCGAGAACGCGATTATTTTAAGAAGATACAGCGCCTTTTTATAAGTCGTAGCGTCCACGTGACAAAATCACCACCCCGCACAACTCGTATATGTAAAACAGAGAGGGGTGTAAATGGAGAATTTTTGGTATTTTAGAGCATCCAAAGAAATACGTGACAAATGAAGTGGTAATAAATTTTCACTCCATTCACACCCAGCCCTGCAATAAACATTCTAACCTTCAGCGGCCACGACAGTTCCCAGAGAAACCAGCACGCCCCCTCCACCAAATTTTTCACTCCATTCACACCCGTCCCGACAAGCCAAAGAATAGCGCGTACGTTTTATGGTAATATTTATACCCCAATGTATCTTGTTAGCAGTTTTAGATTATTTATCGTTTTTAATAGAGCTGTTTACAATTACAGAACTGAGCAATTTTCTGCTGGTGACGGATCTACACCATTCTGTAATATAGCACACGTATTGGTCATAGCTGTTGACGAAAAGATGGGAAGTTCGAGGAAAGCTCTCAGATCCCGACATATTTCCAGAAGTGTTTGAACAGGAAGAGTAAAGATTACTCTGACATAGTGCGGGGGAGCATTTTTTTTAAAAGTTTTACGTCTAGTTGACATCTAGGTCATTACGACACAGGAATGGACGGAGCGCATGGGAACGGGAACTGAATTCGACCACAGCCTTTTGAAGGAATCATCCCGCATTCTCCTGGAGTAATTTTGGGAAACAATGGGAAACCGAAATCTGGATGGTAGGGCGGGAATTCGAAATCACGTCCTCCCGAATGCGTGGCAAGAGCGTAGAGGGGAAGCTGAAGATTTGTTATGCTAAGGGTGCGTCCATAAACCACGTAACCCCATTTTGGACTCACCACAACACCCTAGCAGTAACTGAGGTTTTTGTAGATAATTTAGGGTAGGCAGGCCCAGCATGTTACATTGTGTTAGCTTAGGATCTACAAAGTGAAATAAACGTAAGTTACTAAAATTTTTGACTTGTATTTTCTTACAGTTAAGTGAACTTGCCGCACTTAATTGAGTTATTAACGACCAAGATATGTCGAGAGGCTTCAGTGAAAGTAAAAGCCATACAGAGACCAAATTATCAATAGAATTTCAGGTAATGGACTTTCACACTCAAACCAACTGAACTATTAGACTACCTCACAGTTCCTTCCTCGACTTCTTCCCTAGTCCTCTCTTCCCTTTATCTTCATTCATCAGTTCATGTCTTGTGAGATCCTATCATAACATAACTGGCAACATCGTGGCATCATGTTGTATCTGCAGAGTCTGTTGTTCTTTTTGTTGTTGTTATTGCAGCTGCTGTTGATGCTGCTGAAGCTGTTGTATTTGTTTATATCTGTTGTTGTTTCTACAGCTGCTGTTGCTGCTGATTCCACTACTGAAGCTGTTCAAGTTGCAGCCAATGCCACTGAAGACATTCAGTTTCCATTGTTGTTGTTGTTGTTAATGCAGCTGTTGCTACTAATGTCACTGCTGGAGCTGTTGCTGCAGTTGTTGTTGCAGCTGATACTGATATTGAAGCTGTAGTTTTCTGTCCCAGCTGCTGTTGCTGCTGATGCCACTACTGAAGCTGTTGAAGTTGTTCATTTTTGTTGTTGTTTCTATAGCTGCTGTTGCTGCTGATGCCACTGCTGAAGCTGATGAAGATGTTCATTACTGTTGTTGTTTCTACAGCTGCTGATTCCAATACTGAAGCTGTTGAAGTTGTTCATTTCTGTTGTTGTTTCTACAGCTGCTGATTCCAATACTGAAGCTGTTGAAGTTGTTCATTTCTGTTGTTGTTTCTACAGCTGCTGTTGCTGCTGATGCCACTACTGAAGCTGTTGAAGTTGTTCATTTCTGTTGTTGTTTCTATAGCTGCTGTTGCTGCTGATGCCACTACTGAAGCTGTTGAAGATGTTCATTACTGTTGTTGTTTCTACAGCTGCTGTTGCTGCTGATTCCACTACTGAAGCTGTTGAAGTTGTTCATTTCTGTTGTTGTTTCTACAGTTGCTGTTGCTGCTGATTCCACAACTTAAGCTGTTGAAGTTGTTCATTTCTGTTGTTTCTACAGCTGCTGTTGATTCCACTACTGAAGCTGGTGCAGTTGCAGTCAATGCCACTGAAGCTGGATTCGCTTCTTCTTGTTGTTGTTGCATCTGTTGTTGTTAATGCAACTATTGCTACTAATGCCACTGCTGGAGCTGCTGCTGCAATTGTTGTTGCAGCTAATATTGCCATTGAATCTGTTGCCACTGCTGTTGCATCTATTGTTATGGCAGCTGTTGTTGCTGCTGATGCCACTACTGAAGCTGTTGCTGTTGCAGCCAATGCCACTGAAGCCATTGGTTGTTGTTATTGCTGTTGTTGCATCTATTGTTGTTAATGCAGTAGTTAATTTCACTGCTGGAGCTGCTGCTGTAGATGTAGTTGCAGCTGATGCCACTGAAGCAGTTAGTTGCTGTTGTTACTGCAGCTGCTGTTGCTGCTATTGTGATTGGTTTCTGTTGTTTTTAGTGATGATAATGATGACGTAGTAGTAGTTGTTGTTGTTGAAGTTCCTGAATTTTTGTTGTTATTGGAGCTGTTGTTGCTGCTAAATGTTTGTTGTTGTTGTTGCAGCTGTTGTGGTTATATCCGTTGTTTTTGTTGAAGCTGTTGTTGTTGTTATTATTGCAGTGGCTATTGATGTTGCTAAAGCTGTTGAAAGCTGTTATTGCAATTAGTGTCACTAGCAGACGCTGAGCAAGTAAGTCCTAACTGGCTCACTTAACACTCAGTTTTGCCATGAGACACAAAGTAGTTCCATCACTGAATTTACAACAAAAAAAAACCCTACCGATTGGATCCATCATCCTTATGAATCCGTTGATGGGTCTTCAGGTTACCAGGGTGGTTAAACGATTTCCCACAAAAGCACACGTACGGTCTTTCGTTTGTGTGAGTCCGTTTGTGGGACTTGAGGACACTCGACTGGTTAAAAGCTCTGCCGCAAATATCGCACACATACGGCCGCTCACTGGTGTGAATTCTCCGGTGTCTCTTAAGGTTGCTCGGGTCGGCGAACGACTTTCCACAAACTTCGCAGGCGTAAGGCCGCCTGTCGACTTCGGCGCCACCCCGTTCGTGGACATTGTGGTGCTGTTTAAAGCTGCTGTACTGGTGAAACTTCTTCCCACAGATGTCGCACGTGTACATGTCCTCGCCCGTGTGCGTCCGCTGGTGGGCCTTGAGGCCGCTGGACTGGTTGAAGGCTTTGCCGCAGACGTCGCACACGTACGGCCGCTCACCGGTGTGTAGCCTCCTGTGGGTGATGAGGTTGCTGTGGTCGATGAACGACTTGCCGCACGCGTCGCACGTGTACCGCCGCTCGCCCGTGTGGCGCTTCTGGTGCCTCTCCAGGTGGCAGTAGCGACTGAACGACTTCCCGCAGGTGTCGCACTTGAGCAGGTGTTCGAACAGGTGGGACCGCTGGTGCGTCTTCAGGGTGCACTGGTGGGTGAACGACTTGCCACAGACTTCGCACGGGAACGGCCGCTGGCTCTCGTGCAGCTTCTGGTGCACCCGCAGGTGCCTGTACTGCGTAAACGACTTCGTACAACTCTCGCAGGAGAACGGCCGCTCGTCCGAGTGGGTTTTCTGATGTGTTTTGAGATCGTCGATTCGAGTATACGACATGCCACAGACGTCGCAGATGAAGGCTTGGTCGACATCACTGCTACTATTTGGCAGTGTCGATGTACTCTCTTCACTTTTAGGGCTGCTACACATCTCACTATTCTCTAAGCATCTGAAAAATAAACAGATCAGTTTCACATGAAAATAATACACCACCAAGAAATATGTGTTCTACTAGTTATTCATTAGAATTCTACATGATGAAGTTATTGCTACAAGACATATACTATCTGCAAAAAGAAGAGTACCACTCAAAAGGCGAGGAGGAAACTCCACCAGTTACTATTACTATAACTCTGTGATTCACTAAAAGTGTGTGGCGAAGGTTGCATTGCACCTATCAGAAAGGGTAATGGTTTTGAAGGGATATACGGGATATTGCAGGAGGCGCCTGTGGGCTATTGAGGGGAACTATCCCAGCATTCGCGTGGAGTGATCCGGGAAAACCATGGAAAACCCAGATCAGGATAACCGGAGAGCTTTATCGAAAGCTACTCCTGTCGGATTTTAAGTTTACTTGCTAGGTAAATCCTTTCTATTCCATTCCTTAATTGCTCGTGGAAAAAATGAATACATAAAAGAATCGGTTCTGGCCCTGATTTCTCTTATCTTATTTTCGCAGTCATTCCAAGATATGAATGTTGCTGCTAGCAATATTTGCTTGCTGTCATTCCGAAATATGTCAGTCGTGAATTTTTCAATTAGCTTGTGTCGAAAGCAACGCCTTCGGTGTTCCAAGTATTCCAACTCAACTCCTTCAAAATCGCTCTTACACTTTCCCTCCAACTGTCATGAATCGGCCTTCTCTAATGTCTCCACTAACCCCTTTTGATGGGGACCTCATACACAACAACAATATTCTAAGTGAGTACGCACTAGTGACTTATATGCAATTGATTTAACTTCCGGAGTGCATTGTTTTAAATTAAGACCTAGAAATCAGACCTTACGATTTGCTTTCCCAATTACATTCTCGATATGTTCATTCCACAACAAATTATTATGAACTGTTACCCCTAGGTATTTGGCAGAATCTACTGTTCTAAGGACAGTACCATTAATTGTATATTCAGAGCTAGATGGTGTCACCTTTTTACTTACACGCATGACTTGGCACTTTTTAGCGTTTAACTCCAACTGCCAGTCTTTATACCACACAATTATTTTAATATCATCATCTTGTAACAAAGCGCACTCTTCCTGGGGTTTGATTTCACGATAAATAATAGCATCATCGGCAAATAATGTTTTCATCCCCCTTATTATGTCACACAAATCATTAATGTATATACATATGTATATGTTTCATTTGGTGGGTGGTGCACTTATAAATATATGATTGTGATTAGTTTGGTGTATTATACCACCCAATGAAACAGAAGACAAACCTGCCGATCAGCGATGTACACCTCACAGCAAACAAATGTAAGCCATCAGAAATCAACATATTACAGTGCAATGAAAGTGCAATGCAATCATTCACAAAGACGCAACCAACACCTGTAATGCAAACTGCTGCTACAAACATAACTGATGTTGAAACACTCTACAATAATAAGCATATGTAACCAATGAAAAATGTAAGTCAGCCTATATCTGTATATACAATAATTTTCATGTTTAAAATTGTAACATAGAACAATTAATGTAATTACTTGTATAAACACCAAACACACAGAACCGCTGAAGATGGTTCAGAGAACGAAGTGAAACGCGCTCGGGAAATAAAACAACAAATTCGATTGCATTGGCGTGACAATCATTCATAAAATTTGATCCTATCGCAATTGAGGAAATGGCCCACAATATCCAGACGGCTGAAGATGATGATGATTTTTTTTAAAGTGTTTGGACGCGGCAAAGTCTGGAAGTTTGTGACGTCATTTCGCCAACATGCTTACGATATCCACACCTCCAAATTCATTAGGACTGCACACACAAAGGTCCAAATACACCAAAATCTAGATATTCAAAATGGAAGTTGGAACATAGATGATGTATGGTGTGCCAAGTGGACAAATTCCAACCCCGACAAACGTGCGCTAATCCGAGATCCTAGACGACAGCCTCCTGGATTCAACCTCCCTGGGAAAACCTGGACGGCACTGAACAGGTCACGGTAGATGAAACCGCTGGATGTACAAGTGGGGAATGGTAGAGAATCCTTCTTGTGACCACGGATAACTATGAGCAAACCATTCACCACATTGCCATGCAATGTCCTGGCAACCACAGAAGCAATCGAATGGCTGCAATCGTTGGTCATCAGTCTGCAGTAGTAGTAATATTTATTGTCATTTAATGTAGTTACGTAAGGGTTTGGGAGAGACTATACTAGCCTTTTCCAACCACAAGTCAACCTCTCCTTCACGTGGTGCAACCTGTTTGCACGGACGAGGCTCTGGCGACTGAAAGATTCCCAGTGTAAGGAGTCTCCCACTGCTTACCAAAGGCCTCCAAAAGGAGGGAGGTAGAGCGGGGAGCGGTTCAGGGCTCCCTCTTGCCCTTGGGGTTGGAAACAGCCCCTAAAGGCGGATGAATCAGAAATGATCAACGGCATGGGGATGCAGAAGGCAACGAGAAACCACTGCATTAAAGACCCAAAGGGTATCCCGAGGACATGTAATCCTCTCAAATTACATATTTCATGACGGCTTCTTCCTGGCTAAAATATTCCGGAGGTAAAATAGTCCCCCAATCGGATCTCCGGGTGGGGACTGCTCAGGGAGGAGTCATCAGAATGGATAGAAACATTCTACGAGTCGGAGCGTGGAATGTTAGAAGTCTGAATAGGGCAGGTAGATTAGAAAACTTAAAAAGGGAGATGGTACAACTTAAGTTAGATGTTGTTGGGATTAGTGAGATTAAATGGAAGGACGCACAGGATTTCTGGTCTGGGCAACACAGGATAATTAGCACACAAGCTGTCAATGGAGTCACTGGTGTAGGATTTGTAATGAACAAGAAAGTAGGAAAACGGGTGAGTTATTATGAACAGTTTAGTGACAGGATTATTCTGATGAAGTTAGAAACTAAGTCCGTCCCAATCACATTAGTACAAGTATATATGCCAACGTCACAGGAAGATGAGGAAGAAATAGACAAAATATACGATGAAATTGAAGAACTAATCCAATATGTGAAGGGGGAGGAAAATCTAATAATCATGGGTGATTGGAATGCGATAGTGGGAGATATAAAAGAGGGGAATACTGTAGGTGTTTTGATCTAGGAGAAAGAAATGAATGACCACGTTTTTGTTTTTCTTCTGGTGTATGAAAATGATAAATACCAACAAGCCACCTGTATGAAATGTGCGTTGGACCGTTTTGACAAAATCTTTATACAAACACGCAGTTTTTATCCATATTCGATGGAACTTTGCGTATGTGTTCTTTAAAACAAAAGAAAAACACTGTTTACATTTGATTTAAACAAACCTACCCCCTCTCCTCCTTTTCCCTTCACCTAAATATCTGTCATTATGTCTACACAGACTTATTTAGTATATCTGTAGCTGTAAGTATGACGTATTGTGAGTCCCCAATAATTTTTTTTTTTTTTTTTTGCTTATAGCTTTACACCTCATTAAGGTCAAAGGACTAGGGGCGAGGAATGGGAAGGAATTGAGCCATGGCCTTTTAAGGGAAGCATCCTGGCATTCGCCTGCAGTGATTTGGGGAAAGCACAGAAAACCCAAACCTGCCTGGAGGGATTTGAACACATGTCCTCCCAAATGTGAAGCCAGAGCGTTAACCACTCACAAACCACAATCAGTCAGCGTCATTTAGAGGTCGGAGTTTTCAACTGCATTTTTTTATCTTTTATATTGTTTAAAACGGCAAGTTATTGAGATTATATTTGTGACAGTAACATGATACACCAGTAACTCCAAAGAAATCTAAATTAAACAAACCTAAAAAATTGCAATATATATACGATAAGAAGGGTTCCTCAAAATAAATTATTTGAGAATTCTATGCGCCGTGGGTTTTACCACTGTCACCAGGGACTAGACAGTTAAGTCAATCAATATCGATTTTCAATATTTTTCAGAATATTGTGAGCATGATCTCTTGTTGAATAAATTGTAATTGAATGTTAAATTATGTTGCACTCGCCAGAGGCACAGGATTCCTAACCATACTTTGTACTATACACTGAAGAGCCAAAGAAAACCTGGTACACCTGCCTAATCTCGTGTAGGGCCCCCGCGAGCACGCAGAAGTGCCGCAACACGATGTGGCATGGACTCGACTAATGTCTGAAGAGCCAAAGAAACTGGTACACCTGCCTAATATCGTGTAGGGCCCCCGCGAGCACGCAGAAGTGCCGCAACACGACGTGGCATGGACTCGACTAATGTTTGAAGAGCCAAAGAAACTGGTACACCTACCTAATATCGTGTAGGGCCTCCGCGAGCACGCAGAAGTGCCACAACACGACGTGGCATGGACTCGACTAATGTCTGAAGAGCCAAAGAAACTGGTACACCTACCTAATATCGTGTAGGGCCCCCGCGAGCATGCAGAAGTGCCGCAACACGACGTGGCATGGACTCGACTAATGTTTGAAGAGCCAAAGAAACTGGTACACCTACCTAATATCGTGTAGGGCCCCCGCGAGCATGCAGAAGTGCCACAACACGACGTGGCATGGACTCGACTAATGTCTGAAGAGCCAAGAAACTGGTACACCCTACCTAATATCGTGTAGGGCCTCCGCGAGCAGCAGAAGTGCCACAACACGACGTGGCATGGACTCGACTAATGTCTGAAGAGCCAAAGAAACTGGTACACCTACCTAATATCGTGTAGGGCCCCCGCGAGCATGCAGAAGTGCCGCAACCACGACGTGGCATGGACTCGACTAATGTTTGAAGAGCCAAAGAAACTGGTACACCTACCTAATATCGTGTAGGCCCCCGCGAGCATGCAGAAGTGCAACAACACGACGTGGCATGGACTCGACTAATGTCTGAAGAGCCAAAGAAACTGGTACACCTACCATATATCGTGTAGGGCCTCCGCGAGCACGCAGAAGAACACGACGTGGCATGGACTCGACTAATGTTTAGAAGAGCCAAAGAAACTGGTACACCTACCTAATATCGTGTAGGGCCCCCGCGAGCATGCAGAAGTGCCACAACACGACGTGGCATGGACTCGACTAATGTCTGAAGAGCCAAAGAAACTGGTACACCTACCTAAATATCGTGTAGGGCCCCGCGAGCATTGCAGAAGTGCCACAACACGACGTGGCATGGACTCGACTAATGTCTGAAGAGCCAAAGAAACTGGTACACCTGCCTAATATCGTGTAGGGCCCCCGCGAGCACGCAGAAGTGCCGCAACACGACGTGGCATGGACTCGACTAATGTTTGAAAGAAGCCAAAAAACTGGTACACCTACCTAATATCGTGTAGGGCCCCCGCGAGCACGCAGAAGTGCCACAACACGACGTGGCATGGACTCGACTAATGTCTGAAGAGCCAAAGAAACTGGTACACCTACCTAATATCGTGTAGGGCCCCCGCGAGCATGCAGAAGTGCCACAACACGACGTGGCATGGACTCGACTAATGTCTGAAGAGCCAAAGAAACTGGTACACCTACTAATCTCGTGTAGGGCCCCCGCGAGCATGCAGAAGTGCCACAACAACGTGGCATGGACTCGACTATGTCTGAAGAGCCAAAGAAACTGGTACCCTACCTAATATCGTGTAGGCCTCCGCCGAGCACGCAGAGTGCCACAACACGACGTGGCATGGACTCGACTAATGTCTGAAGAGCCAA
>JARYHS010001113.1:8645168-8726009 GCA_031002005.1 Vandiemenella viatica | reverse complement strand
AGGGTTACTATTACCATTTACTATTAACATAGATATTTCAAATATGGTATAAGACGTTTGGTACAGAATTCCTGATAGTCAGAAGAATGTAAAACTGGCTAATATTACCTTCTATTAAATGACAACACGCCATAAACACACTTCTTGCCTTTGTTGGAGATAATTCAATGGATTTTTGAAAAATACTAAAATGACTAGTGAGGATGCCAAATATGTTTTCAATCACCCGCCGAGGACCAGATAAACAATAACCGAAAATTCGTCTGTTATCATTTAACACTTGTTTATTGAAAGGTTTAATAAAATTTGCTAGCAGCTGAAGATACAAAGTGCATTTTTTTTAAAATTAGTATTCGGCAATTCCTCTGGCTCTAGAATCCGCAAATGATTATTTTCGAACAAATTCCAAAATGTTGTATTTTTATTTACTCCTCCATCTGACACTCTGCGATCTATGCCGACATCAAACCATAACACATTCGTAATTTGCATTGCCTATGCCCATTCAAAAGTTTTATGATCCATGCGCAAGAAATTAGTGTACTTATCTAGTTCTGTGCGTAATGTATCTCGTAATAAATTTTTATGTATGTATCTGTTTTAATTTCAATCATTCTCCAGTCCAACGTCTACTTTTTTTCTTCACACACAATGCAAGAGTCAATGCTAAAAATGTTTTGTCTTTTCCCTCATTGTGGCACCGAAACTAAAGGAAAGTTTGACAAATTTGTTTGATGTTTGGTTTGAGCGTTTGCATTATTGTTTGATGAAACATGTTTGACAAACAAATTTATTAAACAAATTTGATCGTTTACAGGCACCTTTACATTATGCTGTACATGTAGGTATGTCAAATATGGTGACAGAAGTGGGATGAAATAAGTCTCGAAAGTCGTAAGCCTGAAATATAGATATTCTTATCGTATGCTGTATACATAGGCAAGCCAAATATAGTGTCAGAAGTAGGATATAATAAATATTAACAGTCATAAGCCTTTAATAGGGGTACTCTTACATTATGCTGTACATACAGGCATATCAAGTATGGTGATAGAAGTGGGATGAAATAAGTCTTGAAAGCCATAATCTTGTATTAGGGGTACTCTTATATTATGCTGTAAGAGACGCTAGTCAAATATGGTGTCAGAAGTGGGATACAATGAGTCTAGATATCTGTATAGCTGGATGCTGACCTGGGTGGTGTGGCTTCGAGCTCTGGCTCTGGCTCTGCTGGGGGCGGCAGTGGCGTCGTGGTGGTGGTGGCGGCCGACTGCCCCCGCCTGATGTGCGGCCCCCGGCCTCTGGTAGGCCTAGCCGTCACGGTCGTTGTCGGCTCCTCCGTGGTGGATGTTGTCTGCACTCTGGCTCTGGGACGAACGGATGCCACTTCGCCATTCTCCTCTGGAGTCACTCCAAGGAATCTGACGGGGCCTGTATTCCAAAACATACAGTTACTATACAGTGCAACAACACAACGTAGGATGATAATCATGATGGCATTAGGGAAATTCACAAATTTATGCTATTTATACATATTATCGTTGTCTTTCATACCACATTGTTATTCATACAGGAATAAGGTTGTATTACATATTTTACTGTAAGACTACAGAATCCTTGCTATTATTACATCTTTGTCCCTAATAAAGACACTTTATCTTAATTTCATGTAGAACTTGTCTAATCCCTCTATAGCTGATCACAGTCTTCTCACGTTTTAACCCTATTTTATAACATTATGCAAATAAGTTCTGTCTTAAACATCAACTCCATGCACCAGAATAATGAACTGATATACGTCTAACATATAAGTTACGATTTATCCACGAGGCGTATTTTTTAAGTAAGTACCGTTTTGTCACATCGTGGCTGCAGCGCTACGGTCGGCGTTCCGCGCATGCGCACTGGGTATCTGCATCTCTTGCCTACTCACTGACGCCATTACAGTCTAATTCTTCCTTGTTTACGTTGTTCACTGAGTGTTTAAGATGCCTTCGATAATCGTGAGTCCCGCCGACTGTGAAGTACGGGTCTTTATATGATTTCTTTGTGCTAAAGGCCTAAAACCGATCGATATTCATCGTGAGATCTGTGCAGTTTACGGACAAAACATTATGAGTGATGGAATGGTGAGAAAGTGGGTGAGAGCACTTAAAGATGGCCACACAAATGTGCATGATGAACAACGGAGTGGGCGTCCTTCGGTCGTTAATGAAAGTTTGATGCAGAAAGTGGACAATAAGGTGAGAGAAAACAGACGCTTTACGATTTCCTCCTTGTGTGATGACTTTCCTAATGTTTCTCGTAGTATTTTGCATAGCATTGTGACCGAGCACTTGAATTACCGAAAATTGTGCTCACGTTTGGTACCGAAAATGTTAACGGATGTGCACAAAACCAAACGTTTAGGCAGTGCATTGACTTTCCTTGAGCGGTACCACAACGATGGTGACGATTTCGTAAGCCAAATTGTTACGGGCGATGAGACATGGGTGACCTACGTCACACCTGAATCAAAGCAACAGTCCATGGAATGGCGGCATTCAGATTCATCCAAAAAAAGTGTAGTTCAAGCAAACGATTTCTGCCCGAAAAATCATGTGCACAGTTTTTGGGACAGAAAAGGAGTATTGCTTGTGGAATTTCTGCCTCGTAATGAGACAATCAATACAGCAGCTTATTGTGAGACATTGAACAATCTGCGCAGTTCAATCCAGAAAAAAAGACGTGGCAAGTTGGGAAACTCTAGATCATCCTCCGTACAGCCCTGATCTGGCGCCCAGTGACTGCCATCTGTTCCTGCACTTGAAGAAACACCTGGGCGGTCAGCGTCTTGAAGACGATAACGAAGTCAAAACAGTTGTGATGCAGTGGTTAACAAGTCAGGCGGCAGACTTCTATGAGGAGGGTTTTCAAAAACTGGTACTACGTTATGACAAGTGCCTCAATATTGAAGGTAATTATATAGAAAAGTAGAGTAAGGTACAGGCTTTCATGTAAAAATAAAATTATTGATATATATTTGCACGTCTTTTTTTAATTTCAAAACGGTACTTACTTGAAAAAACATGCCTCGTAGATTAGTAACGTGGCTGCCGTTCAAGCAAACGGCAGAGTAGTAAATCTTGCGATTCTTGTTTCTTTGCGCGAACACCGAAAATTGAAAATAGTGTCACCTCATGTTATTGGCTAATGCATAGCCTACCGTTTACCCCTGTTAGCTCCGTTTTTCCAGGTAACAGAAAGGCCAAAACGGTAAATGTTGACAGTTTTGTATGCCTTTGCACAATTCGGTGAAACCGGACACAGTGATAGCATGGGACAATATCAAGCTGGGAAATAAAGAGAAATTATCTGCAAATTTAATTGTGTCATAGTGGAGCCCATATATATAATATTGACTACTCACGGTCTAAACGTTTATTGGTAGATTATAAGTAAGTCCAATCCATCATTTTAATAGGTCTGGCATAGACGTGATCCATTTCCGTGTTTATAGATTAAAGTTTAAAACTCTTGATGAATACATTTATTCTGTTCTGAGAGTGTCTTATAGTCTACTGATTTTATCGCTGATGCTGAATTACCAAATGATGGTATCAAATCATTGTATGTATTATTGCTAAAAGGTGTTTCTTTGTGAGCAACCATCTTCCCCTCTCTTCATACTTAACCAAAATCAATTACTGAGGTACCATTTTAAATATTAAGTTGTCCGCATTGGTAACAAAAAAAAAAATAGTTAAGAAAGTAATTTATTGAACTCTAAAATGTAAATGGCAAAATTATGAACTATCAAGGTCATGGTTATGTGATAGTATTGAGTATATTATTAGGATCTTCTTTGATTTAATTAATATACTGATTAATTAAAAAGTCCACCAAAAGGTTAAGTTGAAGATTTGTTTATTTTTCTCATAACGAAGTCAGCGATATTCACATGCATAGATACAATACAGAGATGCACTTCTGAGCAGTCGCAAAGATAATCTTTATAAAACTTTTGTGAACTCAATTTGAAAACTAACTATAAACTCTCTGTAAAACTGAATACTCTTTCTGCCGATCTGTTTATATAGTCTCTATCGAAATTTCTGGAATTCTTCAAAGGCATCCGCCCGATATTTCTCGAACATTAACAATTACTCAAACAATTAAACATATGGAAAACAATCGGAATTAATACAAAATTACCTAACAACATTTCAAAATGATTAAAAATAATAAGTAGAGATACTTAAATACAAAATTATCTACAGAAATCATTTTAAACTGTACAAACATGTCCTGTAGACATCATAACTTGCATTAATACATGGAATTACAAACGTTTAAGAAATTTTCTTGCACAATTTTGTTCTTAAACATATTAAATGGACTTTAAATAATTTTCTTTCATAAAACAAAAGTCTATATACACTGATTTACAAGAAATTACAAAACAAACATACCAGATCATATTCAAGCAAACTTTAGCTCACTACAAATACTTCATACAGTACTATTCAAAATTCAGGCATGAGGGCTGTTACAATATCTACGAGGCGTCGCTAGTGTCGATAAGGAGTGATCGCAATACCGCTAGATAGCGGCAATACGTATTATAGAGATGCTGATAAACCGAGCGTGATTGGTGAGCAGTAAACCTCTGCCTCCACATTCGGGAGAACTTGGGTTCCAATCTCCGTCCGGGCATCCAGATTTAGGATTTCCATGGTTTCCCCAAATCACTGCAGGCGTATGTCGGAATGCTTACATTAAAAGCCATGGCCAAATTCCTTTCCGTTCATCACCAACAGTTCTTTCACGCGTCCAGCGACCTCAGCGACGTCGAAGCGTAAACTCAGAAGCAGTAAATCAATAAATAGATATTGATAAACTGTGTATGTTTTCTAGAGTAAGGAGCTTTCCGGAAATTTTTGTTTTTGTTAGGAAACATTTCACCATTTTCAACTACGTAAAATCTTCCTGAGCTTTCCACTGGGATAGCGCGTCAATATAGGGCAACGTTTCGAAGCCTGCCTGCTCCGGATTTTCGAAAGCGTCCCCCCTTAAAAGGCCTTTGGTTGATAGGTGACATTAGTCAAGTGCGTCGGGGCCATACATTGACGCGCTATCCCGGTGGAAAGCTCGAGAAGATTTCACACAACTGACTCACTGAGAAACCTTACATTCGTTCATCATTTTCAACTGTTTCGCAAGACTTCGTAGGTGTTTTGTTATTTGTCTGTTTTAGTTGACAAATAAAAAATTGCTAAAAATGAGACAATTCCTCTTTTATCCTACTACTAAGCTCGCTGTCCATAATATATTATACGTGAAATTTTCGCACTGGCCACACAGTGTTAGTTAAATTAATGATTATCGTAATTTGTAATCTCTCTAGTTCGCGTGCACGAGGTCACAGGACAAGTTGTTTTCGAGGTACAGTGTTTGAGTTTCTTACCTGCGGGCAGCCGCTGCGGGAATGCGGGCGGCTGCTCCTCCTGGTTGTTGTTGTTGTTGTTGTTGTTGCCGTGGTGCGTGCGGAAGGAGGAGCTGTCGACGAGCTCGAGGCTCGGCCGGCGCACGTTGCTCCTGCCGCCGCTAGATGGTGCTGGCGGCTGTTCCGTGGACCGTGACGGGAACCGCGTCGACGCCGGAAGTCGCTCCTCCGGCACTTCCGGTTCCTGTCTGGATAGTGTGCGGCCGCGGAACCTAACGAATGGTCAATCACAGACTTTAGATGACAGCTATAAAACATCCACTTTAATAAAATGTGTTCTGCCTGGAGACTGGACGTCAACTGGATAATTCGGCAAGCTTCGGCGAATCTCGGTAACGCCCGAAGTGTTAGTTAGACTGACTGCCACCATCACAGCGCTGCTTTCAAATATATAACTGGATTTTTATTTACATTTAAAAGGAAATGCATCTGCGATGGCAGCTAAAAAACAATGGTCTGTTGGGGGTAATCCATAAATTACGAGGTGTTTTTCCGGATTTGCGGCACCCCCCTCTGGTGAGATCTGGCCGGCCCCCCCCCCCACACTCCCCACTCTGGTGAGATCTGGTCCGTGAGAATCCCCCCTAGAAATCGCTCTCGAAACTTTTGGACCTTTTTTTTTTAGGCCTCACCCCTCACTTTTCGACGAAATACCCCCCTAAAATCGACTTTCGCGCAATTTGTAGACGTTGTTTTTTTTGTTTTTTTTGGCTCTACAGTCCAAATAATTTTTCACAAAACCTCACGTGAGATTTCCGTAGACCCTCCGCCCCCTTGGTGAAATTTGGTGATTTTCGCTGGACCCCCCGGTATTTCACCTCACGTAATTTATGGATGCCCCCTAACAGCACACAAACACGAGGGTCAGAGATGAAAATTATAATGCGAGGAGAGATATAAGTGACGTTCCTTTAAATATATATATGTTGCTATTCGTTTAGTTACTACGATTAAGTGCAAAATTCGTGTAAGGAGAAACGCACGAGATGTTCACGAACTATTCTGTGTAGCAGCTACCACAACCAGGTCACAATGTAACGTGACAATTTTTTGACAGAAGAAAGAGGAAAGTTTATTAAAAACTTGAAGGAAGTTTACATAAAGCGAAATAAATCACGAAATATATCAAACAATTAAATAATTCTCATTGGTTTTTGAAATTATGTTTTTCAAACGAATTTTTTGATCCCAACAAGAATTTCCGTCATTTTTGACGGGCTTTGTAGGAGTAATCGTAATAAAAAAAAAAAAAAAAAAAAAAAAAAAAAAAAAAAAAAAACGAAAGGCAGAGATAAAAAAAAAAATTATAATACTGGTCAGAGATTGCAGCTTATAAAGTGATATTCAGTTTGCACTTTAAAAATTTGTCACTAGAAATATACGGTCTTTGCTCTAGTAAGGAGACTATAAACGTGGAACAAAACTTGTTTGGCAAAAATTAAAAAGGCAAACAGGGAAAATGAACAGCAAACGAAAAACGGAATTTCGACCTGCAGAACATGAAAGAATAGCTATGAAACCTATACTGAAAGTAGTAAACCAGTATATATCTTGTAGTAGGGGGAGGTTTCAAAATCCTTCACTTACTTGAAAGAGTGACGAAGGGAAGTACAACAGAAATGAGGGAATTGGGTTACTAAACTTTGGTCAGACCATTGCTTTGAATATGGTGGTGTAGTATGGGACCCACATTATGGGAGTTGGAGGGGGTGGAAAGGAGGGCAGCTAGATTTGTGTGTGGCAATTACAGCATAAGACAATCAGTAACTGATATGATAAAAGAGCTGGGTTGGGAGTCATTGGAGGGTGAAGAGAGTGCTGGGAGTGTATAAGGCGTATATTGGCGATGAGGCCTGGATGGATATTGGTAGAAGAATTAGGAGAAGGGAAGAGATGACCTTGACCACAAGCTGGCGCTCGATTTCGGGCATAAGGCAGTAGAAATTACCACAGAACACAATCAGTAACTGATATGATAAAGGAGCTGGGTTGGGAGTCATTGGAGGGTGAAGAGAGTGCTGGGAGTGTATAAGGCGTATATTGGCGATGAGGCCTGGATGGATATTGGCAGAAGAATTAGGAGAAGGGAAGAGATGACCTTGACCACAAGCTGGCGCTCGATTTCGGGCATAAGGCAGTAGAAATTACCACAGAACACAATCAGTAACTGATATGATAAAGGAGCTGGGTTGGGAGTCATTGGAGGGTGAAGAGAGTGCTGGGAGTGTATAAGGTGTATATTGGTGATGAGGCCTGGATGGATATTGGAAGAAGAATTAGGAGAAGGGAAGAGATGACCATGACCGCAAGCTGGCGCTCGATTTCGGGCATAAGGGAGTGGGAAAATAGAATAAATTTCCAAGGTAAATGCTGAATTATTTACCCAGGCAATGTAACCCTAGTGGCTGTTGGGTTAATTTAATATTTTATTTGTTTTTAATTTTGCAGGTCAACAGACTGCATAATATTTATCTCAAGTTAAAAACTTAATGTGTAATTCAGTTATATTCATCTACATCTACATTTATATTAAGAGTTAAACCATAGGGCTTATTACCCTGCCACTGTAAAATAGGTGCTATTAGCAATGTTGTGTGTTTTTTTTTTTTTTAAAGTTCATTTCTGTCTTAGTTTATGCTAGAAGTTTACATCTTAAGATTCTACTATTAATATGAAAATAATGATTTATAATAAAATATATTGATTTTGATATTTTTTGTTTTATTTAAAATCTCCCTTAGCTAGGCTGTAATAACCGCAGGGACATTATATCTGGGGAAATAAAGAATTTAATTGGTGTATGCTCCACCGCAACCAAATAAACGAAACAAACAATTAACAGTTTAACGGTGTACAACATTTGGAAGTAGTTGAAGCTGCTTCTGTTTGAAATTTGAAACAATATCTGGGGTGTGACCACGGTTCTGGAGTGTGTGCAGTGGTGAAACAGTGAGGTGGCAGGACGGGCAAAATTACACGGGCCCCCAGCCGGAGGGGGCCCCGATGGCGGTCCCCAGCCGGTATATTGACGCCTACCTCCTGGGTGGTGGCAGGACCTCGTTGTCCTTCTCGGCTGCGGGGCTGCTGTACCGCGTCCTGCCCGCTGTGGCCTTCACCGCCAGGTCCTCAGAGTCGTCTAGGTTCTGCTCGGTGCCGCGAACTCTGTTCCGATTGCGGCCCCTGAAACCACAGCCAACTCAACAGTCTGCACACAGAGATAGCACCAGATACAACGTCAAACACACCCAGCTACAACAGATAGCCACTCCAAATAACCGTGTAGGATTTCTTGTTAATTTATTCATCTAGTCTAGTGGACATAGTTTTCGAAGAAGTGATTAATCTATTGGAGGGGCTGGATGGCTTACTGAGGCTGGTTGCCTATGCAGACGACTTGCTGTTGCTGATTCAGGGTCGGTCCAGACAAGCTATAGAGAATATAGCTAAAGTGGTGATCGAAAAACTCCAAGCATGGTGCTCAGAGGCAAAGCTTAGTCTCGCGCCAAAGAAAACTCAGATGATGGTATTTAAGGGAAAACTGGAACGTAACCCTACTATCAAAATGAATAACATCAACATAAAGAGAACACGGACAATCAAATATCTTGGCGTCACCCTGGATGAGTCTCTGAACTTTGCATCACATATTACTGAGACGTGCGAAAGGGCTAAGGCTGTGCTCAACAAATTTATCAGTATAGGCCAAAGGAGATTTCACCTTTCTAACACTACGATAAGAAGATACCACGATGCTATCCTAGCATCTCTAGTAGGGTACGCGTCCAGTGTCTGGGCGCACAGACTTCGACTGGTGAAACCTAGGGAGGAGGTCCTAAGAGTGCAGAGAAGTGTGTTGCTGCGATTGAGTGGAGCCTACAGTACTACCTCCACAAATGCCCTACCAATTGTCATAGGTGTATCGCCGTTGGACCACGAAATCAGAAGAGGGGCCATATACTGGTTACGAAAAGGAAATCAGGCCAGGGTGCAGGAGATTGTGGGAACAGTTGAACGGAATGCGGCAGAAGTCAGTGCTGCACTTCTTTTTTTTTTTTTTATTTTTTTTTATTTATTTTCTATTTTTTTTTATTTGGCCTTTGGCTTTTGCCATACAGCCATCAAACTCATACATAATAAGGTGTACGTCTTATACATCGTGTACTGTTTACAATGTTTATAACAGTTTCTAGTATTAGTTTCCATTCTTCAGTGTTTACAGTAATGTAAAATTATTTATAGACATTTACTTAAAATTTTACAATAATAGTTACTATACTTCAATATTTACAATTACATAAATTTCCGGTCATAGTTACGATATTTCAATGTTTGTAATAACTTACAATTATTTATAGACATTTAGATAAAATTTACAATAATAGTTACAATACATCAATGATTACAATAACTTATAATTATTTACAGACATTTATATAGGGTTTTACAAATATATTTGCGCAAATAGTTGTAATTACAATTTTTTTTATTATTATTTTTTTTTTAATTTTTTTATTTTTTTATTTTATGGTCTTTTCCAATTGGGTGACGTTTTATAAATCTATTTCATATGTGGAGACCTGTTTCTTCTAGGAATCTGATGATTGCCGGGATAACCTGTCGGTTATTCTCATACAGCAAGTTTTAATGGCATTCGGCTACTGGGCCATACAGCCAGCTCAATGTGATTTGTTGCTATCAAGTATTGGCACAAGGACACTACAACACGGACAAGACAACCCGGACAAGACATTCACAACACTTAAACACCCATGCCCTCGGCCGGACTCGAACCGGCGACCTTCAGTACGCGGAGCTAGCACTCTAGCCCCTACGCTACCGAGGCCGGCCAGCGCTGCACTTCTCGCTGAATGGCAGGAGCGGTGGGACAATAGTGCCACAGGCAGAAGATTATACAGTGTGTTTCCGAACATACAAGAACGGCTGCAACTTGAATACTTTAACCAAAAAACACAGAAACAATTAAAGTTTCAAATTAGTAGACGCAAAAGTAGGTGGGTAGAGGAAAGGAATAAATGGCACCCCATCTCAGTTTTATAAAATTCAAATTAAATTAAATTCTACTGCGGCGTCGCTTTTCTAACAACAGCGCCACTGGCGGCAGAAAATCGAACTAGTAGGCAGGGATGACAAACTATGAACCTTCCTCTACCCAGTGATATGTGCACGAATTTCTATCTTTTGTAGTTTGTGAGAAACAGACAAGCAAAATCTGCTTTTTCTTTTTGAATAACCCTGTATAACAGTTCGAGCATTTTCCGGCAGCTGCACACGCGTCGACTCAAAGAGTATTGGTCTTCTTTTAGCCGTTCTACGCGCACTAATAGATAAGACCCTTCTTGCCATTCGTCTTCGTAAATCCATCATAAATAATCCACCAGATACAACGTCAAACACACCCAGCTACAACTGACACTCCAAATAATTGGGTAGGATTTCTCGTTAATTTATTCCTCTAGTCTAGTGGTTCTCTATCCGTTTGTGAGAACAACGACACAGTACATTGGCCAACCCTCTCTTCTGTATATATTGTTGTTGATGTGGTGAATGTAATAAAACAAGTCCCAGTCGGTTATCTGCAGTAGTTTTCCAAAAATTCCAGAGGAGCTAAGAAGTTGAGAGGGTGCAGAGGAGAGCCGCTCGATTCGTGACTTGTTGCTACAGCCCTTATGAAAGCGTCACAGAATTGATACATAGATTGGGCTGGGATAGTTTGGAAGACAGACGACGTAGCTTGCGTTCGAATTTATTGGAGAATATGCGAAAAAATTTAAATTTCGAGTGCAATGAAATACTTCTTCCGCCAACCTATTTAGGTCGCAATGACCGGAGGGATAGGATTAGAGAAATAAGATGCCGTACTGATACTTATATGTATTCCTTCTTTCCTCGCACTATTCGGGATTGGAATGGGCTGGTTTAGGATTGGTGCTTAGCACCCTCTGCCACCCACAATGTTTGTGATTTGCAGAGTATGAATGTAGATGTGGAAATAATTTGGGAAAATTTGTAATTTATTAATTACTTGGCCGAAATTTGTTTTTCTTTTTTTTTTCAAATTCGAGAAAATTGCACAAAGTTTACAATAGAAGTTGTAGAGAATTTAATTTTGGAAAATGATAGCATTATGCGGTAATTTCCAGAAACAAATCTAGCAGCCCTTTCTTACACCCTCTTCAACTTCTGTATTTGATACTCAAGTTATGGAAGAAATCAAAAATTTGTTTGGTTAGCCTCCCAGAGTTCATTATGAGAAGATGTCCGAAGGAATTTATATATACCTGAGAGTTTTTCATTTTTTTTCTTTTTTTTAGAGAGAGTTTCATTCTTAACGTATAATATTTTATTATCTTGAAATTTTGTTGCTATGATTTTTCTTTCTTGTAGTTCTAATTGTTCTATCTGCCCTTGTGATTCATGGTTATAGTTTCGCTGCATACAATGCTTCCGGCTATACCACTGTTTTGTAATTCTAAATTTTGGACCACCACGAAAGTGATTGCTTGTTGTAGCCTGTATCTCTCTTCTGAATTGGAAAGCCAATTCAAGTATATTTTTTCAGGATTCTATTGCATTCCAACCAATCCTTTAACCCAGATATTTAAATTCTTTCACTATTTCTATTTTTTGTTCTTGAACTTTTAAATATTTGTTTCGATGTTTGTTGGTTGTCATATGATCTATTATACGGGGTTATTCAAAAAGAAAGAACAGGTTTTGTGCGTCTAATTCTCACAAACTATAAAAGATACAAACACGTGTCACCTATCACTGTACAGAGAAAGGTTCAAAGTTTGTGACGTCACTTATAAATTTAATTCACTGAAGTTGCTGTTGTCTGTTTAAGTGGAAACGGTGACATCACAGGAGGAATACGTTCAAAGAAGACGAGTACTCTTCTCTTTGCATATGCCCCCTTCGTTATTCCAATCGTAAATCTTTTTACAACGAGGTGGCAATTTATTGAACAAACGACGAAATGCGCTGCACTAAAACACTGAACTAACTTTTTCCATGCTGTAGCACACAAAACGACTTCTCCGGCTTATAGGGGTGATGATGCGTGGAAAGATGTTGCTAGAGGAATTAAGAGACGTTTGTGGAAGAGTAAAGATGACCATGACCACAAGCTGGAACTCGATTTCAAATATAAGGGAGAGGGAAAATTTTCTTTTGTATGGAAAGGTGTCATCGACTGGAATAAATTAAGCAGAGAAAGTGTGAATAATTTACCAAAACACAGAAACAATTAAAGTTTCAAATTAGTACAGCGTAAAAGTAGGTGAGAAGAGGAAAGGAAGAAATGGCACTCCATTGCAGTTATATGAAATTCAAATTAAACTAAACGCTCCTGTGGCGTCGCTTCTCCAACAACAGCGCCGTTGCCGGCAGAAAATCGAACTAATAGGCGGGGTTCACAAATTATGAACCTTCTTCCATGCAGTGATGTGTGCATGAATTTCTACCTGTTATAGTTTGTGAGAAATAGTGTAACTGCCCTCACAATCAGACCATTAATGAAATTGTGTTTTACGAATTATCTGTAGCAAGCTGGGAGCTGAGAAATATGGTTTCGTATATTTTTCTTGTGACTAACTGTGATTTTGTATAAATGAAATGTTTTAAGCTGCGTTCCCACGACATCTTGTAACGAAGGCTGCACGTTGCACGCCGAAGTGTAGGGACGAGCGCGCGCCGCAGGTTAGCTCTCGCTACCTCGCCTCCAACTCCCCACCACGTTGCCTAGTGTCCTTTGGCACAGAGCACTTTACAGCAACAGAAGGGGTGCGCACCACTGCTGCAAACCGATGGTAACAGCGCACCGCTACACATGCCTGTGGTGTTTACCGAGTCAGAGTGGGTAGCTGCGTCTCGTCTCCGCCAGCAGAGGCGGCCCCGTTCCCATGGCGTGTTGTTGGGTATCCGTACGGTGTGGCCTCCGTTAAGAGAGGTCATGGGAACTGAGCTTTATGGAGATCAGTTATGTAAACACTATGTGATATGTTCAAAAACAGTATTATACACGAAACATTGATTAAAAGTTTGTAATTGTAAGTATTAATGTGTGCTACAGTAATTTCTGACAGTTTTGGCTGATTTATGTGGATAATTTTGTGTGTAAATATTTTTAATTTTCATTTCTGTGCGTTTCACAATGACTGTCGATGATTTTTTATTAATTCTGATTGTTTTTAATGTGATTTTAAATTGTTTAATTGTTGTTAGAATTCGAGAATCGTCGATCGGAATTATTCTGAAAATTTCTGTCTCGCCTATATAAGCGATCGACAGAGACGAGTTAGTTAGCTGAGTTTTAGTTTTGAAAAGTTTATTTTTGAAGGTGTTGCAAGGTAGAATCGCTGGAGCATTTGTTTACATTTGTACATGGTATCTTTGTATGAAGACCGACGTCTGTGAAAAAAATATATAAACATACTTGAAAGTGATTCTTGCTGGACTAATTACCTCATTGAAATGAGACACGTATGAACTGGATTAACTTTTTCCACGCTGTAGCACACAAAACGCATTGCTGATGAAGCGTGGAAAGATATTGCTAGGAGAATTAAGAGAGGTGGGTGGAAGGGTAACGATGAATATGACCACAAGATGGCACTCGACTTCAGGCAAAAGGATGCGGGGAAATTTTATTTCGTAGGGAATGGTGTCAGCGATTGGGATAAATTAAGAAGATAAACTGTGAATAATTTACCAAAAGCACTGAAACAATCACAATTACAAATTAGTAGAGGGCAAAAATTAGGTGGAAAGAGGAAAGGAGAAAAAATGACATGTACGGAAACTGTCAGCTTAGCGTACGATCCATCAAGATATTCAAATTGAATTAAATTCTCCTGTTTCGTCGGTTTTCCAACAACAGCGCCGTTGGCGGCAGAAAATCGAACTAATAGGAGGGGATCACAAACTTTGAACCTTCGTCTACCCAGTGATGTGTGCACGAATTTCTATCTTTTATAGTTTGTGAGAAATAGACACAAAATCTGCTCATTATTTTTGAATAACCCTGTATAACAGTAGCAGCATTTGCCACCAGCTTCACACGCGTCGACCCAAATGTACTCATACTGTAACGTAGATGTTTGGATTTTGAGACAGTAACGTTAGCCACAGAGAAGCAAGAGAGTAATCTATCACACATACTATGTGCCTATCTTGACTTATGCTGCTGAAACGTGGACAGTGAAAAAGTGGGACATCAGCAGAGTACAAGCAAGCGAAATGAAGTTTTTAAGAGGTAGAATGGGAGTCACTAAAATGGACAAAATAAGGAATGAAGTGATTAGACGCACCATAAAAGAGGAACCACTACACAGAATCCCAAGAAAAATCCACGAAATTAGCATGCGTGGTAAAGGACTCGGAGGAAAACCAAAAGATGGATGGCTGAAAGGAGTGAAGAAGAGAGGAGCGGACTGGAACAAAGTGGTGACAGAGAGGTGGTGGGAACAGAGAAGCAAATGGAGAGGCTTGTGTATAAAGCAACCCGGCCAGAGGCTGGAAACTGTTGAGCATGATGTAAAAAAAAAAAAAAAAAAAAAAAAAAAAAGAGAGAGAGAGAGAGAGAGCATTTAAGGCGAGGGTGTTTTACCGCCCGAATTCAGTGCATTAGTCTTCTTTTGGCTGTTCTACGCGCACGAATAGGTAAGACAATTTTTCCATTCGTCTTCCGAAATCCGTCTATCATATCACTGACTGGTTGGTTTTAACATCGCGATGTAGACTGATGCTCTCGATCACATCTCGGCAGGATGTCTCAAGTCCTTCGTGATGCAATAAATCAATTAGTTCCCACGCCTCTACTTTTCCTCCATAGCGGTAGAGCCTTACAACCCGCTAATATTAAATCTTTAAACGAGCAATGCTTGTATATAAATATATATATATATATATATATAGGCTATATATATACGCATTTAGTATCTCAGAAACGGCTAGAACTATTTGGATGAAATGTCATATACAAATAAGGTTTTGATTTTTGAGTTTCCCTGCAAAGACGCGATTTTTTTTTTTTTGATTTTTTTAAAAGTGTAAATCTTGTGTTTGGTATCCAGGAAACGGCTCTGACACCATATCATAGGGTTTCAGGTACCAATAAGCTAACTGGTGTTAGTTAGTTTCTCTTTGGTTAGAGCAAGGAACTGTGCACCAATCCTTGTATAAATTTGGTATCTCGCAAACGTCTATAACGATTTGGATGAAATTTCATGTGTAGATAATGTTAGGCCTAAATAGGTGTCTTCCCTGAAAAACGCGATTTTACAAACAAAAAAAAGTCTGGGGCGCCACTAAGCAAATCCCAGAAAAAACGCGATTTCATATAAAGTCATTTTTTAATGACACTATCCGGACGTAAAACCGGGAAGGCTATATTCCATTTAAACGCCCGGAAAATGTCCGTGCGCAGTATAAATACTGTTCTTTGTGCTCTGCTTTGCAATTTGGAACATGTTGAACGCTGAAAGGATCATGATAGCGACATCTGTGGACTGAGGGTGGAATCGTATCTGGCCGCTGTTAATTTGTCGGTAGTGGTTACCTGTTGTGGTGCTCGCCCGCGGCGTGGTCGTCCTTGCGCCCCGCCGTGCTTGGCGCGCGGGGGCGGCGGCGGCGCCGGGGTGGTGGTCGTGGTCGTGGTGGTGGTCGTGGTGGGCCTAGGTGGTCGTGGTCGTGGTCGTGGAGGTAGTGGTGGAGCTGCTGCTGACGTCACCGCCCGCCTCGTCGTCATCGTCGTAGTAGTAGTAGACGTATTCGTATTCGTAGTCCTGGCCGTTGGGACCTGCACACACCACAAACACTCAACACTCACTCTCTCATTACAGAGGGTCACGAGAAATAAGTGGTCATTAACTTGTATCGCGAAAACTACTTGTCGGATTTCAATGGAGGTTTGAATAACATGCACTACAATGTCCTCAGAGTGAAGTAAGGTATGTTATACTATGATAAAAGTAGATATATCTTGGCGAATACGAGGTCTGTACAAAAAGAAACCGAACTTCTGCTGTAATTGCTTTATTGCTCATCATACTAACTTTTACACACTGTCCACTTCAAAGTACTGTCCTTCACTATCAATACACCGTTGCCATCGTTTTTTTCGCCTCCTGGAATGCAATTTCTCCGATGGCGCGCAGTTCTCTCGTCGCATTGTCTTGAATTTCTTCTATGGTCTGGAAACGACGTCCTTTCAAAGTGCTTTTCAGTTTTGGGAAGAGAAAAAAATCTGTCAGAGCCAAGTCTGGAGAATAGGGTGGCTGAGGCACGACGGGAGTGCGATGTTTTGCCAGATAATTCGTGACAAACAACGATGCGTGAGCGGGTGCGTTGTCATGGTGCAACATCCACGACTGATTCTCCCACAGTTCAGGCCTTTTCCTACGCACAGCATCTCTCAACCGTGTCAGAATTTTCTGGTAGACTTCCTTGTTTACCGCTTGACCACGTGGTACAAATTCATGGTGCACAACTCCTTTGCAATCAAAACACACGACCATCACCGCCTCGATGTTCGACCGACTCATCCGCGCTTTCTTTGGTCGAGGAGATCCTTTTCCCCACCCATACTGAAGACTGCCTCTTCGTTTCCACAGCGTACCCATAAACCCATGTTTCATCGCTTGTTATGGTGTTCTTGACGAAGTTTTCGTCCTTATTTGCTTTTCAAGCAACTCCTTAGAGATCCTAGCTCGATTCTCCTTCTGCTCGTCCGTCAACAAGCGCGGCTCCAGTTTTGCACTGACACGATGCATTCCAAGTTTTTCTCACAGGATGTGATTGCAAGAGCCTACACTTATGCCAACTTCTTCAACAACCTCACGGATAGTCAAACGGCGATTTTCACGAATCACAGTGCGAACCCTCTCAACATGGTGGTCGTCTGTTGATGTGGAGGGTTGACCAGATTTTGGATCGTCGGTAACCGAACTCCTGTCCTCCTTAAAGCGCTTAAACCATTCATAGCACTGTGTTCGGCTCATGCAGTCATCCCCGTATGCTTGTTTAAGCATTTCAAGTGTCTCAGTAAAAGTTTTCCCAAGTTTAACACAAAATTTCACACAGACGCGTTGCTCCTCCAATTCCTTCATTCTCGCTTTCTCACAAATCCGACGAGCACTCTGCGCACGACCTCACTCAGCCGGCTGTCACTCGTAAACTAATTCAGCGACCATAGTGCGACAAGAGGCATTCTCTTACCGAGAGATGTCACTAGTGTGCACGGAAGTCAGAGCATATTATCTACAGCCGTTGGCGCGCTATTTAATTAGTTCGGTTTCTTTTTGTACACACCTCGTATTTTATACAGACCGCTCAGTTAATAGAGGTGGTTCAAGATCATTCTATTCTATCCCCTTACCTCTGCATGCTGTAACGAGACTGCTGTGTCAGACTCGTAGAATGTATTAAATAGTAACAATAATTCATATTGATAGGAGTGTTGGAATATTTTGCTCGAAAGTATTTTCGCTTTAAGTCTGGAGGGAGAAAACTGTAACGGAGGAAGCAACCCCTTTCATACCTGAGCTGAGAGGTGGCATTTTTCACAATAGCGAGGAAAGGACCGCTAATCTGCGGTAGGTGCCGGCCTAACTGACCCTTCTTCGGTCAAGTGAATAATTCGGCTCGACAATCTATTATATCGGGAGATGAGAGATCCTACACCTAACGAAAAAGTATGGCAGATCGAGGTGTGAATCAAGTGACTGTGAACTCCCAATCAACGTGAACGTTAATAACAAGTCCTTTGGTGTGTTCTGGGTCCACATGTCTTACGAGCCCACGTATTTGGTTTTCGACATAGCTGGAAGGAGATTCCGATCCAACATCGAGAGACATAGAGGTGACGCCATCGCCGGCTCTCCGATTACGACCAGACTGTACGGTTTGAGTCACCTCTGGCTTGCGGTACCTTTTGCTGTTGTCTGAAGGAAGCGACGCAACGTCGCTGCTGTATAAACGGTAAAGACATTCAGCCATTAAAAAGAACTCAGTGTTGTGCGTTTCCTCGACCTGTGAACGCCTCTGAGCAAAGCATCACTCTCCGACAATCTTTCTGAGCGTGTTAATAGCCGTGAGCAATGGGAAGACTGTTGTAAATTCCTATCAATCAGAAAATATAATTTTATTTAAGTCAAAGTCTTAATGGCGCCCTGTTTGAATTCATTTCTATAAGCTTGTATTTGTGACAGCTTCATAAATAAGCATCTTGACATAGTGCTTAAATTTCACATAAAATATGTCACTGTTGTTTGCTTACAATTAACGTCTTATGCCTCATATTGTAAGACTCGTTGTTAATTTTGTTTGAACATTTGATTTTCTTGTATTAAATTAATTGTAAAGTTCACCGAGTCTTTAGGCATTCAGTGTTTGATTCGAATAAATCTGTCAAGTTATGACTTTACATTAGTAATGCAAGATAGCATATCACTTTGCACCGTCTTCCTATTTGATAAATCAAATGATTAAACTTATTAAATTGCTGAGATCAACAAAAATCATTAATAATAAAATTAATAAAATAGTAAATAGAATGCAATAAAGATAATTACCCAGCAAACCGCCATCCACTACCACAATGCGAAAGGGAAACTTGCCTCTCGCATTGTGGTCAGCTCGGAGACGTAGGAGGGGAGGGGTCGGTCAGGTGAGGAACAGGAAATTTGAGCCGCCCGACGGAATGAGCAGGGTATAGTTAGTTTCAATTGAGCAGGACACATTGGCCAGGTGGCAGGCAATGTTTTCAAAATATTCCTTTTAATGGAGCAGATAGTGAGGAAATGTACCAGACAAGCGAGGGAATTGAGTTTTAAAACATACGCCATAACATTGCTTGAGTATGGTGGTGTAGTATAGGACCCACATTATGGGAGATGGAGGGGAAGCAGAGAAGGGCAGCTAGATTTGTCTGTGGAAATTACCACAGAACACAATCAGTAACTGATATGATAAAGGAGCTGGGTTGGGAGTCATTGGAGGGTGAAGAGAGTGCTGGGAGTGTATAAGGCGTATATTGGCGATGAGGCCTGGATGGATATTGGTAGAAGAATCAGGAGAAGGAAAGAGATGACCACGACCACAAGCTGGCACTTGATTTCAGGGACAAGGGTATGGGAAAAATTTTCTTCTGTAGATTTTTAAGTCCAAATTAGTAGTGTGTAATAATAGGTTGGAAAAGGAAAGCGGAAGAAAGGGTGTATAGGGAATTATCAATGAAGCAAGTGATACGTCGCAATTAAATTAAACACTCCGAAAACGTAACGAAACTAGGGGTTTCAGGTTAAAGCACCACATTGTACTTTGCTACAATAAGATAAACATACAGCAAACGTATTGACTTCCAGACACCAATGTCCGCGCATGGTTACTAGCGGGAATATACTAGTTAAACCATACAGCCCAGAATGGATACAAGACCAGTAGTTTTTACATCTTTTCATTGTTCTTTTAACATCAAAATAGCCCTATGATACCAACAAATTCGCATAGTTTGTTAAGAAATTATGTACGCATATGCGCTGTATTGAGTCAAAACAGAGGCGTGAAAAGTGGCGAAAAAACTATTGTTCCCTCCACAAGTAGTGCAGTATTGTTCACGCATGACCACCGCGTATTGTACTGAATGCTTAATACAGCACTGTGCGTTGGTATGAAAGCTTATAAGTGTCATGACAAGTATAAACCGCGCCGCATTCCACTCACCTTTCTTTATCTCGACCCTGGTCTGGGGGGCGGCTCCGGCCCCCGCCGCCTCCAGGCTCACCTCGGAGTCGTGAAGTTCAGACACGCTGCAACACCACACAGGGGCATAATAAAACAAGTCCACCATCTGTTTGCTAAGCCATTCATTGTGAGTAAGACACAAAACACTGACTTACATGAATCTGCATAAATTAACAATAGAACTGACACAAATATTAGATTGCGCATCACTGTTATGGCTTTCTTATATGTCACGATTTCACATTGCAAATGACGAAGGAGAAGCTTTTGCTCATACGACTACCCAGCATGCCCCTCTGTAAAAAAATTCTAACATAACCCCACACCTGACACCAATTTCTTTATTACGAAAATCGAATCGTGGCAAAAGCTATAGCAGAAAAACTTTGACATTTGACTTCGCAATGGCGATCTTGAGAGATTTAACTCTAATTTGAAGGAGATCTACTACTTGTAGGGTATAAAGTAATTTTTGATGTCTGTTCAGTTTTATTTTCGTGCTTTTCATAATAACAAATTTCCCGGGTTATTAGTAATACATGTACTGTCTACGTGTGACGTACAATGGTAAAGCGTTGGCAGGCCTGACATATGGCTGTGTTTCAGGTGTGATTGCTACCAATGGGAGTGAATAAGGAAGCGGCAAGTGGTGCCCAGCAATAAAGAGTGGTAGCCATTTGTGGTGAAAGTATTTAATAGGAAGGGAAGCTGCAACAATTTCGAAAATGTATTGAAGTGTGCAGTGCGACTAAGTAACACGAATACAGGACTGTGCATCAACCTCTCTAACAAGAATATTGCCCACAAAATTACTCTGCAGTGAGCAGCCTAAGCTGATACAGGGCGTTTCATTTATGACGCGTCCGCGTGCACGGCAATAATCGCCCGGCGCAGCGCCGCCTCGCTTGCCGGCAACTCATACCGCGCAGTGCCCGGGCTCAGAAACGCCTCTTGCCTGCGTCGATGTTACATATTTTAAAGTGTATGTGTGCCAAGTTCCATCGAAATCGGATAAAAAAATGTCAATTTGTATAAAAATTGAGGGCTGTAAAGGGAGAGAAAGAGTGGTTTGGAATCTTTTGGTGTAGAATCAGCAACGGTACTGGCTAAAATGTCCTCTCTTACGGTGAATGAGACGTACTTGTCAAGTGATTCCCCCTGCTGCCATCTGGCGGCAGGAAGGTGTTAGCAGGCGTGCTGCTACCTGGCGGCCGGAACGTGGTGTTTCACCGTAATCACGATTCAACCAATTAACGTAAGGTGGGCATTGGTCGGTATCTGTTACATTTGCGCCCACATGGAGTCCTTTGCTAGGCGGAACAACTCTATAGCCGTGTTTATTGACGCCGGAGCGCGATAGAGAACCGCATTTATATTGGCGCGCATGACGGACGCGATATTAAGACAAACTCGCGCAGCACATTGCTTAGTACCTGTCAGGCACGGCGTCCAGCTGGATCCCTTTGCCCGGCGGAACGCCGCCGTCGCCATGTTTCTCGACGCCGGAGGTCGCCGCCGGCTTGACCGTCACATCCGGAGGCGGCAGCGACTTCTTGGTGGGGGCGGCAGAGGCGGCGGCAGGCTGCTTCACCGTCCCCGTCTGTTTCTTCTTCGACATCACCAGCTTCTCGTCGAGTCCCACCGGCTGCAACACGACAAGTGGTTATACTCGCTGCTACGTGGAGAGGGACAATAGGGACATTTCGTGTTGTCAGTCGGTCACCTTAGCGTCGATGACGCCGATGTCGGACTGCGGGCGCACGGTGACCTCGTCCACGAGGGGCAGCGTGTCCTGCGGCCGCAGCACCGCCCCCAGCACCGCCTGCGTGAGCGCGTCCTCCGCCCCCGCCTGCCGCTTCACCACCTGCTGCTCCGCCGCCTCCCGGAGCGCCTCCAGGTCGGAGGCGGACCGCGGCACTGCGGGGTTGCCGTGCGACGTCGCGAAGTCATCTGCAGACACAACACAGCTGCAGTCTTCCCACTGTCAATATCCTGTTTCCTCAATTACTACAAACCCTACACCAATGAACAGTGACGTAGCTAGGTTAACAAGCGCCCCGGTACAAAAAAATATTCTGGGCCCTCAGATTAGATGGTCGAAATTTCTTTTTCAGCTCTACCAAGTTGAGCTTGGGCCCCCTGAACTGCGACCGGGGCCCCCTGAACTTGGGGGTCCCAGTGCGTGGCACCGCCTAGCCATCCGATAGCTACGCCCCTGTCAATGAATTAACTATTATTCTTCAGACATACTAAAACGTTAAAACACATGGCTAGTTTAAGATTTGAGTTAAACGTCGTTTTGGTAGAGGCATCTTCAGAGGTTAGCAATAGCCGAGATTAAATAATACATATTTAATAAATTTCTCAGCCAATAAGAAACCTACAGCGATCATTGTTCTGACATACTAAAACGTTATAACACATGGCTAGTTTAAGATTTGAGTTAAATGTCACTTTGGTAGAGGTATCTTCAGTGGTTAGCAATAGCCGAGATTATATAATACATATTTAATAAATTTCTCAGCCACTACGAAACCTACAGCGATTAATAAGATATCGGTGATGAGGACTTTTTAGCTACTTATAACATAATATACTCGATTTACGTTAAGACGCACGGTTTGTTTAGAATATAAGTTAAAATTGCGCCAATAGGCAACGAAGACACTGTTTACCTTACTACAACGCCTGCTGGGGAGAAAAGCAAACCCGCCGGGTGCACCATTCGCTTTGGTAGAGGCAGCTTGAGGGGTTACCAGTAGCCCAGATTAATTCAGATACATTTAATTTCTTGGTCAACAACGTTTTTTCTCGGTCAATGAAAAGCCTACAGGGATTAATAAGGTATCATTGAAGAGGATGTTTTATCTTATTTTGACATAGGAAACTAAATTTGGGAGCGTCCTTAAACCACGTAGCTTCCCCCCCCTCCCACATACCCCGACATGACCTTTGCCTCTATCCTCCTCTCCCTCCCCGCGTAGCACGTAGCTTTCTTTCCCTTTTGATTCCAGAAGACATTTTGTCTTGTTTTCTATTGTCAGACTATTGTAAATTACATACGGAGATAATTAAATGACTGAAATGCTGTTGTGTGTTCTGTATCTCATTTTAACTGTGAAAAATAATATCAATGAAAAGCTACGTGGCCAGGCTTGGAACCCCCCCCCCCTTATAGCCCAGCGTGACTTTCCAGCCAACCCCTCCCCTCTACACCAACCCACGTAGGTTATGGACGCTCCCTTCACATTACGAGAAATTGTTTGATCAGAAAAGTGGGTAAACGTAAGTCCGGGACACAATTTACATCACCGGAGTACCTGTACGGGGCCGGATGCAATCTGCCGAGCGTAAAAGGCGCTTTGGCAGTGGCAGCTTGAGGTGTTAGCGGTAGTCAAGATTATTTAATTACTAATTTTTAGTTCTGTTTTAGCGTACCTCTTTCTCAACTGGTTGATAACGTAACAGCGGAGAATATTTTTACCGACTTATGACATACTGTAACGTATCCGGTTTGTGTTAAAACAATTTTTTTCGACTGGAATTTAGGATAAAAGTGGGTGCGCTGGCGGCCGGGATACATTTTATCACGCTGCATGCGTGGGACAGGCCTAAATCCGCAGCACATAAAGTAGCTTTTGGTAGTGGCAGTTTCAGGGGTTAGCAATAACAGAGATCATTTAATTCATACAAATAAATTTTGTTTTTCGACACTTTCTGAGTCAATTCAAAGCCCCCAGTGATGAATATAGTATATAGTGTTGGTCGTCCATAAACTACGTGGCCGGTTAAGGGGGGCAAGGGGGGGGGGCGTTGATCCGAGCACGCATCTTTTCATTGATATTATTTGTCACAGTTCAAATGAGCTGCAGAACACAAAACAGCATGTCAGTATTTATTTCCGTCATTTTTTACCGACTACAGACAAAGCTCACTCAGTTTTTACAATTTTGACGGGTTGTAGAGCTAAAATAAAAGTCTACAAAACACGCGGAAGTCGATTTCAGGATTGGGGACGTCCATTAATTACGTAATTCTGATGAGTTTTGCAGAGATGTGGACCGAATCCCCCCCCCGCCCCCCGTTTCCTAAGATGTGAGATTTTGACGGGACCTTCCCCCCCCCCTTCTAATAGACCTCACCCCCCTATTTCACCTCACGTAATTAATGGACGCCCCTTACCTCACCGCAGCGCCTGCGTCGACGAGACGTAATACACCGCGCTTTGGGAGTAGCAGCTTGAGGGGTTAGCAGTACTTGACTACTGTATTTCTGCTGCCCACGTCGCTTTTTCTCAGTTAATACAAAGCCTACAGCGATGAATAAGGTATCCGTTGACAGGAGTTTTTTTTTTTTTTTAGTTGCTTCCATCATAAAACTCTTTCTCTGCCTTAAGCGATAGCGTAACCGATCAAAGATCAAAAAATGATTTTTTTGAAAATTACTTTTTACGATTGTATGTTTATTTATCTGTATTGTGTGAAAGTTTTAGACGTTCCAAGTATTTTTTAAATAATGTTTTATCTGTCGCTGCCAAGAACAACAAATGCAAGTAAAATATCTTCCTAAACTTTGAGTGTCATTTTCTCAGATGTCTATTTTTTTAGTATGTAGGAACTATTTTCTCAACATCTATAAGGAATATACGGCTGAAATTTTCAGGGTGGGCTTTTAGATTGGGGCGACTAACATTTATGAAGAATTGTGCATCCTTTTATCCTTTTGGAGGATTTAGGTATATTTATATTGAAATACTAGCTGGTACCCCCGACTTCGTTCGTGATTGTAAAGAATTCATATTGACAGCTATAGACATCTAACCACCATAGTGCACGATGGGAGACTCGATAGTATTACCACACACAAATAACAGTCTTCTGCGCTATGTAGTTCCGGCAGCAAAGTAAAATTTACGGATACACACAAGTCTTTGGATGAAATACGAAAATATTCATGATCGACCAATTTCAAACACCATATCTCACACACTCCCACAGTTATCGAATTTCAGCCAACGTTGTGATCGATGGGTCACTCTGTGTTACGACCACACACAAACGCCAGTGATCTGCGATTGATAGTTTTCACTTAAAAGTGATACACCATGACACTTTTGTCTTTGGCTGAAATATGAAATTGCCACAGGACGACCAATTTCAACCCCCATATCTCCCACACCCCCATAGCTACCGACATCTAACAACCATAGTGCACTACATGAGATACGATTCTACTACCAAACACCAACACCAATGCTCTATGCTATGTAGTTGAGGCAGAAAAGTGACATATGCGTAGACAGTCGAAATACGAAAATATCCTTGGTCGGCAAATTACAACCACCATATCTACCACAGTACCACAGTTTTTGAAATTCGGCCGCTGTTGTGATCGAAAGGTGACTCTGTGCTACTACTACACACAAACGCCAGTTATCTGTGATCTATAGTTTTCGCTGAAAAGTGATACACCATGACAATTTTGTCTTTGGCAGAAGTATGAAATTGCCACAGGTCGACCACTTTCAACCCCCATTTCTCCCACACCCCCATAGCTACCGACATCTAACAACCATAGTACACTACATGAGATACGATTCTACTACCAAACACAAACACCAATGCTCTATGCTTTGTAGTTGTGGCAGAAAAGTGACATATGCGGAGACAGTCGAAATACGAAAATATCCTTGGTCGGCCACTTACAACCACCATATCTACCACAGTACCACAGTTTCTGAAATTCGGCCGCTGTTGTGATTGAAAGGTGACTCTGTGCTACTACTTCACACAAACGCCAGTTATCTGTGATCTATAGTTTTCGCTGAAAAGTGATACACCATGACACTTTTGTCTTTGGCAGAAGTATGAAATTGCCACAGGTCGACCACATTCAACCCCCATTTCTCCCACACCCCCATAGCTACCGACATCTAACAACCATAGTGCACTACATGAGATACGATTCTACTACCAAACACAAACACCAATGCTCTATGCTTTGTAGTTGTGGCAGAAAAGTGACATATGCGGTGACAGTCGAAATACGAAAATATCCTTGGTCGGCCACTTACAACCACCATATCTACCACAGTACCACAGTTTCTGAAATTCGGCCGCTGTTGTGATCGAAAGGTGACTCTGTGCTACTACTACACACAAACGCCAGTTATCTGTGATCTATAGTTTTCGCTGAAAAGTGATACACCATGACACTTTTGTCTTTGGCAGAAGTATGAAATTGCCACAGGTCGACCACTTTCAACCCCCATTTCTCCCACACCCCCATAGCTACCGACATCTAACAACCATAGTGCACTACATGAGATACGATTCTACTACCAAACATAAACACCAATGCTCTATGCTTTGTAGTTGTGGCAGAAAAGTGACATATGCGGAGACAGTCGAAATACGAAAATATTCTTGGTCGGCCACTTACAACCACCATATCTACCACAGTACCACAGTTTCTGAAATTCGGCCGCTGTTGTGATCGAAAGGTGACTCTGTGCTACTACTACACACAAACGCCAGTTATCTGTGATCTATAGTTTTCGCTGAAAAGTGATACACCATGACACTTTTGTCTTTGGTAGAAGTATGAAATTGCCACAGGTCGACCACTTTCAACCCCCATTTCTCCCACACCCCCATAGCTACCGACATCTAACAACCATAGTACACTACATGAGATACGATTCTACTACCAAACAGAAACACCAATGCTCTATGCTTTGTAGTTGTGGCAGAAAAGTGACATATGCGGAGACAGTCGAAATACGAAAATATCCTTGGTCGGCCACTTACAACCACCATATCTACCACAGTACCACAGTTTCTGAAATTCGGCCGCTGTTGTGATCGAAAGGTGACTCTGTGCTACTACTACACATAAACGCCAGTTATCTGTGATCTATAGTTTTCGCTGAAAAGTGATACACCATGACAATTTTGTCTTTGGCAGAAGTATGAAATTGCCACAGGTCGACCACTTTCAACCCCCATTTCTCCCACACCCCCATAGCTACCGTCATCTAACAACCATAGTGCACTACATGAGATACGATTCTACTACCAAACACAAACACCAATGCTCTATGCTTTGTAGTTGTGGCAGAAAAGTGACATATACGTAGACAGTCGAAATACGAAAATATCCTTGGTAGGCCACTTACAACCACCATATCTACCACAGTACCACAGTTTCTGAAATTCGGCCGCTGTTGTGATCGAAAGGTGACTCTGTGCTACTACTACACACAAACGCCAGTTATCTGTGATCTATAGTTTTCGCTGAAAAGTGATACACCATGACACTTTTGTCTTTGGCAGAAGTATGAAATTGCCACAGGTCGACCACTTTCAACCCCCATTTCTCCCACACCCCCATAGCTACCGACATCTAACAACCATAGTGCACTACATGAGATACGATTCTACTACCAAACATAAACACCAATGCTCTATGCTTTGTAGTTGTGGCAGAAAAGTGACATATGCGGAGACAGTCGAAATACGAAAATATTCTTGGTCGGCCACTTACAACCACCATATCTACCACAGTACCACAGTTTCTGAAATTCGGCCGCTGTTGTGATCGAAAGGTGACTCTGTGCTACTACTACACACAAACGCCAGTTATCTGTGATCTATAGTTTTCGCTGAAAAGTGATACACCATGACACTTTTGTCTTTGGTAGAAGTATGAAATTGCCACAGGTCGACCACTTTCAACCCCCATTTCTCCCACACCCCCATAGCTACCGACATCTAACAACCATAGTGCACTACATGAGATACGATTCTACTACCAAACATAAACACCAATGCTCTATGCTTTGTAGTTGTGGCAGAAAAGTGACATATGCGGAGACAGTCGAAATACGAAAATATTCTTGGTCGGCCACTTACAACCACCATATCTACCACAGTACCACAGTTTCTGAAATTCGGCCGCTGTTGTGATCGAAAGGTGACTCTGTGCTACTACTACACACAAACGCCAGTTATCTGTGATCTATAGTTTTCGCTGAAAAGTGATACACCATGACACTTTTGTCTTTGGTAGAAGTATGAAATTGCCACAGGTCGACCACTTTCAACCCCCATTTCTCCCACACCCCCATAGCTACCGACATCTAACAACCATAGTACACTACATGAGATACGATTCTACTACCAAACAGAAACACCAATGCTCTATGCTTTGTAGTTGTGGCAGAAAAGTGACATATGCGGAGACAGTCGAAATACGAAAATATCCTTGGTCGGCCACTTACAACCACCATATCTACCACAGTACCACAGTTTCTGAAATTCGGCCGCTGTTGTGATCGAAAGGTGACTCTGTGCTACTACTACACATAAACGCCAGTTATCTGTGATCTATAGTTTTCGCTGAAAAGTGATACACCATGACAATTTTGTCTTTGGCAGAAGTATGAAATTGCCACAGGTCGACCACTTTCAACCCCCATTTCTCCCACACCCCCATAGCTACCGTCATCTAACAACCATAGTGCACTACATGAGATACGATTCTACTACCAAACACAAACACCAATGCTCTATGCTTTGTAGTTGTGGCAGAAAAGTGACATATACGTAGACAGTCGAAATACGAAAATATCCTTGGTAGGCCACTTACAACCACCATATCTACCACAGTACCACAGTTTCTGAAATTCGGCCGCTGTTGTGATCGAAAGGTGACTCTGTGCTACTACTACACACAAACGCCAGTTATCTGTGATCTATAGTTTTCGCTGAAAAGTGATACACCATGACAATTTTGTCTTTGGCAGAAGTATGAAATTGCCACAGGTCGACCACATTCAACCCCCATTTCTCCCACACCCCCATAGCTACCGACATCTAACAACCATAGTGCACTACATGAGATACGATTCTACTATTAAACATAAACACCAATGCTCTATGCTTTGTAGTTGTGGCAGAAAAGTGACAAATGCGGAGACAGTCGAAATACGAAAATATTCTTGGTCGGCCACTTACAACCACCATATCTACCACAGTACCACAGTTTCTGAAATTCGGCCGCTGTTGTGATCGAAAGGTGACTCTGTGCTACTACTACACACAAACGCCAGTTATCTGTGATCTATAGTTTTCGCTGAAAAGTGATACACCATGACACTTTTGTCTTTGGCAAATGTATGAAATTGCCACAGGTCGACCACTTTCAACCCCTATATCTCCCACACCCCCATAGCTACCGACATCTAACAACCATAGTGCACGACAGGAAAGACGATACTACTACCACACACAAACACCAAAGGTCTATGTTATGTAGTTGTGGCAGGAAAGAGAAGTATACGGAGATACGAATTTTTGGTCGAAATATGAAAACGCCCTGCACTGACCAACTTTAATCATTATATCTCCCACATCCCCACAGCTATCGGCATTCGGCCAACGTTGTGCACGACAGGAAGCTCCATGCTACTTCCACCCACAAACATCTGTGATCTGTGCTAGGTAGTGGTGGCTGAAAAGTGAAATATAGGAAAAAACACGTCTATTTTTATATATATATAAGATTTACAACACTTTACTGCTTCCAAAATTAAGATTAAGGTATAAATTCTATTTGTACTTGTATTTCCTTCATTCTTCATATAGTTAGAGATACATATTTATATACATTTAATGGCGGACAAGAATGAGAACAATATATCTTCCAATTTTGCTGAGACATATACATCTATCGGGAGGGAGCAAAAAAATATTGGAAGTGACTGTACAATTACCAGTTTGTCAGGTAGGTACAGTGTACTGTGTTCTAGAAAAAGGTTAACATACAGCAGTAAGTCGCTTACGTTGTATATGGTGGCCTCACGAATATTATAAAGCTAGTTGTGCTTTTCCGGTTACAACCCCCCCCCCTCCCCCTAAGACATAATTTTTGCTCAGACTTTAAGTAAAAATTAGGGTCTACGGGCCTACAGCAATGTATGCGCGTGCAAGACGCGCAACCAATCGTGCACTTCTATCGCTTTGGTAGTGACAGGTTCAGGGGATAGAAGTGGCCGGGAAAAAAACACATTGTTCTATATTTAAGTTGCGGTTTTGTGATGAATGTTGCATTTGCAACGAGTATTGATAATTCCCACGAATAAATGCGTCAAGGATCTGGATTAAACTTGCCGAATATTGAATTGACAAATCTACCTGTATGCAGAATTTTCAAGAATCATCAAATCTAGCTGACCTTCTATGCATCACCACCCCCCCGCCACAATAATGTGTGTCCCACACTACACCACAAAACTCAAACAATAGATCCGCATCAACACAAATACCGATCGTTGTGGATCGGGGGCAACGCTCTGGCCTCGCATTCGGGAGGACGCGGGTTCGAATCCCCGTCCGGGCATCCATGGGTTTTCCATGGTTTCCCCAAATCACTCCAGGGGAATGCGGAAAAGCTTCCTTTCAAAAGGGCCATGGCTGAATTCCTTCCCGTTCCTTGTCCCCAGTCCCATCCCTAATCTAATGACATCGACGAAGCCTGAAGCCATAAGTAAAAAAAAAGAAATCAATACAAATCAGGTACTCATGTATGCATTTTATTTTATATACACTACAAGCAAAATATTTAGCTTGTATGGGAGGTATCTGGCACTTGTGGGTAATCGCCTCGTCGACGTCTGTATCATTACAGGTGGGGGAGGATGATGGTAAGGTAACAGGTAGGAATTCGGCCATGGCCTTTTTGAAAGAACCATCCTAGTATTCACCTTGAGTGATTTGGGGAAACAATAGAAAACCCCAATCTGGATGCCCGGACGGGGATTCGAACCCGCGTCCTCCTGACCGTTGACAACACACCCACCACACCTGGTAAGAAGAGACACAAAACCCTATGTTAAATTTTATTACAAAAGAAAACAGCGAAATGTTAACCTACGAAATTTAGAAGCGGGGTCGGTATTAATTTCGCTTATATGAATAATGGACACATAAATTGTGTGATTACATTAAGTTGGAAATTAACCGTAAATTGTGGACGAAATTAATAATTAATCGGCAAAAAAATTAAACAAGCATAAAAATTAATACGGAGAAGGAAAGGAAATATACAAATAAGACTCCGAAATTAGTGAATAGCGAAATACAAAATTGGAGAATTCATAAGAAAGTCAAGAGGTATATGGCTACGCTAAGAAACATGTAGATAAGAAGGAAATGTTGATAAAAAATGGAAATGATTTGCTGATGACATTTTCTTGTTTAGCGGAACAGACTGAGAATTTTAATAAATAACAAATTACTGAGAGAAGAAATTCGATTAAATGTAAACCAAAGCAACACAAAACTAATTAAATGATAGCAATAATAGTAGATTAAATTAAAAAACAGGATCGGATTCAATAGGAGAAGTAAGTGAATTCTGTTACTTGGGAAGCAAAATTACAACCGATGGCCGAAGCAGGAATGATGTTAAAAGCAAAATAGCACTAACGAAAAGAGCGTTCATGAAATAGAGAAATCTTTTAGTTTCAAATTAGGAATTAGAAAGAACTTTTTAAAACTCTATGTGTGGAGCACAGCACTTTACGGTAGCGAAAAATGGACTTTAGGAATACAAGAAAGAAAGAAAATTGAAGCACTTGAATGCTAAAATTAAGTGGACAGACAAAGTACAAAATGAACGAGTTTTGGAAATGATGGGTGAGAAAAGAAGTTTGTGGAAGAAGCTTACAGGAAGAAGAGACAGGCTGGTAGGTCATATTTTGAGACATGCTGGATTGGTTAATTTGTTAGTGGAGGGAACAGAACTGTAGAGGAAGACAGAGATTAGAATATATGAAGCAGATAATTGAGGACGTGGGTTGTAAGGGGTATGTAGAGATGAAGAGGTTAGCACAAGATAGGAAGGGATGGAGGATTGCATCAAAGCAGTCGAGAGACTCTGAATAGCATTGGTTCGAACCTCTGACAGCGCGTTTGGCGGTGTACTGAACGAATTCCTGTCCCGGACGGGGTTCCGTGATCAGGTCGACGTCTGCATCCTTTCTGCCAGGCCGCGCCGCTGACAGCGCCAATGTAGCGGCGAGAACTGCGGCCAACCTGCGAACAATAAAAAACAAGGCCTGATTGGTACAAGGTGCACTAAAACCACACTGCGGCAGTTTAAATTCCCAATGCAAGACTGTTAAAGAATGCAGATTGATAGTAAAAACAACGGCTTTAAACCGAAAACCTGACAGGGTAGCTATTAACAGCAGTGGCTGAATTGTGTGTTGACAGTAAAGATTAAAGATTAACTGTTAAATGTGTGTTCAGAGAACAGATATAAAAGTAACAAAACTTGCTTTATACCCAGGGGCGGATCCAGGATTTTGTTTTGGGAGGGGCTTGAGCGGACTTTGGTTTGGGGGGGGGGACCTTGGCTTGAGTGGATTTTAGTTGGGGGGGCTTGCCTATAGTTGATTTTGGCTTTGGGGGAGGGGGCTTGGGGCAAAAGGTACTATTTATAGTCTCCTCGCGCTTCAAATCCGTAGAGCTAAAAAAAAAAAAAAAAAAGAAGTCTCCAAAATTAGAATGTCGGAGTTGCGGAGTTGCGGAGTTTGGGGGGGGCTTGAGTCCCGTAGAGCACCCCCCACCTGGATCCGCCCCTGTTTATACCTGACAGTGGATTTGTTAAAAACGTCTAGTAAAATGTTTTGTTTAGAGAACAGATTAAACAGATACCGTTTTTTCAGCTAATTTCTGATAACGCCTCTGTTAGAAATAACGATTAAAATACTTGTTAACAGTAGATACTGAAAGGTAATCAACGATTGCTTTGTACTTAATTCCTGAAAGCGTTCCTGTTAAGAATAACTGTTAAAATGTGTGTTAAGAGTACCACTTTATAACTAATTCCTGATAACATCCCTATTAAAAATAACGAGTAAACTGAATTACGCTCATGGGTAGTGACTGAGGAGAGATAAATGGTAAAAAGGGCAAGCAGAAAATAAATGTTTTTATACCTCTCACTCGCTGTCTTAAGCATTATTGGTTTAAGTAACTGTTACAATAAGTAACTGTTACCATAAGTACAAGATATCGATTACGTTATGTTACGTAACACCTATCTGATAGATCGTGTAGAACGTAATCTTCAGTAAGCGAATGTAGTGTTGAAGTAACTTCTTGTAGATAACGGTTTCAGTTGTAACGGTTATAAAGTAACAGTTTGATTATGTAACAGAGAATATGACAAAGTGAATAAGAAACCTGCGAAAAAACTGTTTGCATCACTAAACTGTAATGTTGTGCAACATAACGATTAACATTATGTAACAATTATATAATACATAAGTGACCAACAGCGTGTACACAAGGTCGTAGTAATTATGGATACGATACGATTTGTATAATTTAATTAATCGAAGGCAAATTAAATAGGTGTGAGTTAATAAGTAGAAGGAAATAATGATAAAAGCAACCGTTAATCATTCGTAGTACTAAAGCATAACTTCGGCAATACTGATTAAAAATAACCACTATCTAGTAACGGTTATAATTTGTAACCATCAGAAAATTAAACAGTTGTAAGTCAATGAGCAGAAGGCAACAGTAAGGAAAGGAACTGTCAACCATGCGTTGCTGTATTTTGTAACAAACCTAAATTAAACAGTTAAAATATGAAACTAACAATCACCGGAAAAAAGAATCCGTTTCCATTTTTGGAATTTAAATGAGTTTAACGTAAAAATGTGAAAATGAACAGTCGTAGCATCGAATTACATTTTAGGCAATTCTCGTTTAAAAAACTGTTACATAGATAACAGTTATAATTTGTATCGTTGTAAAAATAAATGGTAACAAAGAATCGAGTAGAAGGTGGTAGTGACGAAAGCAACTGTTAAACTTTCATAGTGTTGAAGTGTAATTTTAGAAAATACTAGATAATAAGAACCGTTACACAAGTAACAGTTATAACTTGTAATTATCATGAAATCGAACAGTTATAATCAAATGAGTCGAAAGCAATAATCAGGAAAGCAAGTATTAAATATATTCATAAAACTGCCGCATAATTTTGGCAGTCATAGTTATAAATAACTGTTACTTAGGTAACATTCATAATTTGCTATTGTCATAAAGTTAATGAGTTGTAAGTAAACGTCTAGAACGCAATAAGGAGGAATGGAACTGCTAAACAATCGTAGTACTGAAGCACAATTTCAACAATCCTATTTAATAATGACCATTACATAGTAGGTCTAAGAGTTATAAATAGCAAAATTTATAAAATGAAACAATTATAAGTAAACGTATGGAAGCCAATAATAACGAAAGCAAGTGTTAATGATTCGTAGTACCGAATTACATTTTAGGTAATTCCAGTTAAAAAACTGTTATATAGATAACAGTTATAATTCGTATCTTAATAAAATTAAATGGTAATAAATAATCGAGTAGAAGGCGACAGTAACGAAAGCAACTATTAAACTTTCATGTTGTTGAAGTATAATTTTAGAAAATACTAGTTAATAATAACCGTTACACAAGTAACAGTTATAACTTGTTACCATCATGAAATTGATCAGTTATAAGTAAACGTATGGAAGTCAATAATAACGAAGGCAAGTGTTAACTGTTTATAACACTGAAGTACAAATTTCAGCGATCTTAGTTAAAAAGATTGTTCAATTAGGTAACAGTTATAACAAGTAATGGTTATAAAATTAGACCGTTATAATACTGTATGTTACGTATGCAGAATGAGTGTTAATTATGACTTTTGGGTGAGTCGGTACGTGGCGGCTTTACCGCAGTGGAGTTTGCTCCATGGCACTTGTTTGACAGTAGGCTGAAAGGGACAGAACACCGTTCGACTTCCAGGAAAAGTGGCAGACAGTTAGTCACTCGAACGAAACGGCCACAATAGACTTCGTGACGTCCCGACATTGCCTTCACTGGGTGCCGTCTATATTACAGATTACGGTTTACAGGAAATGGCGGATTCAATATCTCATCAAAAATACATTTCGTAACCTGAAGGAACGGGACGGAACAAAACATATTATCAGGGAATCCCGGAACACGTGCTCCAGACCGATTTCTTTTCGTTCACACGCGACTTTTTTTCCGATAAAGTGAGGGAACTTGTTGAACAAACAAACAAATGCAAAACAGTCTTCAGAAGCACACACAGACCGAAATACTAACGATAAAGTGAACTCGGTGGTTCGTGCGAAAACTTCACGAATGATATTCGATGACCAGCGAGGTGGTTGGTATGTAGTAGGATGAAGGAATAAAAGGCTCATTTGTAGTAATTGTTAATTTGTCAACTGAAATTGTGTACGATGTAAAATACTTAAAACTTCCTATAGAACAATTAAAAATGACGAAATGTTTAGCTGACAGAAACAGAAATATCAAAAATGCTCCTTACTAAAAAAAAAAAGTTATATGTGGTATGTCTATCTAGCGGTATGCGACCACTTCTAATCGACACATTTAAGAAATATTATATACGATGATATGGAAGCAGGAACGCATTAGCAACAGATGTAAGAAAGGTCGGTTATTTGGTATTTATGTGTATGCCGGTTAAAAAACCTTTGACGAAACTTTTTATTTTCTTGGAATAGTTTCTAACGAAAGTATAATATCAATAACGATTCACGACTTTATAAAATGGTGAGTGGTTAACTCTCATGCCTCGCATTCGCGAGGACGCGGGTTCGAATCCCAATCGAAATTTCGGTTTACCGTGGTTTCGGGAAATGTTTCCACGGGAATGCTGGTATGGTTCCTTCAAAATGCCATGACCGAGCCTTAGTGATGAATTGTCCAGGGCATCGAGATATAGAAAAAAATTAAATTTAAAAAAGGGAATTAAACAAAAGGTGAAAATGTTCCGGCCTACCCTATTTAGGGCTATGTGGTTGTTCTCAACCCAATTTTTTTCTAATGTTGGTAGACATGTCTCAATAAAGAACGTCAATTTTCGAATTGATCCGTGAAAAAGAGTTCTCTATACTGCTTTTCACAGAAAACGTATGTGTCTTGTTAGAATGGATAAACGGAAATATCGTGACAACATCAAATTCTTCATTTTTCACGGTTTTATTGGCAAGGGAAATTCATCTCAAAATGGGTAACATTTTATGAGCAGTATACTCCTTCTGTTTCAATAGTGAAGAAATGTGTGGCAGGATTGAAACAGGGTTGAACATCTCTTGAAGGACGACAAAAACCTGCGACCACAGATAAAAACATGGAGAAGGTGCACAATACGGCAATGGACGATCGTTTATTAAAGGTGACAATATTTACCGTGATAAGCGAAATAGAATGCCTGACTAATACTTGCGCAAGTCTTCTGGACCAAATGGATGAAAAAAAAGAGATATGAAACGTAGATTACAAAAAGGAAAACATCATATTTGACCAGAACAATGCAACTGCCAGCAAATATTCTTTGGTTATCGATAAAACTGAGCGAATTTTTGGAAGCTCAACGCTTTCACCAGAATTGGCCCCCTGTTACTTCAACATATTTCCAGAACGGAAGAAAACGTTTTGCGTAGAATGCGGAGTTAATGGCGATTTTCCTTGGTCGTATCTGGTTTTTTTTTTTTAATTAAACACCTTTTATGAACAACTGGTTGTATTTAATTTAAAACGTGGAATCGTGTTCCAGGACTGGAGTTAATTCAGCAGAATAAAGATGCATACATTTCTTTGCATTAAGTAAAAAAATTCGGAAACTTTCTTTTACTGCAGGGCGAGAACATGTCACCTTGCCTTCATAACGATTAAAAACAGTCTGGAAAGTGATGATGGAAGTTGCAGGATAATTCTTTCAGTAAACCCATATTGGAGGTGAGGTGGATGATGCAAGTATCTGGTGACTTTTTGTCCGTAACGTTGGCAGCCTGTTAGCTGTTGGAACAACGCCCGTGCTCGGTAAAGGTCGGAGTTCACCATACGGCACATTCCACGACAACCGCGAGCGCAAACAACCCAGCAACAGGCGTGTTGTTTGTATGTACCACGAAAACAAGTACTGCACATTCATCGGAAAAATTAACATTACAGGAGCGTGTATTTTATAGCTATGTTTCCCGTAAGATCGTGGACATGGTTGTTTATTTTACAAAGGTTTCTATCGCCTAGGAACGGTTTGATAATATCACAAACGCAGAAAGCCAACGAAATTCAGAATATTATGATGATGCTGATCCGTATCCCAGCAAACATTTAAACTGCCAAAAAATAATCTCACCGTAAAAATGGTACAAATTTCCGGACTTTTTTCTTAATTTCTCATATTTTCAACGTCACATCAAAATAAAATATTCCCTTTTCTATTCCTGGAACTATTTGGTTGTTCATTGATTACAGTCGTAAAAAAAACTTAAAACTCAGTGAGTGTAGTATTTTAAAAAAAAAAAAAAAAAAATCATTTAGTGTTTTTTTTTTTAAATAATTTTAGTTGCCTTCATAATTGCCAAATTACCGACGTCATTATTATTGCTTGTAGCTTTGCCCGTAGTATTAACCAGTAACAGCAAAAAGTATCAAAATGTAACGAGTTACTAGCCTCTTAGCTATTTAGCCTACATACATCGCGGGGCCTACATTCGGCTCAGTCAAAGATTTGATTTACTTTTAACGTCTATTTTAAAGAAGTAGGTTCAGACCACTGAAGTAATAAATAATCAAACAACAAAGAATCGAAAATGAGGGTTATTAGTCGTACTGTCATTTCTGTTTGGTATCGGTACAGGTTAATAAAGGAGTTTTTATCTTTGATCTTTGGCATCTTTTAGCTTAAGAAAAAAAGTTTATTTTTAATGCAGTGGCATCTTTGGTGATTATCTTTTCATATTACCAAAGGAGTGTTTATCTTTGGCGCCTAATTTTTCAGGTTTCTAAAGGGGTTTTTATCTTTGATGTAGTGGTATCTTTGGCGCTTAGCTTTTGATGTTACCAAAGGATTGTTTATCTTTGGAACCTATTTTTTCAGGTTAAGAAAGATTTGTTTATCTTTGATGTAGTGCCATATTTTGCGCCTATTTTTTCTGGTTAAGAAATAAAAATAAATAAATAAATAAAATAAAAGGTTTGTTTATCTTTGATGTGGTGGCAACATTTGCTGATATTTTTTCAGGTTTCTGAATGTTTTTTATCTTTAATGTAGTGGCATCTTTGGGGCTTATTTTTTCATGTTACCAAAGGAGTGTTTATCTTTGGTGACTATCTTTGCACAAAAAGAAAGGTTTGTTTATCTTTGATGTAGTGGCAACTTTTGCTAATATTTTTTCAGATTTCTAAAGGTTTTTAACTTTGAAGTTGTGGCATCGTTGCCAATTATCTTTTCATGTTACCAAAGGAATGTTTATCTTTGGCGCCTATTTTTTTCAGGTTAAGAAAGGTTTGTTAGTCTTTTGCGACGACTTTTTTCAGGTTTGATGTAGTGGCATTTATTGCGCCTATCTTTTCAAGTTGGTCTTTGGAGCTTATCATTTCTGGTTACGAAAATCATGTTCTTCTTTGATCTAGTGTTATCTCTGCTCCGTTCACGTAGAATCGCAACAAATAAAGCACTTTTCAAACTAGACTCTATGCAAATTGGTTCTGTACCTTTTGTGAGATGCCTGGACAAAGGATCAAACACACATATTTGTAAAAGTAGTAAAAACAATAATAAAAAAAATATGCGAGTCATTTAACTGAATCGTTACTTATAAAAAACTTTTTCAGATGAGAATTTAAAAAAAAATGATTCTAAAATCGACTTCGTAATACGTTTTGCCAAATTGTCTTTGAAGTGATATAGCTAAATCAATCAGTAGAAAAACTACAGCTGAAAAAAAATTCACTAGATATTACAAAAAATTTGATTTTGTTTTTTTGAAAAGTATTTGGATGAATTGCTTATTATCAAACTCATGAAATTGTGTTTTGAATAATATACATGATTAACAATTGAAAAAATCAATTTTACTATTACTATGTTACTCGTTCAGCTATTTTTGCGAAAACTAAAAATTCCATAAACGATCGCTACACTATAGAGCGTTGTAAATTATGAAAGAATTTTTGGAACAGTTATTTGGAAATTATAGAGAGGGCATATTAAGATGTTTACTCCGAAGAAGATGTTAGGAATCGTGGAAGAAAAAAAAAAAAAAAAGTCAATTTGAGGCCCATAAAGGTTAATTTAAAAAATTCCTTCAACGCTCTTCTGAACGTATTCCGGTATATACTTATCTTTTTACGATTTTTAACACTTGTTTCGCAAGGTGAAAGACGGACGCCAAATCTCATTCTACATCAAATATTAACACCCTTTGGGTTGGGTGCTGTAAACATTGTTGTTGACTGTGTAACTATGGTTATTAATGTCTTCAGTTCTATCAAATACTGTATGTTAAAATACAGGTAAAATGTGGACGAAACAGGTTATTTGGTTTTCTGGATTAATAACCTTTGCACTCCACATATTTCAGCTTTAAATTTCTTTTACATTTTTGGTAAATTATTAATTATTTGTCTTAGTAGCTTAGGGGCTTCCATTAATTGCGTGAGGTGTTTTTTTCAGAATTTCAGACCCCTCTCCCCCTCCCCCGTGGTGAGATCTGGTCGGACACCCCTCCCCTTCTATGGTGTGGTGGGATCCCGAGGGACGTTTCCGAGACCTCTTTTTTTCCTTACTTTTTTAGCTCTCCATATTGCAGTTATATCCCCCGTAACCTTGGTCTTGGCCTCATTTCCAGACCTTTATTTTTGGCGCTACTGTTCTTTAAGCAATTAAAAAGATGACGTAAGATTTTTGTCGACCTCTCCTTGGTGAGATTTTGTGGGATTTGGTGAGATTTTGTGGGAATTTGTGAGATTTGATGAGTTTTTATGAGGTTTTGTGAGATTTTGTGGGATTTTGTAAGATTTGGTGAGATTTTATGAGATTTTGTGGGAATTTGTGAGATTTGGTGAGATTTTATGAGATTTTGTGGCAATTTGTGAGATTTGGTGAGATTTTATGAGGTTTTGTGAGGTTTTGTGGGATTTTGTGAGATTTGGTGAGATTTGGTGAGGTTTTGTGGAATTTTGTGGGATTTTGTGAGATGATATGAGATTTTCTGAGATTTCGCCGAACGTTCCCTCATATTACACTTCACGTAATTAATGGACACCCCTTATCTACAAACGAAAATCTTCCAATACACTTGTGTTTGAATCGAGTGCCAGCTTGTGGTCATGGTCATCTCTTCCTTTCCGTGCATTACTCCTAATTCTTACACCAATATTTCTCCATACTTCATCACCAATGTACGCCTTATACAAAGTAATATATGGCTGGAACAGGTTATGAGTAGATGGGGCGTATTCACTGGAGAGGCACTGAGCAAAGTAAACTGTAGGCGGGCCTCGCGGAATAATCAATGCATTTGATACGTGATAACTCACGGCTTTTGAGCTGAGATATTCCGGAAGCGGTGATGTCCCGTTACGACTTGCGTCACCGCCTGTCTGTCCCTGACATTTGAGCGCCCACTTTCTCCCGCGGCGCATCTTCAGTCGACGGCTCTCTATCAGGCTCGTTACGTGACCACAGTAGTTTCCGCGTCACCTCACAGGTCACCTGAAGGTCAAACCTGCACGGGACACGTCATTTTACCCACTCTAAGAAACCGCTTAGTAAGGCCTTTTGTGCCGCAAATTAACGCCCCTACACCTCCGACATATTTATGCTCAATGAACACGAGATATACAAATTTTACTGAATATAACATGCGATGGTTAGCAAAAATCTGATGTCCAAACATGACTGTTCAAACAGATAAATCTCATTTGTAAAGGTGGAAAAATAATATGCGACGTACACTCTTTATCATTATTCTTGTGCACAATATGACATCAATGTCATCCTAAGAAACAGTAACGCAATACTGGCTCGACAGTATTGCGTTACTGTTTCCTGGGATGACGACATTGATGTCATATTTTGCAAAATAAGAGTGATAGAAGTCTTCAGCGGCGGCCAAGAATAATGATAAAGAGTGTACATATCCGGAATAATAGGCTTTTTGGTACTATTTGCAGGGAAACGAAAGAAACGTTTTTGTACGCTGTTCCGGCCACAACGATTTATTGCTTTTTTATTTTTTTTTACTTTTGGCTTTACGCCTCGTCGACGTCGAGGTCATTATAGGCGAGATGGGACTGGGTACAGGAACGGGAAGGAATTCGGCCATGCCCTTTTGAAGAAAACTGGAGTGATTTGGGGAAACCATGGAAAACCCAGACCTGGATGCCCGGACGGGGATTCGAACCGGTGTTGTTCGGCCAGAACGTTAACCGTTACACCACCACGCTCGGTCGATTTATTGCATCCACGAATATGTCGTATTACCTACCACACATCTCTATCACAATCTTCTCGGGCTTACTTGCGCCTTTTCTGTTGAAAATTAGTGAACCGTTCATGTTTAACGTGTTTAAGCCCTGTGAACGCCAGATACGCAACAGATCTTTCCGATTATTTTCTTCCGACGTATTAATCCCCACAATTTGAATCGGAAACGGAAACTGGATGTCCAAACGCAACTGTTGATACTGGTAAATCTCGTTTGCCAAGGTTAAAAAATGATGTGCGGCGCAATTATCTGGATTAGTATTTTTTTTGGTGCTATTAACAGAGAAAAGAAATAAACTATTCTATGCGCTGTTGCAGGGTGAAAGGCGACACAGATTTATTGCTTCTATGATATATGTCATACTAGCTACCACACAGGTGTAACAAATGTATTATTTACTTCTTTGTTGCTGGAAATTAGTGATCCATACACGTCTGACGTGTTTATGCTCAAGAAACACGAGGTGTACAAATTTTTCCGAGTGTAGTATTTGATGAGAATAATCATTAGACATCAAAAGCTCTTTAATACATTATTACATTTACTGTACCATTAAAATGTGATTGAATCTTACCGAGCGTGGTGGGTGAGTGGTAACGTTCTGGCCTCGCATTCGGGAGGACGGGGGTTCGAATCCCCGTCCGGGCATCCAGATTTGGGTTTTCCATGGTCTCCCCAAATCACTCGAGGCGAATGTCGGGATGGTTCCTTCAAAAGGCTATGGCTGAATTCCTCCCCGTTCCTTGTCCCCAGACCCTTCCCGCCTCTAATGACCTCGACGTCGACGAGGCGTAAAGCCAAAAAGTAAAAAAAAAGTGAATGCCGGGATGGTTCCTTCAAAAGACCATGGTCGAATTCCTTCCCGTTCCTTGTCCTTAGTCCTATCCCGCCTCTAATGACCTCGACGTCGACGATGCGTAAAGCCAAAAAGTAAAAAAAGAGTGACTGAATCTTCAGCATTTAGTAACACTTATTATACTCGTTATTAAAATTAGAAACAAGAATTTGATGTCCAAACACAACTGTTGAAACAGATAAATATCGTTTGCAAACGTGAAAAAATAATGTGCGATGTACTTATCTGGAAGAATAGTATTTTCATAGAAACGAAACATTTCTGTACGCTGTCACAGGGCGAAAAAAGATTCATTACCTCCATATTAACTACGACACATCTCTAAGACTAGTTAGTTATGTCTTTCCTGCTGCAGATTAGTAACCGGTAAACATGTGACGTCAACGCCACATACGCAACAGATCTTTCTGATTTTTGTTCTTCCTAATCAGAAACAAAAACTGGACGTCCAAACGCAACCGATGATACTGAGCAACTCGTTTGCCAAGGTTCAAAAAGGGCATGCGTCGAAATTATCCCGGATAATAGATTTTTGGCACTAGTTGTTCTTAAGCGATTTGTTTCTTCCGCGGTATGTGTCATATTAGCTAATACTTATCTAAGTCTTTTCTGCTGGGGATTAGTGATCCGTGCATGTTCGTCGTGTTTAACCTCAATCTACGACATACACGATTTAACTTGCCGACTTTTTTTGGACGTGGTGACAATGACGTCTTCCATTGGCTTGACTGTAGCCTTGTTTCTGGGTCGTAACCATAGTCCCATGACTCATCACCAGTAATGACCTTTGACAGAAAATCTGGATCAATTTCGAGCTGTTGTTTCAAAGCACGACATGTTTCAACTCGACGTTCTTTTTGATTGTCAGTCAGAGCCCGAGGAACACACTTGGCAGCAACCCTTTTCACTCCCAAATCTTCGGTTAAAATTCGCTGAACCGAGCTGCAAGATAACCCACTAATCTCTGACAGTTGATCAAATGTCTGTCGACGGTCTGAGAGCACAAGCTCTCCAATTTTTTCAACATTTTCGTCGATTCGTGCAGTTCATGGACGTCCACAACGAGGTTTGTCATCAATCGACATGTCGCCATTTTTAAACCGAGCAAACCACTCGTACACTTGAGTTTGTAAGCTGTTTTTAACATTAAAACAGGATTCAGCAGCATTTTAACTGAGTAGAAAACAAAATTTCACAGCTGCACATTGTTCACATAAACTTGCCAGCACAAAAACGAAACAGCGCTAGCAAAAACAATCACTGCAGATGAACAGAGTAAGCCAGGTCTACAACAGGGGCGGCACTGAACTGACAATGAGTTTGCTCTATAGTGGCAGAAACGCGCACTACACAAGCTCCGCCCACTGCAATGCTGTTCCGGTTTATTTTTGGGTACTCCCTAGTGTATGTCTTACACGTCGAAAAGTTGTTCCTAATTTTTCGTAATTTGTTGTAAGTATTTTGTTACATTCCTATTACACTAAACAAATAAACAATTGCTACAAATGAGGCGATTCTTCTTTCATCCTATTACAAACCACCAACGTCATTATTTTTATTCGCGAAATTTTGCACTTGCCATCTAGTTACTATATTAGAAACGTTTGTGCTACGCTTCTAGGGGAAAAACTATGCACGTATTAAGGTTAGTGATGTGCCGGATCGTTAAAAACGTATATCCGCGGATACGGATACAGATACGGATCATTACTGTCTAGATCCGCGAATACGGATACGGATCTCAACTTTGACCACAGTGAAAAAGTCGTCAGCTACGATCTATTATCGACGAACGTCCAGCTTACGCGACTGTGGATCTTAATTCGAGGATTAGTGAGATTACTGAGCCCTATCATATGAAATTTCAGCGTTCAAAACTCATGTATATCCGACGTTATTCCTCATAAATTGTATCATGAGATGCTGATAGTGGGGAAACTCCCAACGTCAGCACACCAGCCGTTCTTGAGATTTTGTCCTTTTTGAAGAATGAATTATCGTTTTTCTGAAATCGACAAAAATATATTGTTCCAAATTGCAACGTATTTAGTTTTTTCAGTGACTTTTTCATCTAAGATATAAAACAGAAATTACTTACAGCTTCAGAAACAGAAGTAAATCACACAAGTACAATTAACACAGAAAAACCAAACACTATATAAAAAGTACACTGCAACAATTTAGAAGACTCTATGGCCAAAATGTTAGATATTGACGATAATGATGAGGAAGCTGAAATCAAATTATCATGTACGAATGCTAATTTGCTGGCAGAATGTGCTAATGAAAAAGGAATATCGTTAAAGTATTGTCAGAATAATAGTAACAAATTAGGAGGTCAATGACACATGGCTCGCACATTTTATCATCACCTGTAACAAGCGTTCCAAGTGGACAGTTTCTTAGTGCAGCAGGAATTATTTATGATCCCCATCGTGATAGACTTTTGGATGACAATACTGCCAAGTTACTCTTTTAGAAGTACAATTTACCAAACTTAATTTTAAATATAAGTTTCTGTAAATGTTATTATTTTACCTGATGTAAACACTTAACCGGTACCTTAATAATAATTTAAGTTAGCAAATCACAAAGATTAGAGGTCTGATCTCACTATAAAGATAGTTAAAATAATACCTTAAAACTTACTATAGTAGTAAGTTACCAGTTACCTTTGGTAAACTAGTAAAATAAATCTTTACAAAAGATCCGTTAAAGATCCACTAAAAAATTAACGGATACGGATACGGATACAGATCTTTTTTCCCCCTCGGATATCCGCGGATACGGATACGAATACGGTTATCCAGCACATCACTAATTAAGGTATACACGAGAAAAGTGGCAGGAGAATTATAGTTGGAAAAGAGTTTATTACATAACTGTACGTATGATCATAAGTACCCACATACGAGCATCAGCTGCTGGTTTAAGAAGACTTCCTCACTGTCCCTAGCGGCTTCCAACCAGTCTGGCGAGGTGACAGACGCTAAGAGAACTTTCTCCACGTCTAGCTTCCAGCGTGAAACTTACCTCCTAACTACTGCTAATTGCTTACTCCTCTCAAAGCAGCTGAATCAGACATATAACTAAAAAAGCGACACCATTTAGCTCTGAATATACAACTAATGGCACTGTCCTTAGAACGGTAGATTTCGCTAAATACCTAGCGGTAACAATTCGTAATAACTTGTGGAATTAGCATATCGAGAATGTAATTGGAAAAGCAAACCGTATGCTCCGATTTCTACATCGTAATTTAATTCAATGTAAACTGGAAGTTAAATCGATTGCATTCAAGTCACTAGTGCGGCCTCACTTAGAATATTGTTGTTCTGTATGGGGTCCTCATCAAAAAGGGTTAATGGAGGCATTAGAGAAGGTCCAAAGAAGAGCCGCCCGATTCGTGACAGGTATATATAGTTGGAGGGAAAGCGTAAGTGCGATGTTGAAGGAGTTAGGTTGGGAAGACCTGGAACACCGAAGGCGTTGCTCTCGACAGAAGCTAACTGAAAAATTCACGACTGACGTATTTCAGGATCACGGCAAACACATGTTACTACCAGTTACATTAATATCTAGGAATGACCGAGAAAATAAGATAAGTGAAATAAGGGCCAGAACCGATTCATTTCTGTACTCTTTTTTTTTTTTCCACGAGAGATTAGGGAGTGGAATAGGAAGGAGTTATGGAGTGAGAGAACTTATATTCTGATAGGAGTAGGTATCTATAATCCCTCCGGCCATCCTGATCTGGGTTTTCCATGGTTTTCCCGGATCACTCCAGGCGAATGCTGGGATGGTTCCTCACAATAGCCCATGGGCGCCTCCTGCCATACCCCGTATATCCCTTCCTATGAACACATTAGGATAGGTGCAATGCACCCTCCGCCAACCACTTTTAGTGAATCGCGGAGTAATAGTAATAATACACGAAAACAAATATATTAAAAAGAAACCTTCAGATTTCGAATTTGCCCAGGTTTCATAAAATTATTTTCTGGGGCTGTTTCATTGAAGCAAATGAAAACGATCTTAACTTATATACACGGGCAGTCAAAAATACAAGTTTGGAATGACATAGAAATTACATGATCGGTAGATGTGTTATTTTGTGGCAAACATCCTCAAGTTTGATGCAGTAGCGCATCAGTACACCATTCCGCCACCAGGAGCGCCAGTGTAGTGCACAGTTAAAATGGCTGCTTTCACTGGTGCGGAGCAGGCTCGCTGTGTGTTTTGGTTTCATGAACGAACTCTGCAACAACTGTTCGGCGTAAATACGACAAAGAACCGACAACACGTTCATGACAGCCCCGAAGCTTTGTGCCCTTAGCAGATTGAAGGTGTACGGCCCTTTCTTCCTCATGGATAAAACTGTCCCTGGTATTGTGTATCTGGATATACTTGACAACTTTTAAATTCCACAGATCGATGAAGATGACTGAGATTGGATGGTTTACTACCAGCTAGATGGCGCACCACCTCAGTTCCTCGCGGAAGTTCGAGGATTCCTCGATAATCTCTTCCCAGGTCGGTGGATTGGCCAATCACATGGCCACCTCGCTCCACAGACTCGACACCACTGGATTTCTTCTCTGTAGTGTCATTAAAGATCATTGTGTATGTTCCTCCCCTACCAAACAATTTGGCCGACCTGAAAAATCGAATCTACGCTGCCGTTGCACAAGTTACGCCCGATTTGCTGCAACGAGTGTGGGAAGAAATTGACCATCTGTGGGATGTTTGCCGCATGACAAATAGTAGTCACATCGAACCAAAATGACATTTGACACTTTTATGTGAAATTTGAGGCTGTTTCCTACAAAATGAAACATCTACCGATTCTGTCACTTATCTCAGTAAATTTCTATAAGGTGTGTGTTTTTTTTTTTTTTTTTTTTTTTTTTTTTTTTTGTCACAAACTACTATATTCCTTCGAAATCTATGACTGAGGTGTCATTTTGTGGACTCCACTTTGGTCACATTATATCTTAAAAACTGAATTTTTCGGAATTCGACCCTTAAAAGGCAAAAATTTCAGTATTTCTAAAACCCTGTTTTTTGTGTCATGAGCTTCATATCTAACTGAAATAGTTAAATGAAGTAAGTTCCTATTTTAAAAATTAATATGTTTGCTTTTTGGACATCATATATTAAGACAGGAATTTTTCGGAATTCGACCGTTAAAGGGCAAAAGTATCAATATTACTGCAACGTATTTTTGTGTCATGAGCCATTTATCTCCCCTGATATCTAACCGATGTATAAAAATGAGGTATCATATTAAAGATTAAGGTCTCCGCCGTGGTCACATCATATTTTAAGAAAGTAATTTTTCGTAATTCAAACCTCAAAGGGCAAAATTATTATTATTTACATAACATATTTTTTCACGCTCCATGTATTTATCTCCCTTGATATCTAACCTAAATCGAGAAATGATGTATTATTTTTTATATTAAGGTCTTCGCTTTGATCAAATCACATCTTAAGGAAGGTTTTTTTTTTTAATTCTGCAACTTTATCATTATTTCCGTAACGTATTTTTTATCATGAACCATTTATCTCCCTTGATATCTAATAGAAATAGATAAATGAACAATCATATAAAATATTAAGGTGTCTGCTTTGGTCACACCATATCTTAAGAAAGGAATTTTTCGGAATCCGTCCCTTCATGCAGGAAAGTACCATTATTTCCATAACTTTTTTTTTTTTTTTTTGTTAAGAGCTATTTATCTCCATTGACACCTAACCAAAATGTCCTGCACTTACTCAACATTATAAATTAATAACGAAATGTCCGAATTTGACCCTCAAAGGGCAAAAGTAATAACTGTGAAAGTCGCGCATATGAGACAGTTCAGAGCCAAGCCGCTAGATAGCAGAAGCACATTTCACAGAGATATTAATGCTGCATCACAGGCGTCAACTTTAGTTACGTACCTATTACACTAAACAAATAAACAATTGAAACAAATGAGGTGGTTTTTGTTTCATCGTATTACAAACCACCAACCTTACTATTCATTGTATTGGCGAAATTTATATTTACGGATCACCTAGTCTCTATAAATTTCTGTATCATTCGAAACAAACAATACAAACACCGACATGAATGCGACAGTATATAACATAAATCCCACACAAGCAGAAACAGAAAAATGGCACACATGGACATACATAAACAAGAACACTCACAAAATAGTAAACATACTGAAAAAGCAAGGACTCAGGATAGCATTTAGAACAGACAACCCAATACAGAAAAACATCAGAAACAACACACCAAACAAGAAATTTCACAATTAACTTGCAATGAGTGCAATGCTGAATATATAGGCCAAACATGCATGAAGTTTGAAACCAGATATAAAGAACATATAAGGGCCCTAAAATACAATAACCACTCAACGTTCGCAGAACACCTAATACAGCATAATCACCAGCCCACAAACATAGAGACAGACATGCAAATACTAACCATTAATAACAACAAACCACAACTACTAACATTTCAGGAAAAACTACCACATTCACAAATCACTGGCAGAAGAAAAGAACATAATAAATGAATACACGAACCTGACGGACCCAACACTATACACAGTACTCAAAACGAAATAAGAAACACAACCATCTACCACAAAAAGACACAGGCAATAATAATAATAATACATCAAACACACCGAACTAAGCACAAACACACATTTAAAAGCGCGCCACCCACCGAATGAAACAGAAGACAAACCATGAACAAACCAGCCGATCAACGATGTACAGTAAATAAATTTAAGCCATCAGAAATCAATATATTACAGTGCAGTGAAAGTGCTACGTAATTATTCACAAAGATGCAACCAACACCTGTAATGCAAACTGCTGCTACAGACATAACATGCTGAAACACTATACAACTGTAAGCATATGTGACCAATGAAAATGTAAGTAAACCTATATATGTATACACCATAATGTTCATGTTTAAAATTGTAACATAGAACAATTAATGTATTTACTTGTATAAAAACCAAACAGAGAGAACTGATGAAAATTCTTCAGAGAATGAAGTGAAACACGTTCGGAAAATAAAACAACAAATTTAATTTGCTTTGGCGTGACAATAATTCATAAAAAGTTGTGAAATCCTTTTTGGATAACCCTGTATATATAGCCGCCAGTGAGGCTGTGCGGGTTAAGGCGCCACGGCATTGGATCGGGAAGGTACAACGGGCCAAGGTTCGATGATCAGGGGCCATCCACAAATTACGTCACACGAATTTCATGATTTTTGGACCCCTCCCTCCCCCGATGTCACAAGTTGTCACATTTGTGGGACCCGCCCCCCCTCCCCTGGTGTGACGTCACATATTTTGCAATTTTAAATTTATAAATACAAACAGCACTTCCAAAATGATTTATGTATTTCTAGTTAAAAAATCATATCAACAATAAATTGGAGAGAGTGATGAGGGGATGCACGAGAGAAGTAAAGGAATTGGGTTACAAAACTTTGGTCAGACCATTGCTCGAATATGGTAGTGTAGTATGGGACCCTCATTTTACGTATCAAATACAGGAGTTGGAGAGGGTGCAAAGAAGGGCTGCTAGATTTGTTTCTGGAAATTATCGCAGAATGCAATCAGTGACGGATATGATAAAGGAGCTGGAATGGGATTCATTGGAAGACATGAGGAGGATTAGGAGGGTCATGGGAGTGTACAGGGCGTATACTGGCGATGAGGCATGGAAAGATATTGCAGTATGAAAAGTAGTTCATGGAAGTGAAAAGATGACCATGACCACAAGCTGGCACTCGATTTCAGGCACAAGGGTGTGGGAAGATTCTCTTTCTTAGGTAAGGGTGTCAGGGATTGGAATGAGTTACCAATGGGAATGATGAATAACTTACCGAAAACGTTAAAAGAATTTAAAGATAAAATTTGTAGAGGGCAAATGTAGGTGGGTGCAGGATAGGGGGAAGTTGGGTGTGTAGGGAAATTGCCACCGGAGCGTGTGCTCCATTGCAATTAAAATAATTTAAATAAATCAAACATTTAAGAAAACATACAAAATCGAATTAATGATACAAAATTGAGTCATCATGTCTCCATGGATTTTGAATCCATTCTTTGATGCTGTTTATTATTGGCATAATAGTCACTTCATTCTTGATTTCGATAGTGTTGGGAACATTCGATGTGTCAACATCATCTTCATCCAACCATAAAGCATCGTCATCGTTTAATAAGCAAAGAACTTCCCTGTTTCGTCTGGCGGCAATGCTTTGTGGACGAATCTTCATGATGGGGAAAACCTCTAGTTGCCTGTTGTGTAATTCCTTATGTCGGTTACTGGCTTTGTATGATGAAAAATATAGTCCACAGACATCACATGATCGTTTAAATAAGTATGACTCGACACTGGAGCCAAAAAGTGATACAAATTATGCGTGTGACGTCACAAAGTTTATTACACGTCACCCCCCCCCCCCCAAGGTGTGACGTTATTTATGGATGGCCCTTTACGACCGCCCATACCCCGTGTCAGGCACCGTTGTCGCATTTGCGTGGTTTTATTTTTCTCCGCCGAGGAAGGAGTAAGGAGTATGGTGCGAGGCAAATCGAGCACATGAAACACAAAGACAGGGAACAGATGTTACAAGCTAATCCTTGTTGGTAACTGAAAATGTGTTTTAATTATCTGTTCCTCCCAGACGCGACGATTGTCGTAGCAGACCTTGAGGAGTCGTCCGTGACCTTTCGACAAAGGTCACGTACCCAACAGCTCCGTGTAAGGAACTGATCCAAGGCTTGTCTCAGCATCGCGTCAACCACAATCGACGGACAAACTCTAGGCCACGGGTCCCCAAAGTGATCGATATCGACTGCAACGGGTCGATAACAGTTCTCCAGGAGTCGATTAATACGCGAGGGTTGATCAATTGGGGTTCTCATCAAAAGGGGTTAATGGAGGCATTAGAGAAGGTCCAAAGAAGAGCCGCCCGATTCATGACAGGTATATATAGGTGGAGGGAAAGCGTAAGTGCGATGTTGAAGGAGTTAGGTTGGGAAGACCTGGAACACCGAAGGCGTTGCTCTCGACAGAAGCTAACTGAAAAATTCAAGACTAAGGTATTTCGTTTTTTTTTTTAAACTGCTTAACGTCTCCTATAACAATTAGGTCTTTAGAGACGGGAAAGGATGGGGGGCAAGGAATTGGAAGGAATACGGCCATGGCCTTTTGAAGGAAGCATCCCGGCATTCACCTGGAGTGATTTGGGGAAACCATGGAAAACCCAAATCTGGATGCCCGGACGGGGATTCCAACCGCCGTCCTCCCGAATGCGAGGCCAGAACGCAAGGTATTTCGGAATGACAGCAAACAAATATTACTACCAGCAAGATTCATATTTAGGAATGACCGCGAAAAAAAAGATAAGAGACATCAGGGCCAGAACCGATTCTTTTGTGTACTCATTTTTTCCAACAGCGATTAGGGAATGGAATAGATTTTTTTTTTTTTTTTTTTTTTTTTTTTTTTTTTTTTTTTTTTTTTTTTTTACTTATTGCTTTACGCCTCGTCGACGGTTAAGGTCATTAGAGGCGGGATGGGACTGGGGACAAGGAACAGGAAGGAATTCGGCGTGGCATTTTTTGGGGGGGGAGGAAAGGAGGAGAGGATTTAGGTTTCTGTAAATCAAACGGAAACAGTGTTTTTCTATTTGTTTTAAAGCATACAGGGTGTTACAAAAAGGTACGGCCAAACTTTCAGGAAACATTCTTCACTCACAAACAAAGAAAATATGTTATGTGGACATGTGTCCGGTAACGCTTACTTTCCATGTTAGAGCTAATATTGTGGACGGCTGTGATACAATACGCCATTCTCCAGGGCTGCATCACCGCATCAGGGATTCCATGCGACGGAGGGTGGATGCATGTATCCTCGCTAACGGAGGACATTTTGAACATTTCCTGTAACGAAGTGTTTGAAGTCACGCTGGTACGTTCTGTTGCTGTGTGTTTCCATTCCATGTTTAATGTGATTTGAAGAGAAGTAATAAAATGAGCTCTAACATGGAAAGTAAGCGTTTCCGGACACATGTCCACACAACATATTTTCTTTGTTTGTGTGTGAGGAATATTTCCTGAAAGTTTGGCCGTACCTTTTTGTAACACCCTGTATATGCAAAATTCCATCAAAATCGGATAAAAACTTTGTGTTTGAATAAAGAATTTGCGTAAAGCGTCCAACGCGCATATTATACGCGCAACAGGTGGGCGTGGCGGCCGCGATCTGACGCGCAACAGGTGGCCTTTTGCGAACTCACAGTTTTACCCCCGTCCAAAAATCGCGTAACAAAACAGTAGAAGCTTTAACACAAAAAAAAAATGTCTACACGACTTGGAAGGAGATATTTGTCTGGTAAATCACTATTAAATGTCCCTGCCAATAAGATTACTATCTACGTGTGTTGAAGACACCTTGCAACTGTAGCTATAAAATATCTGCAGTGGCGCTTTTCGGGTCCGGGGCTCGCCGTCTCAGGCTGATGCATTTGTACTTCTACAGCACCCGTCATAGTATGTGACACTGTCACGGAAACACAAAGTGTTGCGGTCACTCTCACGGTCGCCACTATCCAAGTTTTTGCTTTTTCGCAAGATTCACTTTGTCGGCCTGTTGTGAGCCAAATGTCGCTTCGCAACCAGCATGTAGGTGCGCAGCAAGGTGTATTCCGTATTTGGGACTTGATCGCTGTCCTCCCGCCCTAAAGGTCAGGGCCTGTGCGGGTACTATCAAGGACTACTTTATATGCCGTCTCGACGGAATCTGATGCATCCAGCTAGAAAAACTAGCAGCTAACCTTAACAACAGGGAAGTTATTATATTGAATTCATCAATAGAAGGGAAAAAAAATTTAAACTTTCTAAAAATTATCAACAAATTAAACATTTTTTTTTTTGCTGCCATCAGTCTTTCGACTGGTTTGATGCAATCCTCCATCCCTTCCTATCCTGTGCTAACCTCTTCATCTCTACATACCCCTTACAACCCACGTCCTCAATTATCTGCTTCATATATTCTAATCTCTATCTTCCTCTACATTTCTGTTCCCTCCACCAACAAATTAATCAATTGTGACCCACCATCCTGTAAGCTTCTTCCACAAACTTCTTTCTTCGTCCATCATTTCCAAAATCCTTTCATTTCGTACTTTGTCTGTCCACTTAATTTTCAGCATCTTTCTATAGCTCCACATTTTAAATGTTTCATTATTCCTTGTTTTCTAGTATTCCTAAAGTCCATGCTTTTAACCGCTGTACTAATTACATAAATGTCCACTAAATATTTGTCTTTTTCATAAACGCTCTTTTTGCCAGTGCTAATTTAAAAAAATATTAAACTTTAAATAAAATCAATAACAAGTTATTTTTGAAACGAGTTCACCGTATGTTACTGAAAAAGTTCATTTAAAATAACTATAATAAGTTTATTTTAAATACGGTTCATCGTTCTTTACTAATAAAATAAGAAATTAAAACTTTTTAAAAAAAAATAACAAGTTATTTTGGAATACATTCGATCCAACGGTAACAGTTAAAAAAAGGGTTAAAAGTTAAAAACTTCAATAGGTTAGTTCTGTATACGTTATTAATAATAAAATATGTTAAAAGTTTTTAAACATTTTTGCGTTATAAACATGGCTTTGGTTTTCCTGGAAACGTTGGTAGATTCATTGCAAGACAGGAGGAGGGTGAAGAGGGTCATGGGAGTGTACAGGGCGTATACTGGCGATGAGGCATGGAAAGATATTGCAATAGGTATGAAAAGTAGTGCATGCAAGGGAAAAGATGACCATGACCACAAGCTGGCACTCGATTTCAGGCACAAGGGTGTGGGAAGATTCTCTTTTTTAGGTAAGGGTGTCAGGGATTGGAATGAGTTACCAAGGGGAATGATGAATAACTTACCGAAAACGTTAAAAGAATTTAAAGTTAAAATTTGTAGAGGGCAAATGTGGGTGAGTGGAGGATGGGGGGAAGTTAGGTGTGTAGGGAAATTGCCACCGGAGCCTGTGCTCCATTGCAATTAAATTAAATTAAATTACATACCACTTTAAATTATGGAAGAATTTTAGAATCAGTTTTTTCGGAAACAAAGGTAATTATAGAGATTTTCAGTAGAAGCTTCCAAAATTCATGGAGTGGAAATCGAAAAATGAGCGATTTTTTAGCTTTCATTCGAATTTTTTCTAGAAATGACCGGGGGCAAGGAAAGTGAAGGATTCGGCCATGGCCTTTTTGAAGGAAGCATCCCGGCATTCGCCTGGAGTGATTTGGGAAAACCGTAGAAAACCCAAATCTGGATGCCCGGACGGGGATTCGAACCCGCGTCCTCCCGAATGCGAGGCCAGAGCGTTAACCGTTACACCACCACTCTCTGTGACACGTCAATCGCAGATTAAAGTTCCAATAAAATTACTTTTTACTGATATTTTGTAGTGAATTCAGTTTTTGAATCAAAATCTCTTTCGAGAATAAGCCTGCCATTCAACTAGCAATTGAAAATTTTTAATTTTAGTTTTCGGAGGTAAAGGCGGTTTTCTACGAAGAAAAGAAATTTCACATTAAAAATTGTATTAAGGCGTTCTGAATATGTTATTTTCCACATTTAATAAATAATATACTCGAATCTCTTTCTCCTTCCAGGCATCTAGGTTTGGGTTTTCCCAAATAACTGCAGGCGAATGCCGTGATGGTTCCTTCAAAAGGCCATGGCCGAATTCCTTCCCGTTCCTTGCCTCAGTCTTCTACCGCCTCTTTCAATGCTTAGTATATCGGTGCACCTTCTTGCTCAACAGAATATTGCCGTTGAATCTACTATATTTCTTCCACAATTTCAAAATAATTAAGAGATTATTCCAACGTCACTTAAAACAAGAGATTCCAAAGCACTTCGATAAAAGTAACTCCTTCACTCTCCGGAAAGTATCCAAAAGAGTATCAACTGACTGATGTGAAAATTATCGTACTGTTAGTCTAACATCACAAGCTTCTAAGTTACTGAACAGGATGGTATACAGGAGAATAGAAAGGATAGTAGACGAAGATAATTTTCGGTTTAGATAACACGTGAATACAACACAACCAATTCCGATATGAAGATCAGCACGAAGGGTGAATTAAGGAAAACAAGGGTACGTTCATGGTGTTCGTTAATTTGTAAATAGCTTTTGTTAATGTCCGGTGGCAGAATATGTTTAAAGTTTTAAAACTGAGCGTGGGGGGTGAACGGTTAACGCTCTGGCCTCGCATTCGGGAGGACGCGGGTTCGAATCCCCGTCCGGACATCCAGATTTGGTTTTTCCATGGTTTCCCCAAATCACTCCAGGCGAACGCCGGGATGCTTCCTTCAAAAAGTTCTAAGCCAAATTCCTTCCCGTTCCTTGTTCTCAGTGCCACCCCGCCTCTAATAACCTTAGCCGTCAAAGAGGCGTAAAAAAAAAATATAAAAAAAAAAAAATTAAAGAAGGCAGGTCTAAAGTTTCGAAATAGAATACGTTATAAACTATGTAAGAATCAAGTGGCTATAATAAAAGTGGAGAACCACGAGAGACATGCATCAGTTAAAAAGGGTGTGAGACAAGGTTGTAGTCTATCCCCTTTAATATTCAACTTGTATGTAGAGGCAGCAATAAAAGAAGTGAAAGAAAAATTTCCATGTGGCGTAATTGTTCAAGGAGAAAAAAATCAGTATGCTACGACTTGCTGATGGCGTTGTCCTGTTGTCAGAAATTATTGAATGACATCAACAAAATCCTTAAGGAAGACTTTGGACTAAGCGTAAACAAAACCTTGAAAAAAGTCATGAAATGATAGCAGTTATCCTGGATTAAATATTAAAATAGGATTAGTTGCGATAGGAGAAGTGAGGCAATTTTGTTGCTTAGAAAGACATGGCTGAAGCAGGAATGATGTTAAAAGCAGAATAGTGCTGGCTGATAGAACCTTCTGGGGCGTCCATAAATTACGTTAGGTGAAATAGGGGGCGGGGGGTCAACGGAAATCTCACGTTAGGTTTTGGAAATTTGTGTTGGACTGTGGAGATTTAAAAAAAAAAAAAAAAAAAAAAAAGTTCCACAAATGACTCAATAGTCGATTTCAAATGGGTTTTTCATCGTAAAGGGTGAGACCTATAAAAAAAAGTCTCAAAAAGTTACGAGGGCAATTTCTTAGGGGAGGGGGGGGGCAGTCTCACGGACCAGATCTCACCAGAGGGGGGGGGGGCTCAGAAATTCAGCAAAACACCTCACGTAATTTATGGATGCCCCCTTCCGGAAAAAGAGAAATCTTTTAGTTTCAAACATTGTTCTAGGACCAAAGATAGAACTTTTTAAAACTCTGTGTGTGGAACACAGCACTTTATGGTAGCGAAGTATGGACTTTGGTAATACCAGAAAGAAGGTAAATTGAATCATTTGAAATGTGGTGCTATAGAAGGATGCTGAAAATTAAGTGGAAAGACAAAGTACGAAGTGTCGCTGCATCATTTGTTTTTGGTTTTACTTAATATCTTTGGACGGAGTTGCTCCCGTGCTGTGCACGGGAAAAATAAACAAGTGGAAAGTGATTATCTCCGTGTAGTTATTTCATACAGCTAAATACCTAACACGGTGTATGAAGCAGATAATTGGGGACGTGGGTTGTAAGGGGTATGTAGAGACGAAGAGGTTAGAGCGGGTCTTGTTCGTGTGTTCCCCGTCGCAAGGACTACGGGACGGACTTAAGGCCGGCTGCCGGCCTTGGAGCGGCCCCACTTCCTGTAAGTCCCGCTCACGTTTTCTCCACTGTGCGTGTGGGCGCTCGAATGCACGCCACAAAGATATGATGCTGCGCAACAAACCAGCCATCATACCTCCACAGTGTAGACCATTTAATCAGCCACCCTGAAATATTTTATCCTCGATTTCTTGGTTTCAGATCTCAAGACTCCAACAGGGCTCCATTTTATGTTGGGTATAGAGCCCCAGAAAAGAAACAAATACAGAACCAGGAAAAAAGAGAAAAGGTAAAAGTATGTGAAAGCGAAACTATTAAAAATGAAAAAAAATCGGAAAAGCAAGGAAATCCGGAATAAATGAAATGAAACTGACAGACGAATATAAAGGAACATAATTAATTACACAAAATGTGAATGCAGAATTTTACTTTTATTCTCAACATCAGTTAAATTCTACCCGTAACATTCTTTCCAGTAATTTCAAATCCAAAGACTCCAATAGGGCTCCATTTTTCGTCGGGTATAGAGTCCCAGAAAAAAAAAGAAAAAAAAATAGAACTAGGAAAATAGAGAAAAAAGAAATATGAAAAACTAGTTGACCCATGTGAAAATTTTGCGAATACCGTGAATAGTAAGTTTGGTGGTTTGTAATACGATGAAACAAGAACTGCCTTATTAGCTTCAATTGTTTATTTCTTTAGTGCAATAGGAACGTAACAATATTTGACGACAGTGAAGCAGTTTATTAATATATCTGTGATATGTGCTGCTGCTATCTAGCGGATTAGTTCTGAACTATTTCTTACGCGCGACTTTCACAGTTATTACTTTTGTCCTTCAAGGGTCAAATTCCTAAAAATTTCATTCCTAATTTAAAATATTGTATGAGTAAAGACTCTAATCTATTAAATGATATCTGATTTATCAATTTCGGTTAGGTATCAAGGGAGATACCATACATGGCCCGTTTAAAAAAATACATTATGCGAATAATGATACTTTTGCCCTTTAATAGTCGAATTACGAAAAACTCCTTTCTTAAAATATGATGCGACTAAAGCGGAGACCTTAATCTTTAAAATGATACCTCGTTTATATATATATCGGTTACTTATCAAGGGATATAAATGGCTCGTGACACAAAAATGCGCTGTATAAATATTGATACTTTCGCCCTTTTAAGGGTTCGAATTCCGAAAAGTTCTTTTCTTAAAATGATTTGACCAAAGTGAAGACCTTAATCTCTAAAACAATAGATCATTTCCCGACTTCGATTAGATGTCAAGGGAGATATATAACTCGTGACAAAAAAATGCGTTATGGAAACAATGATAATTGTGCCCTTTAAGGGTCGAATTCCTTAAAATTCCTTTCTGAAAATATGGCGTAACCACGGCAGAGAACTTAATCTATAAACTGATACCTCATTTATCTGTATCGGTTAGATATCAAGGGAGATAAATGGCTCGTGACACAAAAATACGTTATAGAAACAAAGATAGTTTTGGCCTTTAAGGATTGAATCGCTTTCTCAAGATATAATGTGACAAAAGCAGAGATCCTTAAATGATTTACCATTTATTCGATTTCGGTAATGTATGAAGGGAGATAATACTTGTGACAAAAAAAAACACCTTATAGAAATAATATAGATGATGGAGGAAATAAAAGAAGCGGAAGACTAATAAAAAACAAAAGAAAAAATCAGAAAAGATAATAAGACGGGAATAAAAGAAAAGAAAGTGACAGACGAATATAGAGGAACATAAGTAACCCCATGTTGTATTAGTGGTCTTGTGGTTTGTTTGCGAGGCAGACTACGAAACTACTTGTTGGTCCCCCCGCGCCGTGTTATGGAACCGGTCCAGGACTAGCAGTCAGTGGGCCGAAGAAAGTGCTCACCAGGTCAAGATCACTTTCCCCGCTAACTTAACCATCACCGCACTTTCTCCGGCGCCACAACTTAGAAAACATCACAACGTTTTAATCGGGCGTCGCACAGTGGTTCAGGATTAAAATACAGGGTGTTAAGTGTAAAATACCTCAGGAGGGTGGTAGTATGCATCAAGGCAAGACAAGAATGTTTCATAAACATCGTGCCGCTAATGCGTACTTTCTGGTTTAATAACAGGTCCGCAACGTGATGCCCGCGCACGGCAATGCATGTGGCGAAAGATATCAGACACTATTTATCCTGGTTGCTCCTGTGCGTGATAACATGCACTTAAGTCGCACAGGACCGACCAGGACATACGTGTTTGCGAAACAATGTTTATTAAAAAAATTGTCTTATTTTGATGCATAATTTCACCTCTTAAAATATTTTAGACCTTTTTTAACACCCTGTATAGTGGACATTCGATATTAAGTCACAATATCAATTAAAAAAAATGATTACGTGTTTGCGAAACAATGTTTATTAAAAAAATTTGTCCTTATTTTGATGCATAATATCACCTCTTAAAATATTTTAGACCTTTTTAACACCCTGTATAGTGGACATTCGACCTTAAGTCACAATATCGATCCAAAAAAAAAAATGATTACGTGTTTGCGAAACAATGTTTATTAAAAACTTTTGTCTTATTTGATGGATAATAATAGACCCTTTTTTAACACCCTGTATAGTGGACATTCGATCTTAAGTCACAATATCGATCAAAAAAATGATTACGATCGCATTTTCTATGCTGATCAATAATTATTATGTTCATTTTTTCATATAAATGACTCCTTCATTCTTACGCAAAAAAAAATTAGAGAAATTGTACTATGGAAGTATGTTGTATGAGGGAAAATCTATTTTTTTCACGGATCTGTACTAAAGTGTCAACGTCAAAACTTAATCAATATTGAAAACGTCTTGCGTATGTTTACGTCTTTATATATTCGATTTTTATGAGTTTTTTGTGGAAATAATGTTAGGTACTACCACAAATGTTAATTTTTTAATATATTCTAAGTAAAATATTTTTGTTTTTAAATGTATACGTAAATAATAATTATATGAAGATTACTAGTATTTTTGCGAAGCAATGTCAGCTGTGTCACCCCTCTCTATTCAAATTACTTTTCCTCTCTTTCTCCTACACATGTCAAGGTGAAATAGAGGGATGATAAGAGACAATCTCGATATTTTATTTACGCATAATATATTTAATAGTACAAATATTTGAGCAAGAAAATAAGAGAAAGAGATTATCATTTGTGTTAGTATCGTATATTATAAATAGTTAAAATCATATTGCATTCATTTATTTCGAAAAACTCGCCAAGAAATCAAAAAACACACACACACACACACACACACACACATATATATATATATATATATATGTTTTTTGATTTCTTGGCGAGTTTTTCGAAATAAATGAATATATATGTGTGTGTGTGTGTGTGTGTGTTTTTTGATTTCTTGGCGAGTTTTTCGAAATAAATGAATATGATTTTAACTATTTATAATATACGATATAATATACGATAATATACGATAATATATATATATATATATATATATATCGTATATTATATCGTATATTATAAATATATTATATATATATATATATATATATATATATATGTATGTCCCCTGTAGTCAATTCACAGGGATATAGAAAAAAATTTTATGACCTAATAATAATTACCATAGTTACTAACTATTGAATAAGGTGGTTCGACATTGGCGTTCTGATACAGAGCCGTGAAAAAAGCAGTAGATTTTCTCGCACACATTTTTTTTCCAGTATTTTTTAGTGTGAAGGAATAATTTGTATGAAAAAATCTATCATAGCAATATACATAATATTATAACATTTCTTTCGTATGCTTGCGCGTTTGACTAAAGATACGATTTCTTTGCGAGTATTTTGATAGAAATGTTAATTTTTTTTATGTATTCTTACTAAAATATTTGTATTTTTAAATCTATACACAAATAATTATACCAAGATTAAAAGTTCTTTAACGAAGCAAAGTCAGCTAACTATTTCCTCCATCTATTTCAATCACTAAAACGTATCACTAAAACATATCACTAAAACGTATTTTTCTTGTGTCAACCCATCGTTCTCCCTCCGTACTTAACGAAAATCGTTAAGTTAGGCCTCATTTCAAAGATCAAGCTCTTCGCTTTGGTAACAAAATTAATCGAAAATGAAATTTTTGGAAATAGAACCCGTAAATGACAAAATTATGGAGAATCAAGATCACGGATGTGAGATAGTTCAGAGTCAAGCCGCTAGGCTTCGCTGGCGTCGGTCAGGAGATATCGCATTACCGCTACATAGCAGCAACACAAATCAAAATTTCTGCAAGGGCCAAGATCGCATAAACGCTAGATATTTCGATGACAAGTAAACAATTGTTGCTACAAAATTAGAGCTGCTAGGTGTCGGTGAAAGGTGATCGCATTATCTCTAGATAGCAGATATATTGATAAACTGTGTTTTTTTTCCTAGAATAAGCAGCTTGTCGGATACTTTTTTGGGTTTGAGAAACATTTCATCACTTCTGATTGTTTTTTAATACATAAGTGTTTTGCTTTGTACCTGTTTCGGTTGACGTATAAACAATTGCTATAGCTACCAGTTTTTCCTTCATTCTAGTAACAGCCAACAACCGCGCTATTCACCATGTGTCATTCTCGAAATTTTCGCACGGGCCAGCTACTTTGATATGTAAATTGATTAGTGTGGAGTCAAATTTCTAAAACACCGAGGGCTAGGCAACACTGTAGTCGGCACAAACAGCCAGCTTTGACGTTAGATCTTCCCAGTGCCATTATAGTCCGTTCACTCCGAATAGACGGCTAAAGGTCATTTTTCCCCTACCCTTGCCTTACCTCAAACCCCCTCCCAGATGCAAGACGCTCTCTGCTACTCAGCTCGGGGTAATTGTACGAGGGTGTACCCAAAAAATAACCGGAGTAGCATTGTCGTGGGCCGAGCTTGTGTAGTAAGCGTTTCTGCCGCTAGGCGTTCATAGCGCAACTCATTGCCAGTTCACTGCCGCCTGTGTTGTCCACCTGCCTTGTTCTGTTAATCTGCAGTGAAGGTTTTTTCCTACCTCTGCTTTGTTATTGTTTCGTTTTTGATGATGGCAAGTTTAAGTGAACAACGTGCAGCAGTGAAATTTTGTTTTCTACTCGGTAAAAATGCTGCTGAAACTGTTTTAGTGTTGAAAACAGCTTGCAAAGATGGCGCTATGGGAAAAACTCAAGTGTACGAGTGGTTCGGTCGGTTTAAAAATGGCGACATGTCGATTGATGACAAACCTCGTTCTGGACGTCCATCAACTGCCAGAATCGACGAAAATGTTGAAGAAATTCGAGAGCTTGTGCTGTCAGACCGTCGACAGACAATTGATCAACTGTCAGAGATTAGTGGGTTATCTTGGAGCTCGGTTCAGTGAATTTTAACCGAAGATTTGGGAATGAAAAGGGTTGCTGCCAAGTTTGTTCCTCGGGCTCTGACTGACAATCAAAAAGAACGTCGAGTTGAAACATATCGTGCTTTCAAACAACAGCTTGAAATTGATCCATATTTTCTGTCAAAGGTCATTACTGGTGATTAGTCATTGTGCTATGGTTACGACCCAGAAACAAGGCAACAGTCAAGCCAATGGAAGACGTCATTGTCACCCCGTCCAAAAAAATGCCGTCAAGTCAAATCAAACATCAAAAGAATACTCATTTGCTTTTTTGATGCCAAGGGCGTAGTTCATTCAGAGTTTGTTCCGCCACATCAGACCATCAATGAAACCTTTTATTTTGAAGTTTTAAGAATATTACTCAACAGTGTTCGTCAAAAAAGACCCGATTTGTGGTAGATAGGAAACTGGTTCTTCCACCACGACAATGCACCTGCACACACAGCTGTCTCTGTTAGGCAGTTTAAATGGCATGGTTCCACTGCCCCACGCACCTTACTCGCCTGACCTGGCTCCGTGCGACTTTTTCTTATTTCACACATGAAAAGGCTCATGAAAGGATTTGACAACATTGGAGAGGTCCAGACAAAAAAAACGAGGTAGGAGCTGTTAACCATTTCTATAGATGACTTCAGAAAATGTTTCCAACAGTGGAAGCACTGATTGGACAAATGTATATGTTGTAGTGGAAAGTATTTGTAATGGGATAAGGTTTTTTAGTATTAAAAAAAAAAAAAAAAAAATATTTAGCTATAAAAAAATCCGTTTTTTTTTTCCCAACCAACACTGATACGGCGCATGAACACGTATTTTCGTATCCCGACACGAAAATTGAATAGCGAAACATTGACCTTTTTGTGTTAGAATGTGACGTCACGGATCAGTAAACGATGCTTTGGTTCCACTTGTTCCGACAGTTCACCTGCCGCGTTCTGCCCTGGGTTTCTCCGTTGTAATGAGTTTTTTTTGTACTAATTTGGCACAATTTTTTTTCGTTCCCAAATCTTCAGCGATTATTGATCAACACATCTTCCGCTGTCGTTTGTACTGATACCTTTCACTGTAACGCACCCCGGCCGTGTTCATGGTTTTACAGTAACTTTTACTCCGCGATTCACTGCAAAATAGGTGGTGCAGGGTGAATTGCACCTACCCTAACGTTTAAACGTGAAAACCTGCGACAGGAGCCGTCCATGGACTATCTCGAGTAACCATCCCGGCATTCTCCTGGAACGATCTAGGAAAAGCGTGGAAAACTCTGATCAGGATATCGGATCCTATTTTTTTTTTTCGCTCGATCAATCCTCCGTATTCCATTCCCTAATCGCTCGTGTGAAAAATGAATAAAGAAAAGAATCTGTTCTGGCCCAGATTTCTCTTATTTTCTCGGTCATTTCTAGATATGAATGTTGCTGGCAGTAAAATGTGATTTCTGTCATCCTGAAATAGGTCTGTCACGAACTTTCGAATCAGCTTTTGACGAGAGCACGCCTACGATGTTCTAGATCTTTCCTGCCCAACTTCTTCAACAACGCAATTACGCTTCATTTCAGCTAGGCCTATATATAAAGGAGTGTTCATCTGTGATGCAGTGTGATCTTTGGTTGGTATCTCGTAAAGAATGTTCATCAGTGATGCAGTGAGATATTTGGTTGGTATCTCGTAAAAGAGTATTCATCTGTGATGCAGTGTGATCTCTGGTTGGTATCTCGTAAAGAATGTTCATCTGTGATGCAGTGAGATATTTGGTTGGTATCTCGTAAAAGAGTATTCATCTGTGATGCAGTGTGATCTCTGGTTGGTATCTCGTAAAGGAGTTTTCATCTGTCTTGTAATGTGATCTTTGGTTCGTATCTCTTTAAATAGTGTTCATGTGTGATTCAGTGTGATCTTTGGTTCGTATCTCTTAAATGAGTGTTCATGTGTGATTCATTGTGATCTTTGATTGGTATCTCGTAAAGGAGTGTTCATTTGTATTGTAATGTGATCTTTGGTTCGTATCTCTTTAAAGAGTGTTCATGTGTGATCTTTGGTTGGTATCTCGTAAAGAATGTTCAACTGTGATGCATTGTGATCTTTGGTTGCTATCTCGTGATGGTGTGTTCATCTGTAATGCAGTGTGATCTATGGCGTCTGTCTGTTCTCGGAACGAATGAATTATCATTTCTAGCTCTGTCCCACCGTTCATGTAGAGTGACTGATATAGTCCATAAGTTCTCAAACCACATCCAAATTGCTTCTGTAGTTTTTTACGTGATGTTTGGACAAAGGGACAGACACACGCAAACCGTACATAGAACTGTAGTGTTTCTCTTCCCAATACATTTAATGTAATCAAAAATTTGAGTCATCGACATACCCTCAATACTGATAGTATTCTCAAGAAGAGACAGGAGCTAAATGTAGCTTTCCATTCCCCATTCCCTTCCACCACGCTTCCTCCTTATTTCCCAATTTCTTCTAACCAATTCGGGTCTCGCATTCGGGAGGACGCCCGTTCTGCCATGCAAATTTCAGTTTTCCGTGGTATTCCGAAATCACTTCACGTAAATGTCGGAACGGTTTCTTCAAACGGCCATTGCCGAATTCCTTCCCGTTCCTTGTCTCCAGTGCCTCCTGGCTCTAATGACGTCGACGTAGACGAGGCGTATAGCCATAGCAAAACATTTTTCTTGAAGTTAAATACGGTGCTGTAAGTACACAACTGATCACATAATTCACAGGAAGCTAACCAAGGCTACATTGCGAAGGGGAAACAAGTATGCAAATACATACTGGTGTAAGTGTTTGGCAGCTTGTCGGGTAAGCTTCCAGTTTAAGGATCAAGGATTATAAAGAGCGTGAGCCGATCCAGCTGGAATACTCAGCTGTTCGCTTAGCAGAATTTGGAGAATTGAATAGAGTTAGAATTATGAACGGAAGTTATAAAACCGGAAAACATGATCTACACATGTAATAAAACTATAATCGGGAAAATGTCTCCACAGCTAAGATACTTTAAAAAAAAAATTGTTTTAAGTAATATCAGTAAGAAACGGAGATGGACACAACTGTTCAAAAAAATACACAAAAACAAACAAAAACTAAACAAAAAACAAACAAAAATGAAACAAAAAACAAACAAAAAACAAAAATGAAACCAAAAAACAAAAACCAAAAACAGGTGCCTTTATCGGTATGTACATGTGCAAGAAGTCAAACTTCTAATTATTTTTGTATTAGTCTATACCTGCGTATTTTTTCCTGTTTATTTTTTATATTTTTGATTATTCTTTCGCACTTGAATAAACAAACGATAGTATCTGCGATGTTGTTGCAGGCCATGTTTCCACAGTTGGTTAATTAATTACTAGTTGAATGAACACGCTAATGCAACGGAGATGCGCAGCTGCATACCCTATTAACAAATGTAAATAATTCGTCGCTGATGATGCCTCGATGAGAGGTGAAACGCGTACGACGCAGCATTAAATAAACTAAACAGTTGCATTGGCGTGTTCTTTCAACTAGTAATTGATAGTATCTGTTTTGCATTTGTACAGGAACTTTGTCCATTCTACTTTCGTAAACAAAACCAAACTACATATTAAACACTTAAAGCACACTTCTCTATATTACAGAGTATAGCGTCTAGTCTTAGTCTGTATTTTGTGTTTGAAGCTGTTATATCGCAGAAAATCTTGGACAAAATTATTCGATTACAATCAATTTTCGTTTTCTAAGCCGGACAAAAATGATGGTATAATGTATATTTCTGGCTAATACCTTAAGTAATGTTTAAAAGCTAAAACAAATCAGTCCCCCTGCTCTAAAGACAAACTTCTGAATGAAAATGAAAGCCTTTATCGTATGTGCAATAATACCCTCATTGTATCGCGATATAAACGTGATTCCATATTTCTTCTCTCCCTGTATCAGCGATCAGAGAATGTAATGAAACCATATACAATCAACTGATATAAATAAATAATAGCGCATGCGCATTAATAAATTCATTGTTTCGACATATAAACGTGATTAAATATTTCTTTTCTTCGTATAACACGGATCAGAGAATGTAATTAAACCATCTACATCGAACCAATATATATAAAGAAGCAACTACTGAACAAAATTACTGGTGCATATATCAGTGTTTAATAATGGTGACTGCTCTGGATGTAAATATACCGTCTGACGTCGTCATGTGCATTTCAGCGAGTGTTAAAGCAATTTAAGCTATAAAACTTAAGTGAACAAGCTCAGAACGTTAAGTGCGCATGCGCTGTAACGTTCCGCGCAAGCACTGTAACGTTCCGCGCATGCACTGTAACGTTCCGCGCATGCACTGTAACGTTCCGCGCATGCACTGTAACGTTCCGCGCATGCACTGTAACATTCCGCGCAAGCACTGTAACGTTCCGCGCATGCACTGTAACGTTCCACGCAAGCACTGTAACGTTCCGCGCATGCACTGTAACGTTCCGCGCATGCACTGTAACGTTCCGCGCAAGCACTGTAACGTTCCGCGCATGCACTGTAACGTTCCGCGCATGCACTGTAACGTTCCGCGCAAGCACTGTAACATTACTCGCATGCACTGTAACGTTCCGCGCAAGTACTGTAACGTTCCGCGCATGCACTGTAACGTTCCGCGCATGCACTGTAACGTTCCGCGCATGCACTGTAAGGTTCCGCGCATGCATTGTAACCTTCCGCGCAAGCACTGTAACGTTCCGCGCATGCATTGTAACGTTCCGCGCATGCACTGTAACGTTCCGCGTAAGCACTGTAACGTTCCGCGCATGCACTGTAACGTTCCGCGCATGCGCTGTAACGTTCCGCGCATGCACTGTAACGTTCCGCGCAAGCACTGTAACGTTCCGCGCATGCACTGTAACGTTCCGCGCATACACTGTAACGATCCGCGCAAGCACTGTAACGTTCCGCGCAAGCACTGTAACGTTCCACGCATGCACTGTAACGTTCCGCGCATGCACTGTAACGTTCCGCGCATGCACTGTAACGTTCCGCGCAAGTACTGTAACGTTCCGCGCATGCACTGTAACGTTCCGCGCATGCACTGTAACGTTCCGCGCATGCACTGTAAGGTTCCGCGCATGCATTGTAACGTTCCGCGCAAGCACTGTAACGTTCCGCGCATGCATTGTAACGTTCCGCGCATGCACTGTAACGTTCCGCGTAAGCACTGTAACGTTCCGCGCAAGCACTGTAACGTTCCGCGCATGCACTGTAACGTTCCGCGCATGCGCTGTAACGTTCCGCGCATGCACTGTAACGTTCCGCGCAAGCACTGTAACGTTCCGCGCATGCACTGTAACGTTCCGCGCATGAACTGTAACGTTCCGCGCAAGCACTGTAACGTTCCGCGCATGCACTGTAACGTTCCGCGCAAGCACTGTAACGTTCCGCGCATGCACTGTAACGTTCCGCGCATGCACTGTAACGTTCCGCGCATGCCCACTTAACGCGTAACGCTAAAAACCATCTGCCTAATGGCACAAAGAAGTATCACTTCCAAAAAACCCGCATGTAGTAAACTGCACACAATAATAACACTTCTGCAACGTATTTTGAAGTACACGTGTTTTTACAATGTTTGTCTAATACTTTAGCGTTCCGGCGACATTTGACTCTATGCGCTCTTGTACGTTAATATCCTGCAATTGGTTCTTAGAATACCAACGTGGCCATGCGACATTGCGTGTCTCAATGGCGTGAGTTGCCGATATTTCACCGCAGCAGTACTGGCTGCATTGTCACTGAACAAACAGCATGATCTCCATTGAACACTATCGCACATCTTACTGACGGTTCGTATCTTCAGATTTTAAACACGAGTTATTCCACCAATCTCCTTCTGATAGAGTTTTCTCAGTTTCCGCTATTACTCGTTATATACTCTTAACTATTATGCTAAATAGTTATTGTAGTCCATTCCTCCCTGCAGTTTCTGGTTAAAATGATAAATTATTAATACTTAATTAATTACAACTGTCAACAAACAACGTTCATAACCTTAAAAATGATGTAATGTGGTACATATTTCTTAGCACTAAAAATTATTAATATATCAATTAAAACGCAATAATTACACTTCTTTCAGTATTTTAGCAATAAATTTCTTCACAGAATTGACACTAAATAACCCTCATAACTTCGACTTTATAGTAGACTATATAGTAGATGCAGTTAGTCTGGCGACGAAGGCCGGGCGAGTGACGTCACACACGATGACCAAAGTAACCTTCTACTAGTATCGATACTTTCTGGTAAATAACCGAAAGAGTGTACTATTTTCACACCATATTTCAGCGAACATAACTCCGTCGCCATATTCGAGTGAAGTCAATAACTAACGCCGAGAAAGACTTTATTGTTATGTGCATATTGATAATTTATTATTTAGTAACAACACCAAAGCACCTGCTGTCTGAATTAGCCTACGTTTACTACATTCAGTTGTATCTATACACAGGTGTAATTTTAATCAGGTATAAAACTACAAAATTTTTATAGTAATATTGGATCACTGATGAGAGGCGAAAGGCAACCCAATAAACATAGTGCTGACAGCAATTTATATTAAATAACAATTTATTTTTTAATTGTTGAAATAAATGATTATCTACATAGCTGTTTCTGCATTACAAAAAAATTCATTAAGATTTCTTCAAATGTATCAGGTGATATCTTTACCTACGAAAGTAAATCTTCCCGCGCCCTTATTCCTGAAATCGAGTGACAGGTTGTGGTCATGGTTATTGCAGGCAATAAAGCTACATAAAAGTATAAAAACAAAGGACTGTAAACAGCTGCAGGGTGATCTGGACAAGATATCTAGTAGGGTTGGTAAACATGGGATGAAGATAAATGCAAAGAAGAGTCAGCTTATTAGATACACAAATAAAAAACAAAAGATTAATTATGAATATGAGGTGGGGAAAGAATTGCTTGCTGAAGACTTGAAATGTAAATATCTTGGCATTACATTTGATAACAAGCTTAACTGGGCAGGACACATTGGTCAGGTGGTAGGAAAAGGTTTCAAAATTCTGCATTTGTAGGATAGAGTGATGAGGGGATGTACGAGAGAAGTAAAGGAATTGGGTAACAAAACTTTGGTCAGACCATTGCTCGAATATGGTAGTGTAGTATGGGACCCTCATTTTGAGTATCAAATACAGGAGTTGGAGAGGGTGCAGAGTAGGGCTGCTAGATTTGTTTCTGGAAATTATCGCAGAATGCAATCAGTGACGGATATGATAAAGGAGCTGAAATGGGATTCATTGGAAGACAGGAGGAGGATGAGGAGGGTCATGGGAGTGTACAGGGCATATACTGGCGATGAGGCATGGAAAGATATTGCAATAGGTATGAAAAGTAGTGCATGGAAGGGAAAAGATGACCATGACCACAAGCTGGCACTCGATTTCAGGCACAAGGGTGTGGGAAGATTCTCTTTTTTAGGTAAGGGTGTCAGGGATTGGAATAAGTTACCAAGGGAAATGATGAATAATTTACCAAAAATTTTGAAAGAACGCAAAGATGATATTTGTAGAGGGCAAATGTAGGTGGGTGCAGGAAAGGGTGAAAATGGGTGTGTAGGGAAATTGGCACCGGAGCTGCGCTCCATTGATATTAAATTAAATATTAATATTAATCTCTTCCATTCTCCTAATTCTTCTACCAATATCCATCCAGGCCTCATCGCCAATATACGCCTTATACACTCCCAGCACTCTCTTCACCCTCCAATGACTCCCAACCCAGCTCCTTTATCATATCAGTTACTGATTGTGTTTTGCTGTAATTCCCAACGCCTTTGACGGAGATTGAAGGTGTAAAACGTAAAAATTCAGGCGTAATTTCGCCTAACGCCCGGTCAATTCCGGGCAGTGTTGTGGTATTGTGCGTAGTGACAGAGAGAGTGTTTGTTGATGCGCCAGGGCGTCTCCTGAGGAAAGTGACGGAGAGGAAAGCTGCTGGCATCGCCTCAGAGAAGAAAGTCAGCGGCTTTCTCCATGCAGCATCAGCGCCGATCAGCCAACCTCACAGTCAGCACCCGTGCCTATTGTTACAGTGCCACACATTCCTGGCGCAGGCAGTATCGCGGTCGAAATGTTTGCCGTAATTAGCCCTACGGTTGCCAACTCCTTCCAGAAAAAATGTAGTGTTTTACATACGCAGAAGTAAAAAATATTGTAGATTGTTATATCCGCTCGCTGTAACCTCTGCGTATACTGATCTGGCACAAGCGTTCTGCAGTCGAAATGTTTGCTATCATTAGAACTGGAGTTTTCAACTATTTCAGGAAAAATTTAGTAGAAGCGTTAAGAAATATAGTACACTAGCTTATACCCGCGACTTCGTTCGCGTGGATTAAGAATTTTTTTGCCAGAATTGAATATAGAAAGTTGTTGGTAACGAAGGATTGGTCCCAAACAACACCGAGTCGGCATAATATGACAGGAAAGCTATCACTATATCATTCTACCGTCGAACCTGTCTCTTGAAGAGAATCAGTTTCCAACATATTTCTGTCAACATTCGATAAGGTCTCAAAATTTGGTGAATACAACTGTTAATCATACCGGGAAAAATGTCCTGTGCCTTTCCTACAGATTTTCTTGTCAAATTACATCAATATCGATATAGCCATTTAGTTGTCAAAACGTAACAAAAACACACACACACACTCTCTATCTCTCTCTCTCTGACTGCGAACAACCCCTGAGGGATCATTATAACGTAAAAAAGTGCCCACCTACAACATTGCAAGACTACCTATGATTTGCCTCGCATTGCACCCCTAACTTTGTGATTTGTTCAGTTTAACATTAAATCCGAATAACCTACAGCCCAGGCGTGACTCTTACGATCAAAAACAATTTTTAAAAATCTAGTCTCCACGGAGATTTGAACCGGAGACCACGACCCAAACCTTTGTGAGCCAGCGCTTTAGCCACTGAGCTGTCTGTCCGATACACGGAAAAAAAAGCAGTATACAGACGTCCATATCCAACGCGTCTGTCTATCGCCATTCAGTAGTATTTCGAAATTATGAGACAACATGTATTATTTATACAGATAATTTTTCAACCAGATGTAGACAGTATTGTTCTCCTTGTTTCAAAGGATAAGTATGCAAACTTTCATCGAAATCGAATGAAAACTGCGTATATGTATGAAGAACAACATACATACATTCATCTTTATATATATAGTTTACTGCAGGTCAAACACACACACTGACTGCGAACAACCCCCGAAGGATCATTATAACGTAAACAAGTGTACAGCATTGCAAGACTACCTACGAATTGCCTCTCATGGAACCCCTAAATTTGTGATATCTACAGTTTAACATTCAATCCGAATAACCGATGGTCCAGGCGTGACTCTTACGATCAAAAACAATTTTTAAAACTCTTTGCCTACACGGAGATTTGAACCAGAGACCACCATCCAAACAGCAGTAATCAAGCGCTTTAACCACTGAGCTACCTGACCGCTGTATGGAAGGGTAGTACAGAGACCTAAACATCCTACGCGTCTGTCTATCGCCGTTCAGTAATTTTTCGAAATTATAAGACAACATGTATTATTTATACATAAATTTTTCAACCAGATGTAGACAGTATTTTTCTCCTTGTTTCAAAGGATAAGTGTGCAAACTTTCATCGAGATAGGATGAAAACTGTGGATATGTATGAAGAACAAACATACCAACAAACAAACATCCATTCATCTTTTTATATATAGATTGTTACTTTCCGCTGACAGCACTGATCTGGCGAAAGCTTTCTTGCAATCGAAATATCGTTACGATCACCTCTTGAATTGCCAACAATTTCGAAAAAAAATCTAGTATTTTATGAATCCACACATAAAAAAATATAGCACGTTGTTACATCCACTCACAGAAATTTCTACACATTCTAATCTGTCGCAAGCCATATTGCAGTGGAATTGTGTTGCTACGGCTAGCCCTGGAGTTGCCAACTATAGCAAAAAAAATCTTGTATTTTACGAACGCAAAAAAAAGTATATTGTTGTATTCGCTCACTGCAATGTCTGCATACACTTATCTGACGAAAACCTTCTGGCAGGCAAAATATCAGCAATGGCTTTACAGTTGCAACTTCCACAGCATTTAAATACGACAACGTAGTACATTGTTACAACCAATCAGTGCAATCTATCTATCTATCTATATATATATATAGCGATCTGTAGCAAGCCTACTCGTGGTCGAAATATTTATCGTAATTAACCGTATACACTGATCAGCGAAGACATTATAAACCATCTGTTAATTAGTGTGCTGCTCCCTCTTTGTACCACAATACAGCAGCGAAGTAAACAAAGATCATATTGCATCCAGATGAACACTCCTTTACGAGATACGAACCAAACATCACATTGCATCACAAATAAACACTACACCCTTTGGAGTATGTTAATATTTTTTATTACATAAATTTGGTTATTTATTTCTGAAAAATAGTACGACAGAATACACGGAAAACGTTAATTAAACAACCACGCAAAAGATTAACTCTATTAACACTCCAACAGACGTAAAAAAAATTGTGGTACTTGTTTGAAAAGATGTGTTTACGCTATTTTATATTTTTAAAAACAAAGTTTTGCGGCACATCGACGTAAAGGTCATTAAAGGCGGGAAATGACTGGAGAAAAGGACCAGGGAGGAATCGGAAATGGCCTTTTGAAGGAACCATCCCAATTGGGGTTGTTTGGGGGAACCATGTAAAACCCAGATCGAGATGGCTGGACGGGGATTCGAACCCGCGTCCTCAACCACGCACCAGGAAAATGCTGGTTGATTAATAAAATTAGTGAATGTGATGCGATATTCGTGGGGCACCTTGCGTCACGGTGTTTTCAACCACACCCGGAGGTGTTTTCAATACAAAGGCTCGTTACAGTGGAACGACATCCTGGTCGCACATACTGTCTCAACAGGTGGAATATGGCCCGCGGCCCAAACAGAAACAAAAACGCGTCTGTCAAACAACGATTCGAGAAAAAAAATATTGGGGTCATCATTTCCGAGACAGTGGCTCAGAACTTAATGCGTGGAGATCGAAAGGGCCCCGGTTCGAATACATGTCTCGGCGGGGATTTTCATAGACCGTTAACCCGACCTTCACATCTGGCACAGCTTGCTTAGTGATATGGAATACTTCCGTGGTTCGGACACACAATGATTAGAACAGATTACGCTTGCAATATTTGATTGACTTTGCGCTTTCTCAATGAGATTGCAACCAGCCATCAGCAGGGGATACATCACCTCGAAACGGCCCTGAAGATGGCCCTAGGTTGGATGCCGAAACGTCATTAGCAACAGTATCATTAAAACATTGCTACACCCGCAAAATAAACGGAATTTTACAAACATGTCAGCTGCTAAAAACATCAAATTTTATATTGCAACTAGCAACTTCTTTTAACTGAACGCACCATATAAAATGTTTGCCAACATATTTATACATTGATCGTAATACTAGCAGTGTTTCTGGTGTTCCCCACTATGATCTAGGTTGATTTTCCCATACAGTAAATATTGAAGACGTCAGTTTTCTGTGCTTGTGAATCAAATTTCATGTTGGTCGCTCCATTTTCTATACGTACTTGAACGGCTAACCCCCGGTATAGCAGAAAATATTTGGGGTTGGAGTTGATTTATTCCTGCAATATTTTTAGCCATCCTATCAGTAACATGTGTAAGAAGTTTCATCAAAATAACTAGAAAAATTTTCAGGAAATGTGGAAAAGGTAAAATCGTTCAATAACAATTTATAAAATTACTGGAAATGACAACACTAAAGGTCTTAAACAGTTCAATTTCATGTTCAAACCCATCAGATATGTATTACTGCCCAAAAATAATTTGTTCCAAACACCAGAGATCGTAGCTTCAAGAATCAAAATACCTCTCGGAACATTTTTTTTTTCTATTATATTACGGTATTAAGATTAATTTACATATTTTCACCGAGGGTGGTGGTGTAACGGTTAGCGATCTGGCCTCGCAATCGGGAGGACGGCGGTTCGAATCCCCGTCCGGGCATCCAGATTTGGGTTTTCCATGGTTTCCCCAAATCACTCCAGGCAAATGCGGGGATGCTTCCTTCGAAAGGCCATGGCAGAATTCCTTCCCATTCCTTGCCCCCCATCCTTTCCCGTCTCTAAAGACCTCGCTGTTAAGAGACGTTAAGCAATTTAAAAAAAAATCAACATATTTTCCTCTTAATGTAGTTTCCTCTTCGCATTCAATGCGGCCATCTACGGGGCTTAAAGACTAAAAACAAAAATTAACGAAGTAAACGTTAAATGCGATAATGTGGCTATTACTTTTTTTACGAAGTACGACATATCCATCTAGTTGGTATTTCATCTTTGGTGTTTCACGCTATACGTACAGATTTTGACTTGCTGCTCCGGTGTTATATTACGTTGATGCATAAAGCCGCGTTCCCACGATCCCTTGTAACGTAGGTGAGACGGGACGGGACCTCGTTAGCCGAAGTGTAGGGACGAGCACGCGCCGCAGGTTAGCCCTCGCTTACCTCGCCACCACCTCCGCACCACGTCGCCTAGAGTCGTTTGGCACAGAGCACTTTACAGCAACAGAAGGGGTGCGCACAGCTGCTTCAAACCGATGGCAACAGCGCACCTCTACACACGCCTGTGATGTTTACTGACTCAGAGTGGGTAGCTGCGTCTCGTCTCCGCTAGCAGAGGCGGCCCTGTTCCCATGGCGTGTGGTTGAGTATTCGTCCCGTCCCGTCCCGGCTCACCTTCGTTACAAGAGATCGTGGGAACGCGGCTTAAGATGTACCAAACGACTCAATCCAGATTACCGAGCGTGTTGGGTGAGAGGTTAACGCTCTGGCCTCACATTCGGGAAGACGTTGGTTCGAATCACCGTCCGGGCATCCAGATTTGGGTTTTCCATCGTTTCCCCAATACCGGGATGCTTCCTTCAAAAGGCCATAGCAGAATTCCTTCCCGTCTCTTCCCCTACATACTTTCTAGCCTCTAATGACCTCAACATCGACGAGGCGTAAAGCCATAAGTAAAAAGAACAAAAAATAATAATAATTACGCTGTAGGAATCTCCAAATCGTTACGGAAGACTACGTATTGTTTTGGATTTTATTATGATACGTCATACATGCCATATCAAGGTCACGCTATGCAGATGCCTCTCCCGTATAACTCTCCCTTCCGACCCAGCACCGGAAGTGCGAGAGGAGAGCTTCCGGAAGCAGTTTTCCGGTGTGGTGTTGGCACTACTGACCCGCTCTGTTCCCGCCATCCGGCAGCCATTTTCTGCTACGCGGCGCGGGAAATTAGCGGTCACGGCAGCTGTCGTCCATTGTTGTCGGGTTGTAACAATGTAGTACACGGCAACGCTCTGCTAGCGACAAGCGTTCAAGGTCACTTTCTACCGCCCGACTACAGCCACTCTCCGCCTTGTTTTGTGGCGCCTTCACTACCGTCAATATTTCTAAACTGGAGCACTGCAAAACCAGGTCATAATAAGGATGGGGAGATTCTACCATAACCGCGGCGCCGCAATTTTTATTATTGGTACTTACGTAACTCGACGAGACAAATCGAAAATAAACAGCAAAGTTTTTCAAAATCTCGCTTAGTTCTCGAAATACATTGTCTCAAAATTCAGGTGGTTAGCTCGAAATGGGGCCTGGGCAACACCGCAGATAAATTCTGGATTTTATTATTTTTTTAAAAAAGTAAATAAACAATACTTCATTTGTTCCAAGAACGGATAGGTGTTATAGATCACACTTTAGATGAACACTCCTTCAGTATATACCAACCAAAGTTGGTTTTTTCTCACTCTGTAAAATTAGTTTGTGCCGAGAACAGATTGGTGCCTCACTAAATGTGAGATGAACATTCCTTTATGAAATACGCATCAACGATCACGCAACAATACAGACAAACATCCCACCCTCGGGTATTTGTAAACATTTCTTTCACTATGTAAATAAACGATAATTAATTTGTACCGAGAACAGATAGGGGCTATAAATCACACTACACGTCAGATGAACACTCCTTTACCAGATTCGCACCAAAGATAACGGTACAATACAGATAAATATTCCATATTTTGGATTTTACTAATATTCTGTTTATTCACTACTGATGTAAACGATAATTAATTTGTATGAAGAACAGATAGGTGCCTCAGATCAGACTACATATTAGATGAACACTCCTTTACGAGATACTCACCAAAGATCACGTTACAATATAGATGAACACTCCACATTCTGGATTTTGTTAATATTGTGTTTTTTTTTTCACTACATAACTTTGGTTATTTGTTTATACAGTGTAGTATACTTTATACGAGAAATATCAATCAAACCACTACATCATAGATTAACATACCAATAAGCGTAATGGAATTGTGGAATATACGACAAAGGTTGCAACGATACTACATATAAATTTTTATTACCGCTACTAGAAGAAAAATAAAAATCAAACGCATTACTACTTACCGCAAGGTCGTAGTGATCAAAGCAGGTGGACGATATTGGTGTATCGTAATTTCTAAGCATTTCAACGTAGAATTAAAGTGTGTCATTCCAATTTATTCGAAACTAGGAATCCTAAAAGTGCTTGCAAGGTGTCCGTTATTAGGATATAGACCAGCAAGCGAGGCTGGGCAGGTCTGGTGATGGTTACATTCCTTTTGTTTCGTCTTGCAGCCTCGCCTGGAAGCAGAAACCGTTTGCTTTGTGTGTTAATGTCTCTCATTATGGCGAGTGGCCGTGTCGGCAAAGTACGAACACGTTGTTTGCTTCCAGGCGTCCAGGGACTTTCTTCACGAAAACCACAACCACATGGCTAGAGAGGTGATTAATTACGACGCTAAACGTAATTCATTTGAACTTTGTCCTTTTTAAACTGAACACACCATAGAATATGAGATAGCGTTCTTGCTTCGATCGCTTAAAAGCAATATTTGTGATATACGTTAAATACAAAGAGTAAATGTGCCAGTAGGCGTCTACAAAGTAGGAGACTCTTTGGTGTTGGAGGAATGCGGATTGATAGCGACAATTCTCAAGGCAACTACACTGATAAGCCAAAGCATTATGGCCCCCTGCTTATTAGTGTGTTGGTCTATCTTTGGAGCGCAGTACAGTAGCGATTCGGCGTGACATGGATTCTACAAGTCCTTGTTAGTTTTCCGCAGTTGTCTGGCACCAGATGTCTACGCACAGCTCACGCAATTCTCTTAAATTACGGACCGGTGGTTTGTGGGCGCGGCGGCTTGGAACGAGCATCTCTGAAACGGCGAGGCTGGTCGGCTGTTGGCGTGCTACTGTAGTGAGCATCTATGCAGAGTGGTTGAAGGACGGTGAAACCACGACTGGGCGACAAGGTGGTGGACGTCACAGAACTTGGAGGTCGGAGGCTTGCCCGCTCTGTGAAGCAGGTGTTTCGGAGCACACTCTGCTGTCAGATCTGCCACAGCAAGTAAGTTGTGATTGAGGCCAATTATCAAAAGTTTCTCATTTATGAAATTTTTTAAAAATCCTAGGCGTCTTTCAATTCTTCGTTCAGTATGCGAAAATTCATCAAAATCTGTAGAAACGTTTGTGAGTAATTAATTTTGTCTATACACCAGAGTTGCTTGTATATTAGACAGATTATGTATAGACAATATGTATACGTAAAAAGATGAATGTTTCTATTTTTGTTTGTTTGCATGTATGATTGTTTATTTTTTGGTTGGTTTGTTGGTTTGTTTGTTCTTCATACAAATCCACAGTTTTCATCCGATCTCGATGAAACTTTGCACACTTATCCTTTGAAACAAGGAGAAAAATACTGTCTACGTTTGGTTGAAAAATTATCTGTATAAATAATACTTGTTGTCTCATAATTTATAAATATGACTGAACGGCGATAGACAGACGCGTTGGGTATGAAGGTCTCTGTACTGTTCTTCCGTGTAGCGGTCAGGCAGCTCAGTGGTTAAAGCGCTGGTTTACTAATGTTTGGGTCGTGGTCTCCGGTTCAAATCTCCGTGGAGGCAAAGACTTTTAAAAATTGTTTTTGATCGTAAGAGTCACGCCTAGTCCGTCGGTTATTCGGATTCAATGTTAAACTGTAGATATCACAAAGTTAGGGGTGCAATGTGAGGCAAATTGTATGTTGTCTTCCAATGCTGTAAGTGTAACTTTTTTACGTTATAATGATTCCTTAGTGTGCGTGTGTGTGATCTGCAGTAATCTTATATATATAAAAATCTCGTGTCACGATGTTTGTCCGGGATGAACTCCGAAACTACTTAACCGATTTTGATAAAGTTTGGCTTAATGTGTGTAATTTGGTCCAACTTAAAATATAGGATAGTTTTTATCTCGATTATTGACCTCAATATTTATTATTGTGAATTAAACATTTGTCAAAGGACAATGGTTTCTAAATTCCATAAGTTTCTAACAGATGACGGAGTGTTAATTTATCGTCACAGGTTGGGTAACCATCCAGTAGATGGCGTTGTGTTTCGATTTATTTATTCTACACTCTGTTCCACGCCATAAGTGTGTTTCTTGAATTTTAATTGTGCTGTGTATTGTGTTATAATTATACTATATTGTTGTGCATAGTTTATGTGTTATTATACGTAACGACAAAGTAATTACACACATGAATATAACATTGAAGAAAACATTAAGTTAAATTCAAAAACGTGTATGTATTTCTTGCTTGCTTCGTAGTTAAAGAAAATCTCTGTTGTTTTTACAGCTATTTATGGCGTTTAAAAATTGAATATCCAGAATTAAAGGAAGGAATACTTCAAGTTTTGTTCAGTGTGCAAAATAGTTATTATTGTAAAGTTATCTTATTGCTATCATTAAAGGCTATGGTCAGAGACATTGTAGTTGTGTGTTTAGTGCGAAGTATGGAAGATCTAATCCTTCCATCTTTGGAATTTGTCAATATACGTTCAGATTTTCATTTAATGCTCCTGCGTTATTTAACGTTGAAACATAAGACATGCCAAACAACTAAATTGAAATGCTATGGTTTAAAACAGTGAAAACCATATCGAAATCTGCTAAGTAGTTTCTGAGTTTTTGTGAGACAAATTTATCCGGTTTATCGTTTTATAGATAAATGCCAGAATTGCTCGTTTATAGATAAAATTACTGTTAGATTAATGTACATGTCTTACTTTATTATTTTTTTATTTTAGTTTTTGAGTGTGTAATTGATACCGGGTCGTAAACGATTTAAGTTAGGGAGTAAATTCAGATCCAGTAGCGGAATACCCTGTGGGGACTCGAACCCCAACCCGCGCCGCGCGGCGCCGTGAGGCAAGCTCTCGCTGGAATGCGTTTCCCAACCTGTTTTGCCGGCTGACATTTTTCTCGCTAAAGGTCATCCCGCCTCTCCTCCACGCTTCGCTCATCTCTGGCGCCTTGATGCAACTCGCACACAATCACCGACATAGCCACAGACATCCACCACAATCACCGCGAAGATTGATTTCCAAAGCCAGGCGTAAAAGCAACTAAATATGTGACGTAGGCAGAGAAGTTGCGAAGAAGTACAGGTAGACTCGTGACCATACCAAAAAAAAACTTTGTCAAAGATCTTTGATAAAAGATATTTTATAAAAGATTTCAAAGTAAACAAAGAAAATGGCGCGAGAAATGTTACCGAAATGTTTGTTAGGACTGCAGAATCCACGAAATTCTTGATTTCTGAGTAGGCCTATATACAGGAGAAGAGTTGTACAATCATAAATATATAGACTACAAGAATAGGAATAAAAAGGCGGACACATACGATAATATTTGGAAGTTAATTAGTTCTGTTATCGATGACGTGAAAAGAATATTATTGGATTTCTGGAATAATAGCTGAGCAATACAGGTGCCATACTGCAGAATGGTGTAGATCCGCCAGAAGCTATTGAGTACATCCCATTACACATACTCCTTAAAATAGACACCCAACAGTATATATCGTTAAGTCGGTGGTAATAATTCCGACACAGAACTTTTTTGAAAATATTGCGGTAAGAAT
>JARYHS010001113.1:8405658-8644168 GCA_031002005.1 Vandiemenella viatica | reverse complement strand
ATAGCGGAAGGGAACAGTTACAGAGATAAAATCGTGAGTACATAATGAACTACACGAAATCAAATTACGCTGATCAGTCAAACATTATGCCACCTGCTTACTAGGATATTGGTCCCCCTTTCGAACACAATACAGCAGTGATTCGGCGTAGCATGGATTCTACAAGTCCTTGGTAGGCTTCCAGAGGTGTCTGACATCAGATTTCTACGCACACGTCACGCAATTCCCTTAAATTACGGGCCGGTGGTCTGTGGGCGCGGCGCTGGGAACGAGCATCTCGTAAACGGCGAGGCTGGTCGGCTGTTCGCGTGCTACTGTAGTGAGCATCTATGCAGAGTGGTTGAAGGACGGTGAAACCACGACTGGGCGACAAGGTGGTGGACGTCCACGCCTCATCACAGAACGTGGAGGTCGGAGGCTTGCCCGCTCTGTAAAGCAGGATAGGCGGCGATCTGTGGCAGAGTACAATTCTGGAGCTTCCCGAAGTGTTTCAGAGCACAAGAATCGCGATTCTGCCACAGATCGCCGCCTATCCTGCTTTACAGAGCGGGCAAGCCTCCGACCTCCACGTTCTGTGATGAGGCATGGACGTCCACCACCTTGTCGCCCAGTCGTGGTTTCGCCGTCCTTCAACCACTCTGCATAGATGCTCACTACAGTAGTTAGTACTTATAGTTATCAACTCTTTTACCACATGTATACGTCTTGTGGCATAGGAGATGGCGCACTGGAATGACCCTGCAGTATCAGACGGCACAGGAACCAGCGAAGACAGGAGGAAGGTGTACAAGGCGTGTGTTGGTTTATTTACTTATATTAAGGCCATAGCACATAATCACTAATACAATTATATACGATAGTTTCACACTAACAAAATGTAACATAATTAAAATTCAAAGCCCACATAGTGCAGCCAATGTGAAGCTTCATTTGGAATATCTATGAAGTCTATCGGTGATCCCCTGAAGGCTCGAAGTGGGCAATCAAAGGTCGCGTGACGGATGGTTTGTTTTCCTCACCACAGTCGCATCTCGGAGAATCTCTCATTCCCCAGTGTACAGAGCTGAAGCAGATCTGCCATGACCAGACCTAACTCTGTTAAGAGCTGCCCAGGTCTTGCGAGGAAGGCAGAGTCCCTTTAGTGCCTGTTGACTGTCGAACAGGGAGTGCCATTCTGGTGGGGCTGAGGCTATCCACTCCAATCTCCAAGCTTCTCTCCCATTAAAATTATCAGATATAATCTGTTTAGCAGTTTTTATGCTTGGACTTCTTCATTTAAGTCTCTAAAATTGGATTACCATGTCGTCATGGATGGGCAGATCCAAGTTATGACAGATCTTATTATCTTGGGCAGTTAGGAGATTGTATCGTCTTATTGTAGGCGGTTCGATGTTGTACAAAACGGGTAGCCAGTACAGTGGAGTGGTCTTGATACATCCGCTAATTATCCGCATTGTCTGGTTCAAAACTATGTCGATCTTTTTGGTGTGGTCGCTATTCATCCAGACAGATCGGCAGTACTCAGCTGCAGAATACACAAGCCTCAGTGCTGAGGCGGATGCTCCCCACGAGGTGCCAATTAACTTCCGCAGAATATTATTCCTGGTTCTTAGTTTTGCTGCAAGGTTGCTTAGATGTTTATTGTACGACAAGGTGCGGTCCATTACGACTCCCAGATTCTTGGGGAAGGGGTTGTGTCGGAGGGCAGTGCCATCAAGAAGAACGTCAAGTGAGAGATTCGCCGCCCGACTAGCGAATGTTGGTGACGGGGCTTGGAACGGTAATGGTGGAAGAATTAAGAGAAACGACCATGACCACAAGCTGGCACTCGATTTCAGGCACAAGGGTGTGGGAAGATTAACATTGGCAGGCGAGTGGATGGGACACCCTGTCAAGGGATTATATTGTACAGATGTATAATGTATAAACTTTTGTTCTGTGAGTCAAGGAGTCAGTGACAAGAATAAGCTACCAGGGAAATACTCGACAATTTACAAAACAAAAAATTCGTAAAGCCCAAGTCAGCATTATCATAACAGTGGAGCCACAATTTCATAATCAATTCCTATGAAACTCCAGGAAAAAATAGAAAATTAAGTATAATTTATATATATCGATCAGTTCTCGACTATAGCTATAGTTCCTAGTGCTCTTAATGACGTTTTTCTTCTGGCCCAGGCCGTATTTCGTCGCAATCACAAACTCTAGGAACAAAACAAAACATCTGTTGTGCATATTCAGCAACTAGTTCCTTGTGGTTTCAGAGAAAAAAAATTCTGGTCCAGGCATCATATCAACCTAACTACCTTAATTTGGAGGTACGACACCTCAGGAACTGAGCGAGCTATTAATTTTTTTTTTTACTTTCGATTTGTCTCGTCGAGTTACATAAGAACCTATCATCTAATTGCGGCGCCACGGTTATAGTAGAATCTCCAAGGCCAGATATACGTACACGGAGAAAACAATAAAAAAAACTCATGACACAGGAAGGTTGGGCTGTATGGACATTGCTACCGGGACATTTATTCTCCAGCGCTACAAAATTAAATAATAATAAAATACTTTTCGATTTTGCTATTTTTTTGTGTCATCAGTTTTTCGATTGGTTTGATGCAATCCTCCATCCCTTCCTATCCTGTGCTAACCTCTTCATTTCTACATACCCCTTACAACCCACGTCCTCAATTATCTGCTTCATATATTCTAATCTCTGTCTTCCTCTACAGTTCTTACCTTCGACTGTTCCCTCCACTAACAAATTAACCAATCCAGCATGTCTCAAAATATGACCTACCAGCCTGTCTCTTCTTCCTGTAAGCTTCTTCCATAAACTTCTTTTCTCACCCATCATTTCCAAAACTCGTTCATTTCTTACTTTGTCTGTCCACCTAATTTTCAGCATTCTTCTGTAGCACCACATTTCAAATGCTTCAAGTTTCTTTCTTTCCGGTATTCCTAAAGTCCATGTTTCGCTACCATAAAGTGCTGTGCTCCACACAAGAGTTTTAAAAAGTTCTTTTCTAGTCAATATTTGAAACTAAAAGGTTTCTCTTTTTCATGAAGGCTCTTTTTGCTAGTGCTATTCTGCTTTTAACATCATTCCTGCTTCGGCCATCGGTTGTAATTTTGCTTCCCAAGTAACAGCTCACTTACTTCTCCTATTGCATCCGATCCTATTTTTATATTTAATCTAGTATTGGTATCATTTCTGCTACATTTCATCACTTTTGTCTTTTTGATTTATATTCAGTCCAAAATCTTCCTTCAGTATTTTGTTCATGCCATTCAATAACTTCTCAATATCCTCAGCCCTCTCTGCTAACAAGACAATGTCGTCAGCAAATCGTAGCATACTGATTTTTTCTCCCTGAAAACTTATGCCACATGGAAATTTTTCTTTGACTTTCTTCATTGCTTCTCTACATACAAGTTGAATATTAACGGGGATAGACTACAACCTTGTCTCACACCCTTTTTAACTGATGCATGTCTCTCGTGATTCTCTACTTTTATTACAGCCACTTGATTCTTATATAGTTTATAGAGTATTCTTCTATCTCGATACTTTAGACCTGACTTCTTTAAAATTTTGAGTATTACGGTCTTTTAAGATATATAAAATCCATAATCAAACAAAATATGAGCTTTATTTCAATAGTTGGTTCAAAAAAACGGTTGTAAAGAAACGATTCACAATTACCGGTATTGCCAATTCTGTAATGCATTAACACCATACGCTCAAAGTTTAAACAAAACACCAATATAAGAAAAAATCAACAAATAGTAAAAAGTAGCATAAATCCGTAGATATTTTAACAAAATCCGAAAATCCTATATTCAGTAAATTCTCGTTTCACACCCGACTCCATTTTTATGTTTAATATCATTTCTGCTACAATTCATCACTTTGTGTTCCTTTGGTTTATATTTACTATTTTAAGGTCGTTCAATATTAATGGGGATAGACTATAACGTTTTCCCACACGCTTTTTAAAATCTACTTTTAACATATTTGTCGTTTCGGCTGCGGCTGTGCGTCGTCCTCAGGTCGTGGTGACGGTGGTGTTTGTGCTGTTTGCCTGCAGATGGCGTCCTGGGCGATGCTGCTGGCTGTAGTGTCTGTCGCGGCCGCTGCGAGCGCTGCCGGCGGGAACCGAACCCGGTACCTCATACCGAAACCTTACCGACCGCTGGTCGCCGCCGACAGGAGGCAGCACCAGTGCCCCGACGGGCTGGACTGCGACAAAGACAGCACCAAGGTGAGAATAGTCTGCAAACACTAATACATACATCTTATAAATAAGGTAGGCCGTATTTAGGATGTTTGTGATACGAGAATAATAATTTAGGATGTGTAGACCCTATGATGCGCGCCCTGACCCGCAAATATATTCTCATTCTCACATTTTATAGTTATTTTCTAACCAAAATTCTACATTAAATATATGAAATTTATTATTTAACTGTAGAATATTTTACTACCTCATGTCTTGAAGAATATAGGATTGTTGAGATGAAAGGAAACCAACTGAAAATCATTAAGATATTCAGTGAAATTTATTAACATCGCTCTGAACAATTATAGAAAAAACAGAATGCAAAGTTGACAACTATGTCCATGTTGCCAAGTTTCGCGAAAATCAGTATTTGAATTTAAAAAAATAAATGAACGTAGAAGAAAAAAGAATAATTATAAGAAACAAGCAAATTTTGCTTTAGTGATGTGGGTTCTTAGGCTGCAGCCTACACTGAAGAGCCAAAGAAACTGGTACACCTGCCTAATATCGTGTAGGGCCCCCGCGAGCACGCAGAAGTGCCGCAACACGACGTGGCATGGACTCGACTAATGTCTGAAGAGCCAAAGAAACTGGTACACCTGCCTAATATCGTGTAGGGCCCCCGCGAGCACGCAGAAGTGCCGCAACACGACGTGGCGTGGACTCGACTAATGTCTGAAGAGCCAAAGAAACTGGTACACCTGCCTAATATCGTGTAGGGCCCCCGCGAGCACGCAGAAGTGCCGCAACACGACGTGGCATGGACTCGACTAATGTCTGAAGAGCCAAAGAAACTGGTACACCTGCCTAATATCGTGTAGGGCCCCCGCGAGCACGCAGAAGTGCCGCAACACGACGTGGCGTGGACTCGACTAATGTCTGAAGAGCCAAAGAAACTGGTACACCTGCCTAATATCGTGTAGGGCCCCGCGAGCACGCAGAAGTGCCGCAACACGACGTGGCGTGGACTCGACTAATGTCTGAAGAGCCAAAGAAACTGGTACACCTGCCTAATATCGTGTAGGGCCCCCGCGAGCACGCAGAAGTGCCGCAACACGACGTGGCATGGACTCGACTAATGTCTGAAGAGCCAAAGAAACTGGTACACCTGCCTAATATCGTGTAGGGCCCCCGCGAGCACGCAGAGTGCCGCAACACGACGTGGCGTGGACTCGACTAATGTCTGAAGAGCCAAAGAAACTGGTACACCTGCCTAATATCGTGTAGGGCCCCCGCGAGCACGCAGAAGTGCCGCAACACGACGTGGCGTGGACTCGACTAATGTCTGAAGAGCCAAAGAAACTGGTACACCTGCCTAATATCGTGTAGGGCCTCCGCGAGCACGCAGAAGTGCCGCAACACGACGTGGCGTGGACTCGGCTAATGTCTGAAGAGCCAAAGAAACTGGTACACCTGCCTAATATCGTGTAGGGCCCCCGCGAGCACGCAGAAGTGCCGCAACACGACGTGGCATGGACTCGACTAATGTCTGAAGAGCCAAAGAAACTGGTACACCTGCCTAATATCGTGTAGGGCCCCCGCGAGCACGCAGAAGTGCCGCAACACGACGTGGCATGGACTCGACTAATGTCTGAAGAGCCAAAGAAACTGGTACACCTGCCTAATATCGTGTAGGGCCCCCGCGAGCACGCAGAAGTGCCGCAACACGACGTGGCATGGACTCGACTAATGTCTGAAGAGCCAAAGAAACTGGTACACCTGCCTAATATCGTGTAGGGCCCCCGCGAGCACGCAGAAGTGCCGCAACACGACGTGGCATGGACTCGACTAATGTCTGAAGAGCCAAAGAAACTGGTACACCTGCCTAATATCGTGTAGGGCCCCCGCGAGCACGCAGAAGTGCCGCAACACGACGTGGCATGGACTCGACTAATGTCTGAAGAGCCAAAGAAACTGGTACACCTGCCTAATATCGTGTAGGGCCCCCGCGAGCACGCAGAAGTGCCGCAACACGACGTGGCATGGACTCGACTAATGTCTGAAGAGCCAAAGAAAGTGGTACACCTGCCTAATATCGTGTAGGGCCCCCGCGAGCACGCAGAAGTGCCGCAACACGACGTGGCATGGACTCGACTAATGTCTGAAGAGCCAAAGAAACTGGTACACCTGCCTAATATCGTGTAGGGCCCCCGCGAGCACGCAGAAGTGCCGCAACACGACGTGGCATGGACTCGACTAATGTCTGAAGAGCCAAAGAAACTGGTACACCTGCCTAATATCGTGTAGGGCCCCCGCGAGCACGCAGAAGTGCCGCAACACGACGTGGCATGGACTCGACTAATGTCTGAAGAGCCAAAGAAAATGGTACACCTGCCTAATATCGTGTAGGGCCCCCGCGATGCACGCAGAAGTGCCGCAACACGACGTGGCATGGACTCGACTAATGTCTGAAGAGCCAAAGAAACTGGTACACCTGCCTAATATCGTGTAGGGCCCCCGCGAGCACGCAGAAGTGCCGCAACACGACGTGGCATGGACTCGACTAATGTCTGAAGAGCCAAAGAAACTGGTACACCTGCCTAATATCGTGTAGGGCCCCCGCGAGCACGCAGAAGTGCCGCAACACGACGTGGCATGGACTCGACTAATGTCTGAAGAGCAAAGAAACTGGTACACCTGCCTAATATCGTGTAGGGCCCCCGCGAGCACGCAGAAGTGCCGCAACACGACGTGGCATGGACTCGACTAATGTCTGAAGAGCCAAAGAAACTGGTACACCTGCCTAATATCGTGTAGGGCCCCCGCGAGCACGCAGAAGTGCCGCAACACGACGTGGCATGGACTCGACTAATGTCTGAAGAGCCAAAGAAACTGGTACACCTGCCTAATATCGTGTAGGGCCCCCGCGAGCACGCAGAAGTGCCGCAACACGACGTGGCATGGACTCGACTAATGTCTGAAGAGCCAAAGAAAACTGGTTACACCTGCCTAATATCGTGTAGGGCCCCCGCGAGCACGCAGAAGTGCCGCAACACGACGTGGCATGGACTCGACTAATGTCTGAAGAGCCAAAGAAACTGGTACACCTGCCTAATATCGTGTAGGGCCCCCGCGAGCACGCAGAAGTGCCGCAACACGACGTGGCATGGACTCGACTATGTCTGAAGAGCCAAAGAAACTGGTACACCTGCCTAATATCGTGTAGGGCCCCCGCGAGCACGCAGAAGTGCCGCAACACGACGTGGCATGGACTCGACTAATGTCTGAAGAGCCAAAGAAACTGGTACACCTGCCTAATATCGTGTAGGGCCCCCGCGAGCACGCAGAAGTGCCGCAACACGACGTGGCATGGACTCGACTAATGTCTGAAGAGCCAAAGAAACTGGTACACCTGCCTAATATCGTGTAGGGCCCCCGCGAGCACGCAGAAGTGCCGCAACACGACGTGGCATGGACTCGACTAATGTCTGAAGAGCCAAAGAAACTGGTACACCTGCCTAATATCGTGTAGGGCCCCCGCGAGCACGCAGAAGTGCCGCAACACGACGTGGCATGGACTCGACTAATGTCTGAAGAGCCAAAGAAACTGGTACACCTGCCTAATATCGTGTAGGGCCCCCGCGAGCACGCAGAAGTGCCGCAACACGACGTGGCATGGACTCGACTAATGTCTGAAGAGCCAAAGAAACTGGTACACCTGCCTAATATCGTGTAGGGCCCCCGCGAGCACGCAGAAGTGCCGCAACACGACGTGGCATGGACTCGACTAATGTCTGAAGAGCCAAAGAACCTGGTACACCTGCCTAATATCGTGTAGGCCCCCGCGAGCACGCAGAAGTGCCGCAACACGACGTGGCATGGACTCGACTAATGTCTGAAGAGCCAAAGAAACTGGTACACCTGCCTAATATCGTGTAGGGCCCCCGCGAGCACGCAGAAGTGCCGCAACACGACGTGGCATGGACTCGACTAATGTCTGAAGAGCCAAAGAAACTGGTACACCTGCCTAATATCGTGTAGGGGCCCCCGCGAGCACGCAGAAGTGCCGCAACACGACGTGGCATGGACTCGACTAATGTCTGAAGAGCCAAAGAAACTGGTACACCTGCCTAATATCGTGTAGGGCCCCCGCGAGCACGCAGAAGTGCCGCAACACGACGTGGGCATGGACTCGACTAATGTCCTGAAGAGCCCAAAGAAACTGGTACACCTGCCTAATATCGTGTAGGGCCCCCGCGAGCACGCAGAAGTGCCGCAACACGGACGTGGCATGGACTCGACTAATGTCTGAAGAGCCAAAGAAACTGGTACACCTGCCTAATATCGTGTAGGGCCCCCGCGAGCAGGTAGAAGTGCCGCAACACGACGTGGCATGGACTCGACTAATGTCTGAAGAGCCAAAGAAACTGGTACACCTGCCTAATATCGTGTAGGGCCCCCGCGAGCACGCAGAAGTGCCGCAACACGACGTGGCATGGACTCGACTAATGTCTGAAGAGCCAAAGAAACTGGTACACCTGCCTAATATCGTGTAGGGCCCCCGCGAGCACGCAGAAGTGCCGCAACACGACGTGGCATGGACTCGACTAATGTCTGAAGAGCCAAAGAAACTGGTACACCTGCCTAATATCGTGTAGGGCCCCCGCGAGCACGCAGAAGTGCCGCAACACGACGTGGCATGGACTCGACTAATATCTGAAGTAGTGCTGGAGGGAATTGACACCATGCATCCTGCAGGGCTGTAAGAGTACGAGGGGGTGGAGATCTCTTCTGAACGGCACGTTGCAAGGCATCCCAGATATGCTAGATAATATTCATGTCTGGGGAATTTGGTGGCCAGCGGAGGTGTTTAAACTCAGAAGAGTGTTCCTGGAGCCACTCTGCAACAATTCTGGACGTGTGGGGTGTCGCATTGTCCTGCTGGAATTGCCCAAGTCCGTCGGAATGTACAATGGACATGAATGGATGCAGGTGATCAGCCGGGATGCGTACGTACGTGTCACCTGTCAGAGTCGTATCTAGACGTATCAGGGGTCCCATGTCACTCCAACTGCACACGCCCCACACCATTACAGAGCCTCCACCAGCTTGAACAGTCCCCTGCTGACATACAGGGTCCATGAATTCATGAGGTTGTCTCCTTACCCATACACGTCCATTCGCTCCATACAATTGGAAACGAGACTCGTCAGACCAGGCAGCATGTTTCCAATCGTCAACAGTCCAACGTCGGTGTTGACGGGCCCAGGCGAGGCGTAAAGCTTTGTGTCGTGCACTCAGCAAGGGTACACGAGTGGGCCTTCGGCTCCGAAAGCCCATATCGATGAGGTTTCGTTGAATGGTTCGCACGCTGACACTTGTTGATGGCCCAGCATTGAAATCGACAGCGATTTGCGGAAGGGTTGCACTTCAGTCACGTTGAACGATTCTCTTCAGTCGTTGTTGGTCCAGTTGTTGCAGGATCTTTTTCCGGCCGCAGCGATGTCGGGGATTTGTTGTTTCACCGGGTTGTCCATATTCACGATGCATAGTGTGGGACCCATATTATGGGAGTTGGAGGGGGTGCAAAGGAGGACAGCTAGATTTGTCTGTGGAAATTACCGCAGAACACAATCTGTAACTGGTATGATAAAGGAGCTGGGTTGGGAGTCATTGGAGGGTGAAGAGAGTGCTGTGAGTGTATAAGGCGTATATTGGCGATGAGACCTGGATGGATATTGGTAGAAGAATTAGGAGAAGGGAAGAGATGACCATGACCACAAGCTGGCACTCGATTTCAGGCATAAGGCAGTAGAAATTACCGCAGAACACAATCAGTAACTGATATGATAAAGGAGCTGGGTTGGGAGTCATTGGAGGGTGAAGAGAGTGCTGGGAGTGTATAAGGCGTATATTGCGATGAGGCCTGGATGGATATTGGTAGAAGAATTAGGAGAAGGGAAGAGATGACCATGACCACAAGCTGACACCCGATTTCAGGAATATAGAAGTGGAAAGTGAAAAGTTCTATAGGCGATGTTTCGACAGGAATAAATCTATGTGTTCGCTACACCGACATGCTAATGTTAACAGTATTTCTGTTGCAGTCTGGTTGATCAGTGGTTAAGGTGTTTGACTAGTGAACGAAAGGTCCCAAGATCGAATCCGTCTCTCAACAAGGATTTCCATAGACCCTTAACCCGACCTTCACCTCTGGCACAGCTTGCTGTGTAATGTGAAGTACACCAGAACACTTCCGTGGTTCGGATTCCACGGTAAACTGTAGGTCCCCTGTACCCGGCAGGACTACCGGGTTAATAGGTTAAGGCGGCTAAGACAGAGGTGGAATGCGCAGCCAATAGAAACCCTGTCACCAGGTCATTACGACCACACGGAATTATTATTATTTATTATATCTGTAGCTATAAGCATGATGTGTTGCGATTATGATGTTCATAGTTTCAAGTTTTTCCTTCTGTCGGTAGTCCCATTGATTGATTGGTGTATTTTGTTATTTATACACACGTATTTATTGGCTTTCCTGTGCACGACGTGTGTTATTGTGGTACGTAATGTCTCGGTAGCGACAGCGAAACAGTTGCCGTGAAAGGGAAAGTTGTTGCATCACTGGCGCATTCTGGCGGCCAGACACGCAACTAGCCGGAACTAATAACGGCAGGGCTGGCAACATTGAGGCAGCGAATGCACTGTCCCCGTACAGCACTGGACCAATGACACAGTGCCGGCATCTTTGTCGTCTTCTAGAACTTTCGCTGTGCTCATAGATAGTAACGCCCGTATACTCCACGTTACACCTTCGTTGACCCGTAAATAGTTTTCTAACCCGTCTTCCCAATTTTTTTTTTGCTCACGACTTTACGCCTCGTCGACGTCGAGGTCATTAGAGGCGGGATAGGACTGGTGACAAGGAACGGGATGGAATTCGGCCATGATCTTTTGAAGTAACCATCCCTGCATTCGCTTGGAGTGATTTGGGAAACCATGGAAAACCCAAATCTGAATGCCCGGACGGGGATTCGAACTTGCGCCCTCCCGAATGCGAGGCCAGAACGATAACCGTTACACCACCCCGCTCGGTTTAAAATAATCACCTTCTACGGAATAAATATCAATTTATGGTCAATTTTTATCGTCTATGAAAGAGTATTTAGGAGTATGTTTGTATGACTGTAACGGAATATTTAATTTCTATTTTCACCCACTTCTAGGTGTTGTTTGAAATTTTGCACACGAATTAAAAACCGGTAACAATACAATAATTTCACAGCAAAGTCATGATATTCTCCTTACATTGGCAGTAACGCAGAAAAGGATTCCAATGTAATGAAATCTTGTAACGGGATTTTAACCCACTTCCAGATGTCCGATTTGACTGAAATTTGGCACATGTACTGAGAATCGATGAAAATGTAATAATTTTTAAGCTTTGTCCTGATATTCTCATTACTTTCGCAGTAACAATAAAAAGAACTGTTTGAATGTAATGGAATCTTTCTTGCAATTGGATTTTAACCCACTTCCAGATGTCCGATTTGACTGAAATTTGGCACATGTACTGAGAATCGATGAAAATGTAATAATTTTTAAGCTTTGTCCTGATATTCTCATTACTTTCGCAGTAACAATAAAAAGAACTGTTTGAATGTAATGGAATCTTTCTTGCAATTGGATTTTAACCCACTTCCAGATGTCCGATTTGACTGAAATTTGGCACATGTACTGAGAATCGATGAAAATGTAATAATTTTTAAGCTTTGTCCTGATATTCTCATTACTTTCGCAGTAACAATAAAAAAATGAAACTGTTTGAATGTAATGGAATCTTTCTTGCAATTGGATTTTAACCCACATCCAGTTGTCCGAATTGTTTGAAATTTTTCACAAAAACAAAATTATGGTTAAAAAAATCCCGCTTTAGCAGAAATGTGAACTAAAAGGTTTAATAGAAAATTATAGTTAAAAATGTGAATAATATTTGAATAAAAAATAATTTTGTTCAACATCGCCAGGAGGTCCCACATTTCAGTATAACCTTATTCTTAATAAGCTTGAAATAAGAATTAAGTCACTGATTAAAAAATCAGCTGTAATATAAAAGATGCGTGGGCTTCTAGTTATCAGTAATCTTACATTTTTTATCACTAGCTGATCGTAAACATAGAGTCATTATATCCAAGTGGAGAACACCACACGATATTTTTTTTACATTAAAATTAATTTCTTAATTAGTGATTCTGTAGGTACTTATTTTAAGATTATTCGAAAACGTTGTACTTAATTGTGGGACATGCTAGCGCTGCTGAACAAAATTTTTGGCTATTCTTGTTCACGATGTAGCGATGACTGTCGCACTCTGACGTCACGCAGTCCAACCAACAACGACCGGAGATGTTCTAGGTTATGCGCGTTATTTGGTAACAGTTCTATTTAGCACATCAGCAAAGAAATGAATTGTCAGAACACTGAAAGAAAGTATGTATTTCGTTTAAATCGACATACTTATCATTAGATGCTTATATTTATGTAATATTCGTTTGATATATAGATATATATATATATATATACAAGGAGAAAAAAATCAGTATATTATAATTTAATCATGACATTGTCTTGTTAGCAGAACAGACTGAGGATATTGAGAAGTTACTGAATGGCACGAACAAAATACTGAAGGAAGATTTTGGATTAAATATAAGCCAAAGCAACACAAAAATGATTAAATTTAGCAGAAATGATACCAATAATAGTAGATTAAATATAAAAATAGGATCGGATGCGATTGCAGAAGTTAGTGAATTTTGCTACTTCGGAAGTAATAGGTATTACAATTGATAGCCGAAGCAGGAATGATGTGAAAAGCAAAATAGCACTAGCAAAAAGAGCCTTCATGAACAACAAAAATCTTTTAGTTTCTAATATTGATCTAGGAATTAGAAAGAACTTTTTAAAACTCTTTGTGTGGAGCACAGCTCTTTATGGTTGAGGAACATGGACTTTAGGAATACCAGAAATAAAGAAAATTGAAGCATTTGTAATGTGGTGCTATAGAAGAATGCTGAAAATTGAGTTTAGGAGATGATGGGCGAGGAAAGAAGTTTGTGGAAGAGTCTGACAGGATGGTGGGTCACATTTGGTTAATTTGTTAGTGGAGGGAACAGAACTGTAGAGGAAGACAGAGATTAGAATATATGAAGCAGATAATTGAGGACGTGGGTTGTAAGGGGTATGTAGAGATGAAGAGGTTAGCACAAGATAGGAAGGGATGGAGGATTTCATCAAAACACACCGAGATGGGTGGTGTAACGGTTAGCGTTCTCGCCTCGCATTCGGGAGGACGGCGGTTCGAATCCCCGTCCGGGCATCCAGATTTGGGTTTTCCATGGTTTCCCCAAATCACTCCAGGCAAATGCCGGGATGCTTCCTTCAAAAGGCCATTGCCGAATTCCTTCCCATTCCTTGCCCCCATCCTTGCCCCCCATCCTTTCCCGTCTCTAAAGACCTCGATGTTAAAAAGAGACGTAAAGAAGTCACAAAAAAAAAAAAAAAATATACAGTTCAGAGACTGATGACAGGAAAAAAATAATTGTTGAAGTATGCGTTAAATTCTTTGTCCATAGATATGTAAGATAAAATCTTTAATTTTCGAGCATCAATGTTAGCGAAAGTTTTGATTAGTTTGTTACTAAGCATGGGTCACAATTACAACTAGCATTTGGCTTTACAGCAGAGGGCATGAGTATTTAGTTATTTTTTTTTAAGTTAAATTGCTTTCATGAATGTCCTGTTATTGAAATTATTACTTCGCTTGAATGAAAATAGTTGCACACTGATCGCAATCTGTGCAGCCTAGACTACAATTAAAACTAATATTACTTGGCATAACGTAAGTTTTTATGGTTTGTTTTCAATTTCGTTTGCTTTCACTGAGCAATATCACTGAGGCCCTTATTTTAACAACATGCAACAGTGTCAGTCATTCCAACGTTATAATATAGGTGAGAATCACAGATAACATAAAAGAAAGATATAAAAAGCTCTGAAGATCTTGCATCACGTTTATATCGCGATGTATTATTGCCACTTACGCGTGTGATTGAAGCATTTATTTTCTAGCGGCAACATTAGCTGAGTTTGTGGATGGTTAAAATGCAACCTGGACCAGTATGACAAATGAAAATTTTTGGTAAAGCGCAAGGCACGCGGAATTACATTGAACTTTATTTTATAACAATTCTATTTAGTTAAGCAATTGCTAAGAAATGAATTGCCAGAACACTGAAAGAAAAATATGTATAGCGTTTAAATTGGTATATTAACCTTATGATGACAGCAGAGTCAGCTGTCGAAACGTCGTGTTTTTGCACCACCATCCGGCTGGACACCCGAGAAGATTTTGTTGCATATTAATTATAAGTTACTTTTTTTGCTGAAATGTTTAATTGATTTGAATGAAAGAAGTTTCAAATTGATCGCGTTCTATGCGGCCTAAACCACATTTAAAACTAATATTACCTGGCATAACGTAAGTTGTTAAGATTTATTTTTAGCATCCTTCATTTTCACTGGGGTCATTATTTCAGCCGCATATAAGCTGTGTCAGCCGTTAAAACATCGATCTTAATCACAGATAATAAGAAAGAAAGATGCAAGAACCCGTGAAGGCTTTGGGTCAAGTTTATATCGCGATGCATGATGATACTGACATGCGATACAGCGAATGTATTAATTCGCGTGTGACTGAAGGTTTACTTTTCCGGTGACAATATTAGCGGAGATTGTGGTTAGGCTGAAATGCAACCTGGACCAAGTTGACAACTGAAGCTTTTTACTACAGCACAAGGGACGAGAAATTACATTGAGCTTTATTTTATAACAATTCTATTGAGGTAGGCAACTGTAAAGATATTAATTGCCAGAACGCTCCGTTAAATCCGTCATTTTTGACGGTGTTTGAGGCTATTATTTTTAATCTTTGAGTGCACGTTGCTACAACAGCGTGTATTTTAGTATTTTAAACTATTGTTTTATTTAGTTGAAGGTGTTTCAAGATGTTAGGCCTAATATTTCAAATCGTAACGTATAGTTTATATCGCGATGCATGATTACACTGACATGCGATACAGGGAATGTATTAATTCGCGTGTGACTAAAGTTTCAATCGGCAATATTAGCGGGGATTGCGGTTAGGCTGAAATGCAACCTGGACCAAGTTGACAACTGAAGCTTTTTACTATAGCACAAGGGACGAGAAATTACATTGAGCTGTATTTTATAACAATTCTATTAAGGTAAGCAACTACAGAGATATTAATTGCCAGAAAAATCCGTTAAACCCGTCATTTTTGATGGTCTTTGTGGCTGTTATTTAAAGATTATTTTTAATCTTTTAGTGCACATTGCTACAATTGCGTGTATTTTTGTTTCTTTTTTCAAGGTATTAGGCCTAATATTTCAACTCATAACATATAGTTTTGGCCATAGATTGAGATACGTGCAATCCCTCAACTTTTTTTTTTTTTTTTTTTTTTTTTTTTTTTTTTTTTTTTTTTTTTTTTTTTTTTTTTTTTTTTGAATGGTCGCGGGTCTACCTGTACTTTTTCGCAACTTCTCTGTCTACGTCACATATTAAGTTGCTTTTGCGCCTGGCTTTGTGTAAATCAATCTTCGCGGTGATTGTGGTGGATGTCTGTTGCTATGTCGGTGATTGTGTGCGAGTTGCATCAAGGCGCCAGAGATGAGCGAAGCGTGGAGGAGAGGCGGGATGACCTTTAGCGAGAAAAATGTCAGCCGGCAAAACAGGTTGGGAAACGCATTCCAGCGAGAGCTTGCCTCACGGCGCCGCGCGGCACGGGTCGGGGTTCGAGTCCCCACATGGTATTCCGCTACTGGATCTGAATTTACTCCCTAACTTAAATCTTTTACGACCTCCTATTAATTACACACTCAAAAACTAAAATAAAAAAATAATAAAGTAAGACATGTAAATTAATCTAACAGTAATTTTATCTATAAACGAGCAATTTTGGCATTTATCTGTAAAACGAAAAACCGGATAAATTTGTCTCACAAAAACTCAAAAACTACTTAGCAGATTTCGATATAGCTTTCACTGTTTTAAACCATAGCATTTCAATTCAGTGATTTGGCATGTCTTATGTTTCAACGTTAAATAACGCAGGAGCATTAAATGAAAATCTGAACGTATGGTGACAAATTCCAAAGATGGAAGGCTTAGATGTTGCATACTTCGCACTAAATACACAACTGCAATGTCTCTGGCCATAGCCTTTAATGAAAGCAATAAGATAACTTTACAATAATAACTATTTTGCACACTGAACAAAACTTGAAGTATTCTTTCCTTTAATTCTGGATATTCAATTTTTAAACGCCATAAATAGCTGTAAAAACAACAGAGATTTTCTTTAACTACGAAGCAAGCAAGAAATACTTATACGTTTTATAATTTAGCTTAATGTTTTCTTCAATGTTATATTCATGTGTGTAATTACTTTGTCGTTACGTATAATAACACATAAACTATGCACAACAATATAGTATAATTATAACACAATACACAGCACAATTAAAATTCAAGAAACACACTTATGGCGTGGAACAGAGTGTAGAATAAATAAATCGAAATACAACGCCATCTACTGGATGGTTACCCAACCTGTGACGATAAATTAACACACCGTCATCTGTTAGAAAACTTATGGAATTTAGAAACCATTGTCCTTTGACAAACGTTTAATTCACAATAATAAATATTGAGGTCAATAATCAAGATAAAAACTATCCTATATTTTACGTTGGACCAAATTACACACATTAAGCCAAATTTTATCAAAATCGGTTAAGTAGTTTCGGAGTTCATCCCGGACAAACATCGTGACACGAGATTTTTATATAGGCCTATATAAGATTACTGCAGATCACACACACACACTAAGGAATCATTATAACGTAAAAAAGTTTACACTTACAGCATTGGAAGACAACATACAATTTGCCTCGCATTGCACCCTAACTTTGTGATATCTACAGTTTAACATTGAATCCGAATAACCGACGGACCAGGCGTGACTCTTACGATCAAAAACAATTTTTAAAAATCTTAGCCTCCACGGAGATATGAACCGGAGACCACGACCCAAACATTAGTAAGCAAGCGCTTTAACCACTGAGCTGCCTGACCGCTACACGGAAAAACAGTACAGAGGCCTCCATATCCAACGCGACTGTCTATCGCCGTCCAGTAGTATTTATAAATTATGAGACAACAAGTATTATTTATACAGATAATTTTTCAACCAAACGTAGACAGTATTTTTCTCCTTGTTTCAAAGGATAAGTGTGCAAAGTTTCATCGAGATCGGATGAAAACTGTGGATTTGTATGGATTTTGATGAATTTTCACATACTGAACGAAGAATTGAAAGACGCCTAGGATTTTAAAAATTTCATAAATGAGAAACTTTTGATAATTGGCCTCAATCACAACTTACTTGCTGTGGCAGATCTGACAGCAGAGTGTGCTCCGAAACACCTGCTTTACAGAGCGGGCAAGCCTCCGACCTCCTCGTTCTGTGATTAGGCGTGGACGTCCACCACCTTGTCGCCCAGTCGTGGTTTCACCGTCCTTCAACCACTCTACATAGATGCTCACCACAGTAGCACGCGAACAGCCGACCAGCCTCGCCGTTTCAGAGATGCTCGTTCCCAGCCGCCGCGCCCACAAACCACCGGCCCGTAATTTAAGGGAATTGCGTGACCTGTGCGTAGACATCTGGTGCCAGACAACTCCGGAAACCTAACAAGGACTTGTAGAATTCATGTCACGCCGAATCGCTACTGTATTGCGCTCCAAAGATGGACCAACACACTAACAAGCAGGGGGTCATAATGTTTTGGTTTATCAGTGTAGTTGCCTTGAGAATTGTCGCTATCAATCCTCATTTCTCCAACACCAAAGAGTCTCCTACTTTGTAAACGCCTGATGCCACATATACTCTTTGCTTTTTACGTTTACTATCACAACTACCGCTTTTAAGCGATCGAAGCATGGAAGCTATCTCATATTCTATGGTGTGTTCAGTTTAAAAAGGACAAAGTTCAAACGAATTACCTTTAGCGTCGTAATTAATCACCTCTCTAGCAATGTGGTTGTGGTTTTCGTCAAGAAAGTCCCTGGACGCCTGGAAGCAAACAACGTCCGTACTTTGCCGACACGGCCATTCGCCATAATGAGAGACATTAACACACAAAGCAAACGGTTTCTGCTGCCAGGCGAGGCTGCACGGCGAAACAAAAGGAATGTAACCATCACCAGACCTGCCCAGCCTCGCTTGCTGGTCTATATCCTAATAACGGACACCTTGCACGCACTTTTAGGATTCCTAGTTTCGAATAAATTTGGAGTCACACATGGTATGACGCACTTTAATTCTACGTTGAAATGCTGAGAAATTACGATACACTAATATCGTCCACCTGCTTCGATCACTACGACCTTGCTGTAGGTGGTAATGCGTTTGATTTTTATATTTCTTCTAGTAGCAGTCATAAACTTTTATATGTAGTATCGTTGCAACCTTTGCCGTATATTCCACAATTCCGTTACGCTTATTGGTGTGTTAATCTATGATGTAGTGGTTTGATTGATATATCTCGTATATTCTGAAGTATATTACACTGTATAAACAAATAATCAAAGTTATGAAGTAAAAAAAAAAAAAAAAAAAAAAAAAAAAAAAAAAAAAAAAAAAAAAAAACACAATATTGACAAAATCCAGAATGTGGAGTGTTCATCTATTTTGTAACGAGATCTTTGGTGAGTATCTCGTAAATTAGTGTTCATCTAATATGTAGTGTGATCTGTGATGCCTATCTGTTCTAGGCAGAAATTAATTATCGTTTACATCTGTAGTTAAAAAAACACAATGTTGACAAAATACAAAATGTGTAATATTTATCTGTATTGTAGCATTATCTTTGGTGTGAATCTAGTAAAGAAGTGTTCATCTCACGTTTAGTGTGATCTCTAGCGCCTATCTGTTCTTGGTACAAATTAATTATCGTTTATTTAATTAGTGAAAGAAATGTTATCAAATTCACGAGGGTTGCATGTTTGTCTGTATTGTTGCGTGATCTTTGGTGCGTCTTTCATAAAGGAATGTACATCTGACATGTTGTGAGGCACCAGTCTGTTCTCGGTACAAATTAACTATCGTTTATTTACGTAGTGAAGAAAATGTTAACAAATTCCAGAAGGTGGGATGTTTGTCTGTATTGTTGCGTGATCTTTGATGCGTATTTCATCTGACATTTTGTGAGGCACCAATCTGTTCTCGCCACAAATTAATTATCGTTTATTTACTTAGTGAAAGTAATGTTAACAAATTCGCGAGGGTGGGATGTTTATCTGTATTGTTGCGTGATCTTTGATGGGTATTTCATAAAGGAATGTTCATCTGACATGTACTCAGGCACCAATCTGTTCTCGAAACAAATTAATTATCGTTTGTTTACATAATGAGAAAAAAAGCAATACTAAGAAAATCCAGAGGGTGGAATGTTTGTCTTTGGTTGGTATATACTGAAGGAGTGTTCATCTAAAGTGTGATCTGTTATACCTATCCGTTCTCGAAACAAATTAATTATTGTTTATTTCATTTTTTAAAAAAATTAGAAAAATCCAGAGTTTATCTGCGGTGTTGTAACGCGATCTTTTGTTGGCATCTCATAAAGGAGTGTTTATCTGTAATGTAGTGTGATCTTTGTTTGGTATCTTGTAGTGTTCATCTGCGACTTAGTGTGATCTTTGGTTGTTATCTCTTCAAGGAGTGTACATCTGCAATGCAGTGTGATCTTTGGTTGGTATCTCGTAAAGGATTGTTCTTCTGTGATGTGGCGTGATCTTTGGTTGGTATATCGTTGTGTTCATCTGCGATGCAGTGTCATCTTTGGTTGGTACCTCGTAAAGCAATGTTCATCTGTGATGTAGTGTCATCTGTGTCGCCTGTCTGTTCTCTGTACAAACAAATTATATCTCGCTCCGTTCCCTGGTCACGTAGAGTGATAGATATAGACCATAAGCTCTCAAACCACAGACATTGGTTCTGAAGTTTTTGCGTGAAGCCTGGAAAAAGGGACAGACACAAGTAGCCCGCCTACATATTTATAATGGTATGGTATAGAGAAATTAAGCTAATACGGCTAACTGGAGATAGAATGGTCCCCGGTTCGAATCCCTGTCGCGGCGGGGATTTTCATAGACCCTTAACCCGACCTTCACCTCTGGCACAGCTTGCTGTGTAATGTGAGGTACACCAGAACACTTCCGTGGTTCAGATTCCACGTTAAACTGTGGGTCCCTTGTACCCGGTAGGACTACCGGGTTAGGTTTCGTAAGGAGGAGATGAAATGGCCGTCCTACCTCTGGGTACCAGTGTTTGTGTTCCACCTTCGTGGCCACCATCATAGAGGAAGGAAATGTATGGAGACGACGCAAGAGACCTTCACCACGCATTGAAGTGAAGCAGGGTGGAGGAGGAGTGGGGGGGCATGGCCGGAGTGGAGGGGGCATGGCCGCTTCAATACAGACACGGGGAATATGTACAAAAACCTCAAGGGGACTCTAGGATAAAGGTGACGCCGCAATCTGGTGATGGATTATTATGTAACTCGATATGACAAATAAAAAATGAAGAATAAAATTTTTTGATATCCTGCTTAGTTTTCGAGATATTCTGTCCCAAATGTGAAATGGTTTTGGTTGAAATTCAGATGAAAAAATTGGCCAAAGTCAAATTTGATGATGGATTCTTATTTAAAAAGACGAGACAAATGAAAAATAAAGAATAAAAATTTTCGATATCTCACCTAGTTCTAGAGATATACTGTATCAAAAGTGAGGTGTCTTGAGTTGAAATGGTGAAGAAAAATTTCGCAAAAGTCAAATTTAATGATCGATTCTTATGTAACACGACGAGACAAATCGAAAATAAAGAATAAAATTTTTCGATATCTTGCTTAGTTTTCGGGATATACTGGGAACATCGCAATTGTTTGGAAGCGCAATATCGCCGCTGCCGCCACTGCGCATGCGCGAGCCTGCTTCACCAATTTAACGTCACTTCTCCTCCATATATTTCCTTCCTCCATGGCCACCATGGTGTTCTCCGGCTTGGCTTTCTTGTCAGCCAGTAGAGCCATTCCATCTCCACATTTACAAGGAGGTTTGCTTCGTTTATTCTTGCATTCTACTTTTTATCGATCTGGAATTGGTCTCTAATTGTCCGCTGTGGTGTATTTTATACGAAATGATATTGTTTTTCCCCTATTCTCGTGACAAATGAGGGGGGGTTCGGTCTCTAAGCCCTCTAATGTGAGCACTGATTTACCGTTTGTGTACCCGTTATATCACGTCCCTTTCCCACTATCGTCTGGAGAGATGCCGTCTTATTTACTTAACGCTTCCTAACTTTGTTGAGCGCTTTTCACCCAGCTTAGTAGTCTTTGCTGTCTAGACAGTTTTAATGTCGCTGGTAATTCATTCTATGATGGCAACCCGGTATCGAACTATCAGAGATGTATTCACGCCAAAATCTAAGCCAATCCTGGGAGCTCTATCATAACCGTGGCGCCACAGTTTGGTGAAGGATTTACATGTCGTTCGACATGAGAATTTTTTTTTTTTTTTATATATCTCTTAATGCTCGAGTATGAACTGTCATAAGTTGGTTGTGGGTATAGTTCCTTCTGCCTTTGCCTACGTTTTTCGTCTGGTGCAGGCCGCATTTCAACCTAATCGCAACCAAACATGTTTCGAGAACTAAGAGATATATATATTAAAAAAATCTGTACTTTCGATTTGTCTCGTCGAGTTACTTAAGAATCCATCACAAAATTTGTCATTAGCGCAATGTTTCTTCTGGTCCTGGCTCCATCTCAACCTAACAACCTCATGTATGTCGAGAAATAAGAGATATGTATATATTATATAAATTTCTTTAATTTAGATTTGTCTTTTTGGTTTACAGAATAATCCATGAGTAAAATTCTTCTGGTCCAGGCCGCATTTCAACCTAACAGCTTCACGTTTGAGACAGCATATGTCGACAACTAACATATATATATTTATATATAAAATATTATTCACTTTCGATTTCTCTCGTCGAGTTACATAAGAATCCGTCATCAAATTTTGATTTGGCGAAATTGATCTTCTGCTCTAGGCCGCATTTCAACTGAACTACCTCGTTTTTTAAACAAAATATCTCAAGAACTAAATTTTATTCTCCACTTTAGATTTGCCTCGTCGAGTTACATAAAAAACCACCATCAAAATTGTCTTTAGCGAACTTTTTCTTCTGGTCCAGGCCTCATATCAACTAAATTACAAAATGGAGACTGTATATCTACAGAATTAAGAAAAAGATTGAAAAAGTTTATTCTTCACTTTCGATTTTTATCGTCGAGTTTAATCATCAAATTTGGCTTTGGGAAATTATTCTTCTGTTCCGGGTCACAATTTAACCTAACCATGTCTATTTTGAGACATGATACCTTAGAACTAAGCGACATATCAAAACATTTTATTCCTTATTTTAATTTTTCTCATCGGGTTACATAAGAATCCACCACTTGCCTTTGGCGAAATTATTCTTCTGGTCTACGTCGCATTTCAACCTAATCACCTCACTTTTGAGACAGTATATCTCGAGAACTAAGAGAGATATCGAAAAATATTATTCTTTACTTTCGACTTGTCGAGTTTCATGAAAATCTGTCATCAAATTTGTCTTCAACGAAATGTTTTTTCTGGTCCAGGCCGCATTTCAACCTAATCACCTCTCTTTTGAAAAAATATATCTCTAGAACCCAGCGAGATACCGAAAAATATTATTCTTTACTTTCGATTTGCCGAGTTGAATAAAAATCTATCATCAAAATTTGCTTCAACGAAATGTTTTTTTCTGGTCCAGGCCGTATTTCAACCTAACCACCTGAATTTTGAAACTATGTCTCGAGAATTAAACGAGATATCGAAAAATATTATTTTTTACTTTCGGCTTTTCTCGTAGAGTTGTATAAAAATCTATCATCAAATTTTGCCTAGACCAATTTTTTTCTGGTCCAGGACGCATTGCAACGTATTAACCACCTTGTTTTTGAGACAGTATATTTCGAGAACTAATGAACATATCGAAAAATTTTATTCCTCACTTTCGATTTGTCTTGTCGATTTACAGAAGAAACTATCATCGAATTTGGTTTTGGCGAAATTTTTCTTCTGGTCCAGGCCGCATTTCAACCCAGCCACCTCACTTTTGAGGCGATATATCTCGAGAACTAGGCGAGATATCGAAAAATTGTATCCTTAAGTATCCTTAACTTTCGATTTGTCTCGTCGAGTTGCATAAGAGTCCATCATCAAATTTGTATTCAGTATAGTTTTTCTTCAGGTCCAGGCCTCAACTCAACCTAACCTCACGCTTAAGACAGTATATCTCTAGAACATAAGAGAGGTATCTTTACTCGCTATTCGTGTCGTCGAGTTACACAAAAATCAAGTTAGGGTATGGCGAATTTTCTTTTCTTGTCCAGGCCACATTTCAAGCTAACCACCTAAATTTTGAGACAGTGTATTTCGAGAACTAAGCGAGAATTGGAAAAATTTTACGCTCCATTTTCGATTTGTCTCGTCGAGTTACTTAAGAATCAATAATCAAATTGCGGCGCCGCGGTTACGGTAGAATCTCCCCGTCCTTACTATGACCTGATTTTGCAGTGCTCCAGTTTAGAAGTATTGACGGTAGTGAAGCCGCCACAAAACAAGGAGGAGAGTGGCTGTAGTCGGGCGGTAGAAAGTGACCTTGAACGCTTGTCGCTAGCAGAGCGTTGCCGTGTACTACATTGTTACAACCTGACAACAGTAGTCGGCAGCTGCCGTGACCGCTAATTTCCCGCGCCGCGTAGCAGAAAATGGATGCCGGATGGCGGGAACAGAGCGGGTCAGTAGTGCCAACAGCACAGCGGAAAACCGCCTCCGGAAGCTCTCCTCTCGCACTTCCGGTGCTGGGTCGGAAGGGAGAGTTATACGCGAGAGACATCTGTGTAGCGTGACCTTGATATGGCATGTATGATGCATCATAATAAAACCCAAAACAATACGTAGTCTTCCGTACCGATTCGGGTATTCCTACAGCGTAATTATTATTATTATTATTTTTTTTTTTTACTTATGGCATGTTGAGGTAATTAGAGGCGAGAAAGAATGTAGGGGAAGAGACGGGAAGGAATTCGGCTATGGCCTTTTGAAGAAAGCATCACAGCTTTAACCTGAAGTGAAAACATGGAAAACCCAAATCTAGATGCCCGGACGGTGATTCGAACCAACGTCTTCCCGAATGTGAGGCCAGAGCGTTAACCTCTCACCCAACACGCTCGGTAATCTGGATTGAGTCGTTTGGTATGTCTTAAGCCGCGTTCCCACGATCTCTTGTAACGAAGGTGAGCCGGGACGGGACGGGACGAATACTCAACCACACGCCATGGGAACAGGGCCGCCTCTGCTAGCGGAGACGAGACGCAGCTACCCACTCTGAGTCGGTAAACACCACAGGCGTGTGTAGCTGTGCGCTGTTGCCATCGGTTTGAAGCAGCGGTGCGCACCCCTTCTGTTGCTGTAAAGTGCTCTGTGCCAAACGACACTAGGCGACGTGGTGCGGAGGTGGCGGCGAGGTAAGCTAGGACTAACCTGAGGCGCGCGCTCGCCCCTACACTTCGGCTGACGAGGTCCCGTCCCGTCTCACCTACGTTACAAGGGATCGTGGGAACGCGGCTTTATGCATCAACGTAACATAACACCGGAGCAGCAAGTCAAAATCTGAACGTAGAGCCTGAAACACCAAAGATGAATTACCAACTAGATGGATACGTCGTACTTCGTAAAAAAAGTAATAGCCACATTATCGCATTTAACGTTTACTTCGTTAATTTTTGTTTTTAGTCTTTAAGCCCCGTAGATGGCCGTATTGAATGCGAAGAGGAAACTACATTAAGAGGAAAATATGTATTTTTTTTTAATTGCTTAACGTCTCTTAACAGCGAGGTCTTTAGAGACGGGAAAGGATGGGGGCAAGGAATGGGAAGGAATTCTGCCATGGCGTTTTGAAGGAAGCATCCCCGCATTTGCCTGGAGTGATTTGGGGAAACCATGGAAAACCCAAATCTGGTGCCCGGACGGGGATTCGAACCGCCGTCCTCCCGATTGCGAGGCCAGATCGCTAACCGTTACACCACCAGCCTCGGTGAAAATATGTAAATTAATCTTAATACCGTAATATAATAGAAAAAAAAAATGTTCCGAGAGGTATTTTGATTCTTGAAGCTACGATCTCTGGTGTTTGGAACAAATTATTTTTGCTATTAACAGTAAGTAAACACATATATGATGGGTTTGAACATGAAATTGAACTGTTTAAGACCTATAGTGTCGTCATTTCCAGTAATTTTATGATTTGTTATGGAACGATTTTGCCTTTTCCACATTTCCTGAAAATTTTTCTAGTTATTTTGATGAAACTTCTTACCCATGTTACTGATAGGATGGCTAAAAATATTGCAGGAATATATCAACCCCAACCCCATCTCTTTTCTGCTACACCGGGGGCTAGCCGTTCAAGTACGTATAGAAAACGGAGTGACCAACATAAAATTTAATTCACAAGTGCAGAAAACTGACCTCTGTTATGAACTTCAATATTTACTGTATGGGAAAATCAACCTAGAACATACTGGGGAACGCCAAGAACACTGCTAGTATTACGATCAATGTATAAATATGTTGGCAAACATTTTATATGGTGCGTTCAGTTAACAGAGGTTGCTAGTTGCAATATAAAGTTTGATGTTTCTAGCAGCTGACATGTTTGTAAAAAACCATTTATTTTGCGGGTGTAGCACTGTTTTAATGATGATGTTGCTAATGACGTTTCGGCATCCAACCTAGGGCCATCTTCAGGGCCGTTTCGAGGTGATGTATCCCCTGCTCATGGCTGGTTGCAATCTCATTGAGAAAGCGCAAAGTAAATGAAATTTTGCAAGCGTGAGCTGTTCTAATCATTGTGTATCAGAACCACGGAAGTATTCGGGAGTACTTCATATCACTAAGCAAGCTGTGCCAGATGTGAAGGTCGGGTTAAGGGTCTATGAAAATCCCCGCCCAGACAGGGATTCGAACCGGGGACCTTTCGATCTCCACGTATTGAGTTCTGAGCCACTGTCTCGGAAATGATGACCCCAATATTTTTTGATATTTTTTTTCTCGAATCGTTGTTTGACAGACGCGGTTTTTCTTCTGTTTGGGTCGCGAGCCATATTCCACCTGTTGAGACAGTATGTGCGACCAGGATGTCGTTCCACTCTAACGAGCCTTTGTATTGAAAACACCTCCGGGTGTGGTTGAAAACATCGTGACGCAAGGTGCCCCACGAATATCGCATCACATTCACTAATTTTATTAATCAACCAGCATTTTCCTGGTGCGTGGTTGAGAACGCGGGTTCGAATCTTCGTCCGGCCATCTCGATCTGGGTTTTACATGGTTTCCCCAAAAAACCACAATTTGGATGGTTCCTTCAAAAGGCCATTGCCGAATTCCTCCCTGGTCCTTGTCTCTAGTCGTTTCGCGCCTTTAATGACCTTTACGTCGATGTGCCGCAAAACTTTTTTTTTTTTAAATATAAAATAGCGTAAACACATCTTTTCAAACAAGTACCACAATTTTTTTTACGTCTGTTGGAGTGTTAATAGAGTTAATCTTTTGTGTGGTTGTTTAATTAACCTTTTCCGTGTATTCTGTCGTACTATATTTCAGAAATAAATAACCAAATTTATGTAATAAAAAATATTAACATACTCCAAAGGGTGTAGTGTATATCTGGAATGCAATGTGATGTTTGGTTGGTATCTCGTAAAGCAGTCAGTGGAGTAGCTAGGTCAACAAGGGCCCCGGTGCAAAAAATTTATTTTGGGCCCTCAGGACAGACGGGCGACCTTTTTTTGCTTCGTGTGCTGGTATAGGCCCCGTGAGCTGAGGATGGGGGCCCTTGAGTAGTCCTTAGGGGCCCCTGAGCAGTGGTTGGGGGCCCCCCTGAGCAGCGAGGGCCCTTAGTGGGGGTCTTCCTGTGGTTTTTTGTGTTTCAGGGGCCCTTTTAGACGACGGTAAAGCTAAAAAAAAGTCGCCAGTTTGCCTCGAGGGCTCGTGGGCCCTCTAAACTGCGCTTGGTGGCCTCCAGAGATGCGCTTTGGGGCCCCTTGAGGTATGCTTGGGGCCCCCTGAGCGTAGGGGCCCCGGTGCACTGCACCGCCTAGCCCCATAGTAGCTACGTCCCTGAAAGGAGTGTTCATCTGGATGCAATATGATCTTTGTTTAGTTCGCTGCTGTATTGTTGTCCAAAGAGGAACCAGCACAGTAATTAACAGGTGGTCATAATGTTTTGGCTGATCAGTGTATACGGTTAATTATGATAAATATTTCGACCACGAAAAGGCTTGCACTGATAGGTTGTAACAATGCACTACGTTGTCCTACCTAAATACTGTGGAAGTTGCAACTGGAAGGCCAATCTTGGCTGATATTTCGCCTGCCAGAAGGTTTGTAGACATTGTAGTGAGCGAATGCAACAATATACAATATTTTTTTTTATATTCGTGCGTTGGTAAAATACAAGATTTTTTTTTGTATAGTTGGCAACTACAAGGCTAACCGTAGCAAAACAATTGCACTGCGATGTGGCTTGCGACAGATTAGAATGCGTAGAAATTTCTGTGAGTGGTTTTAACAACGTGCTATATTTTTTTATGTGTAAATTCATAAAATACTAGATATTTCTAGAAATTGTTGGCAACTCTAGAGGTGGTCGTAACGATATTTCGATTGCAAGAAGGCTTTCGCCAGATCAGTGCTGTCAGTAACAATCTATATATACAAAGATGAATGGATGTTTGTTTGTTTATATGTTTGTTCTTCATACAAATCCACAGTTTTCATCCGATTTCGATGAAAGTTAGCACAATTATCCTTTGGAACAAGGAGAAAAGTACTGTCTACAATTGGTTGAAAAATTTTATGTAGAAATAATACATGTTGTCTTATAATTTCGAAAAATTACTGAACGGCGATAGACAGACGCGTAGGATGTGTAGGTCTCTCTACTGTTTTTTCGTGTAGCGGTCAGATAGCTCAGTGGTTAAAACTCTTGCTTACTGCTGTTTGGATAGTGGTCTCTGTTTCAAATCTCCGTCTAGGCAAAGACTTTTAAAAATTGTTTTTGATCGTAAGAGTCACGCCTGGGCCGTTGGTTATTCGGATTGAATGTTAAACTGCAGATATCACAAATTTAGGGGTTCCATGCGAGGCAAATCATAGGTAGTCTTGCAATGCTGTACACTTTTTACGTTATAATGATCCTTCGGGGGTTGTTCACAGTCAGTATGTGTTTGTAACCTGCAGTAAACTATATATATAAAGATGAATGTATGTATGTATGTTTGTTCTTCATACATATCCACAGTTTTCATCCTATCTCGATGAAACTTTGCACACTTATCCTTTGAAACAAGCAGAAAAATGCTGTCTACATTTAGTTGAAAAATTATCTGTATAAATAATACATGTTTTCCCATAATTTCGAAATACTAGTGAACGGCGATAGACAGACGCGTTGGATATGGAGGTCTCTGTACTGTTTTTCCGTGCAGCAGTCAGGCAACTCCGTGGCTAAAGCGCTGGCTCACTAATGTTTGGGTCGTGGTCTCCGGTTCAAATCTCCGTGGAGGCTAAGATTTTTAAAAATTGTTTTTGATCGTAAGAGTCACGCCTGGGCCGTAGGTTATTCGGATTGAATGTTAAACTGCAGATATCACAAAGTTAAGGGTGCAATGCGAGGCAAATCGTAGATAGTCCTACAATGCAATGCTGTAGGTGTACACTTTTTTACGTTATAATGATTCCTCAGGGGTTGTTCGCAGTCAGAGAGAGAGAGAGTGTGTGTTGTGTGATCTGCAGTAATAATACTATAAATACGGAAGTAAGTCTCTGTCTTTTTGTTACGTTTTGAGGACTAAATGGCTATATCAATATTGAAGGAATTTGTCAAGAAAATCTGTAGGAAGGGCGCAGGACATTTTTTCGGTATGATTAACAGTTGTAGTCACGAAATTTTTGAGAACTTATCGAACGGTGGCAGAATATGTTGGAAATTGATTCTCTTCAAGAGACAGGTTCGACGTTAGAATGATATAGTGATAGCTTTCCTGTCATATTATGCCGACTCGGTGTTGTTTGGGACCAACAACTTTCTATATTCAATTCTGGCAAAGAAATTCTTAATCCACGCGAACGAAGTCGCGGGTATCAGCTAGTGTACTATATTTCTTTACGTCTGTCTTCATAAAGTACTAAATTTTTCCTGAAATAATTGAAAACGCCAGGTCTAATGTTATCAAACATTTCGACTCCATAACGCTTGTGCCATATCAGGATATGCAGAGATTGCAGAGAGCGGATATAACAATCTACAATATTTTTTACTTCTGCGTTTGTAAAACACTACATTTTTACTGGAAGGAATTGGCAAGTCCGTGGCTAATTACGGCAAACATTTCGACCGCGATACTGCCTGCGCCAGGTATGTGTGGCGGTGTAACAATAGGCACGGGTGCTGACTGTGTGGCTGGCTGATCGGCGCTGATGCTGCATGGAGAAAGCCGCTGACTTTCTTCTCTGAGGCGATGCCAGCAGCTTTCCTCTCCGTCACTTTCCTCAGGAGACGCCCTGGCGCATCAACAAACACTCTCTCTGTCACTACGCACAATACCACAACGGTGCCCGGAATTGACCGGGCGTTAGGCGAAATTACGCATGAATTTTTTCGTCTCACACGTTCAATCTCCGTCAAAGGCGTTGGGAATTACCGCAGAACACAATCAGTAACTGATATCATAAAGGAGCTGGGTTGGGAGTCATTGGAGGGTGAAGAGAGAGCTGGGAGTGTATAAGGCGTATATTGGCGATGAGGCCTGGATGGATATTGGTAGAAGAATTAGGAGAAGGGAAGAGATGACCATGACCACAAGCTGGCACTCTATTTCAGGCATAAGGCAGTAGAAATTACCACAGAACACAATCAGTAACTGATATGATAAAGGAGCTGGGTTGGGAGTCATTGGAGGGTGAAGAGAGTGCTGGGAGTGTATAAGGCGTATATTGGCGATGAGGCCTGGATGGATATTGGTAGAAGAATTAGGAGAAGGGAAGAGATGACCATGACCACAAGCTGGCACTCTATTTCAGGCATAAGGCAGTAGAAATTACCACAGAACACAATCAGTAACTGATATGATAAAGGAGCTGGGTTGGGAGTCATTGGAGGGTGAAGAGAGTGCTGGGAGTGTATAAGGCGTATATTGGCGATGAGGCCTGGATGGATATTGGTAGAAGAATTAGGAGAAGGGAAGAGATGACCATGACCACAAGCTGGCACTCGATTTCAGGCGTAAGGCAGTAGAAATTACCAGAGAACACAATCAGTAACTGATATGATAAAGGAGCTGGGTTGGGAGTCATTGGAGGGTGAAGAGAGTGCTGGGAGTGTATAAGGCGTATATTGGCGATGAGGCCTGGATGGATATTGGTAGAAGAATTAGGAGAAGGGAAGAGATGACCATGACCACAAGCTGGCACTCTATTTCAGGCATAAGGCAGTAGAAATTACCACAGAACACAATCAGTAACTGATATGATAAAGGAGCTGGGTTGGGAGTCATTGGAGGGTGAAGAGAGTGCTGGGAGTGTATAAGGCGTATATTGGCGATGAGGCCTGGATGGATATTGGTAGAAGAATTAGGAGAAGGGAAGAGATGACCATGACCACAAGCTGGCACTCTATTTCAGGCATAAGGCAGTAGAAATTACCACAGAACACAATCAGTAACTGATATGATAAAGGAGCTGGGTTGGGAGTCATTGGAGGGTGAAGAGAGTGCTGGGAGTGTATAAGGCGTATATTGGCGATGAGGCCTGGATGGATATTGGTAGAAGAATTAGGAGAATGGAAGAGATTAATATTAATATTTAATTTAATATCAATGGAGCGCAGCTCCGGTGCCAATTTCCCTACACACCCATTTTCACCCTTTCCTGCACCCACCTACATTTGCCCTCTACAAATATCATCTTTGCGTTCTTTCAAAATTTTTGGTAAATTATTCATCATTTCCCTTGGTAACTTATTCCAATCCCTGACACCCTTACCTAAAAAAGAGAATCTTCCCACACCCTTGTGCCTGAAATCGAGTGCCAGCTTGTGGTCATGGTCATCTTTTCCCTTCCATGCACTACTTTTCATACCTATTGCAATATCTTTCCATGCCTCATCGCCAGTATACGCCCTGTACACTCCCATGACCCTCCTCATCCTCCTCCTGTCTTGCAATGAATCCCATTCCAGCTCCTTTATCATATCCGTCACTGATTGCATTCTGCGATAAGTTCCAGAAACAAATCTAGCAGCCCTACTCTGCACCCTCTCCAACTCCTGTATTTGATACTCAAAATGAGGGTCCCATACTACACTACCATATTCGAGCAATGGTCTGACCAAAGTTTTGTTACCCAATTCCTTTACTTCTCTCGTACATCCCCTCATCACTCTATCCTACAAATGCAGAATTTTGAAACCTTTTCCTACCACCTGACCAATGTGTCCTGCCCAGTTAAGCTTGTTATCAAATGTAATGCCAAGATATTTACATTTGAAGTCTTCAGCAAGCAATTCTTTCCCCACCTCATATTCATAATTAATCTTTTGTTTTTTTATTTGTGTATCTAATAAGCTGACTCTTCTTCGCATTTATCTTCATCCCATGTTTACCAACCCTATTAGATATCCTGTCCAGATCACCCTGCAACTGTTTACAGTCCTTTGTTTTTATACTTTTATGTAGCTTTATTGCCTGCAGTAACCATGACCACAACCTGTCACTCGATTTCAGGAATAAGGGCGCGGGAAGATTTACTTTCGTAGGTACAGATGTCACCTGATACATTTGAAGAAATCTTAAAGAAATTTTTTGTAATGCAGAAACAACTATATAGATAATCATTTATTTCAACAATTAGAAAATAAATTGTTATTTAATATAAACTGCTGTTAGCATTATGTTTATAGGGTCGCCTATCGCCTCTCATCAGTGATCCAATATTACTAGAAAAATTTTGTAGTTTTATACATTTTCCAACTATTTTACCTGATTAAAATCACATCTGTGTATAGATACAACTGAATGTAGTAAACGTAATTCAGACAGCAGGTGCTTTGGTGTTGTTACTAAATAATAATTTATCAATATGCACATAACAATAAAGTATCTCTCGGCGTTGGGTATTAACTTTAATTGAATATGGCGACGGAGTTGTGTTCGCTGAAATATCGTGTGAAAATAGTACACTCTTTCGGTTATTTACCAGAAAGTATCGATACTAGCAGAAGGTTACTTTGGTCATCGTGTGTGACGTCACTCGCCCGGCCTTCGTCGCCAGACTAACTGCATCTACTATATAGTCTACTATAAAGTCGAAGTTATGAGGGTTATTTAGTGTCAATTCTGTGAAGAAATTTATTGCTAAAATACTGAAAGAAGTGTAATTATTGCGTTTTAATTGATATATTAATAATTTTTAGTGCTAAGAAATATGTACCACATTACATCATTTTTAAGGTTATGAACGTTGTTTGTTGACAGTTGTAATTAATTAAGTATTAATAATTTATCATTTTAACCAGAAACTGCAGGGAGGAATGGACTACAATAACTATTTAGCATAATAGTTAAGAGTATATAACGAGTAATAGCGGAAACTGAGAAAACTCTATCAGAAGGAGATTGGTGGAATAACTCGTGTTTAAAATCTGAAGATACGAACCGTCAGTAAGATGTGCGATAGTGTTCAATGGAGATCATGCTGTTTGTTCAGTGACAATGCAGCCAGTACTGCTGCGGTGAAATATCGGCAACTCACGCCATTGAGACACGCAATGTCGCATGGCCACGTTGGTATTCTAAGTACAAATTGCAGGATATTAACGTACAAGAGCGCATAGAGTCAAATGTCGCCGGAACGCCAAAGTATTAGACAAACATTGTAAAAACACGTGTACTTCAAAATACGTTGCAGAAGTGTTATAATTGTGTGCAGTTTACTACATGCGGGTTTTTTTGGAAGTAATACTTCTTTGTGCGCATTAGGCAGATGTTTCTTACCGTTACGCGTTAAATGCGCATGCGCGGAACGTTACAGCGCATGCGCACTTAACGTTCTGAGCTTTTCACTTAAATTTTATAGCTTAAATTGCTTTAACACTCGCTGAAATTCACATGACGACGTCAGACGGTATATTTACATGCAGAGCAGTCACCATTATTAAACCAGTAATTTCGTTCATTAGTTGCTTTTTTATATATATTGGTTCGATGTAGATGGTTTCATTACATTCCCTGATCGCTGTTACAGTGAGACAAAGAATATGGAATCACGTTTCTATCGCGATACAATTAATGTATTAATGCGGATGCGGTATTATTTATTTATATCAGTTTGTTGTCGATGGTTTCTTTACATTCTCTGATTGCTGTTTGTGTGTGCTTCAAAATACGTCGCAGAAGTGTTATAATTGTGTGCAGTTTACTACATGCGGTTTTTTTTGGAAGTGATACGTCTTTGTGCGCATTAGAAAAGAAATATTGAGTCACGTTTATATCGCGATACAATGAATTTATTAATGCGCATGCGGTATTATTATTTTAACTGCGTAACGTCTCCTATAACAACTAGGTCTTTAGAGACGGGAAAGGATGGGGGGCAAGGAATGGGAAGGAATTCGGCCATGGCCTTTTGAAGGAAGCATCCCGGCATTCACCTGGAGTGATTTGGGTAAACCATGGAAAACCCAAATCTGGATGCCCAGACGGGGATATTATTTATTTATTTATATTAGTTCAGTGTAGATGGTTTCATTACATTCTGTGGTCGCTGTTATAATAAAAAAAAAATCTGGAACCAGGCTTAAATCGCAATACAGTGATTATCTTAATTAGTGTGCTATGTTGTTTATTTATATTGATTAGATGTAGATGGTTTTGCTATTTTCCGTAATCACTGTTATAGTAAGAAAAGAAATATTGAATGACGTTTATATCGCGATACAATGAATGTATTATTGCGCTGCGGTATTATTTATTTATATTCTTTCGATGTAAATGGTTTCATTACGTTCTCTGATCGCTATTACAGGGAGAGAAGGAATATGGAATCACGTTTATATCGCGATACAATGAGGTGTTAATGCACATATGATAAAGGCTTTCATTTTCATTCAGAAGTTTGTCTTTAGAGCAGGGGGACTGATTTGTTTTAGCTTTTAAACATTACTTAAGGTATTAGCCAGAAATATACATTCTACCATTATTTTTGTCCGGCTTACAAAACGAAAATTGATTGTAATCGAATAATTTTGTCCAAGATTTTCTGCGATATAACAGCTTCAAACACAAAATACAGACTAAGACTAGACGCATAACTCTGTAATATAGAGAAGTGTGCTTTAAGTGTTTAATATGTAGTTTGGTTTTGTTTACGAAAGTAGAATGGACAAAGTTCCTGTACAAATGCAAAACAGATACTATCAATTACTAGTTGAAAGAACACGCCAATGCAACTGTTTAGTTTATTTATTGCTGCGTCGTACGCGTTTCACCTCTCATCGAGGCATCATCAGCGACGAATTATTTACATTTGTTAATAGGGTATGCAGCTGCGCATCTCCGTTGCATTAGCGTGTTCATTCAACTAGTAATTAATTAACCAACTGTGGAAACATGGCCTGCAACAACATCGCAGATACTATCGTTTGTTTATTCAAGTGCGAAAGAATAATCAAAAATATAAAAAATAAACAGGAAAAAATACGCAGGTATAGACTAATACAAAAATAATTAGAAGTTTGACTTCTTGCACATGTACATACCGATAAAGGCACCTGTTTTTGGTTTTTGTTTTTTGGTTTCATTTTTGTTTTTTGTTTGTTTTTTGTTTCATTTTTGTTTGTTTTTTGTTAGTTTTTGTTTGTTTTTGTGTATTTTTTTGAACAGTTGTGTCCATCTCCGTTTCTTACTGATATTACTTAAAACAATTTTTTTTTTTTAAAAAGTATCTTAGCTGTGGAGACATTTTCCCGATTATAGTTTTATTACATGTGTAGATCATGTTTTCCGGTTTTATAACTTCCGTTCATAATTCTAACTCTATTCAATTCTCCAAATTCTGCTAAGCGAACAGCTGAGTATTCCAGCTGGATCGGCTCACGCTCTTTATAATCCTTGATCCTTAAACTGGAAGCTTACCCGACAAGCTGCCAAACACTTACACCAGTATGTATTTGCATACTTGTTTCCCCTTCGCAATGTAGCCTTGGTTAGCTTCCTGTGAATTATGTGATCAGTTGTGTACTTACAGCACCGTATTTAACTTCAAGAAAAATGTTTTGCTATGGCTATACGCCTCGTCTACGTCGACGTCATTAGAGCCAGGAGGCACTGGAGACAAGGAACGGGAAGGAATTCGGCAATGGCCGTTTGAAGAAACCGTTCCGACATTTACGTGAAGTGATTTCGGAATACCACGGAAAACTGAAATTTGCATGGCAGAACGGGCGTCCTCCCGAATGCGAGACCCGAATTGGTTAGAAGAAATTGGGAAATAAGGAGGAAGCGTGGTGGAAGGGAATGGGGAATGGAAAGCTACATTTAGCTCCTGTCTCTTCTTGAGAATACTATCAGTATTGAGAGTATGTCGATGACTCAAATTTTTGATTACATTAAATGTATTCGGAAGAGAAACACTACAGTTCTATGTACGGCTTGCATGTGTCTGTCCCTTTGTCCAGGCATCACGAAAAAAACTACAGAAGCAATTTGGACGTGGTTTGAGAACTTATGGTCTTTATCAGTCACTCTACATGAACGGTGGGACAGAGCTAGAAATGATAATTCATTCGTTCGGAGAACAGACAGACGCCATAGATCACACTGCATTACAGATGAACACACCATCACGAGATAGCAACCAAAGATCACAATGCATCACAGATGAACACTCTTTAAAGAGATACGAACCAAAGATCACATTACAACACAGATGAACACTCCTTTACGAGATACCAACCAAAGATCACACTGCATCACAGATGAACACTCCTTTACGAGATACCAACCAAAGATCACACTGCATCACAGATGAACACTCCTTTGCGAGATACCATCCAAAGATCACACTGCATCACAGATGAACACTCCTTTTACGAGATACCAGCCAAAGATCACACTGCATAACAGATGAACACTCCTTTACGAGATACCATCCAAAGATCACACTGCAGCACAGATGAACACTACTTTACGAGATACCATCCAAATATCACACTGCATCACAGATGAACGCTACGAGATACCAACCAGAGATCACACTGCATCACAGATGAACACTCCATTTACGAGATACCAGCCAAAGATCACACTGCATAACAGATGAACACTCCTTTACGAGATACCATCCAAAGATCACACTGCATCATAGATGAACACTACTTTACGAGATACCATCCAAATATCACACTGCATCACAGATGAACGCTACGAGATACCAACCAGAGATCACACTGCATCACAGATGAACACTCCTTTTACGAGATACCAGCCAAAGATCACACTGCAGTACAGATGAGCATTCTTTACGAGATACCAACCAAAGATCACACTGAATCACAGACAAATACACCACCCTCCGATTTCTGTTAATGTTGCTTTTTTAATACACAACTTCTGCTATTTATTTTTGGCATATAGCAGATTAAAATAGACGGATAATGTTAAACAAATTCATCAAAGAACAAAACTAATATAATCGTGAGGAAATTGTGGAATTTAATTTTAACCTTTATGTTTGGCTACGAAAACAAAAACAAATGGCAAACGCTTTATTCGTTCTTACCAAAATAGATCACACATGAACACGAGATACCAACAAAAGATCACACTGCATCATAGATGAACACTACTTTACGAGATACCAACAAAAGATCACACTGCATCATAGATGAACACTACTTTACGAGATACCAACCAAAGATCACAGTGCATCACAGATGAATACACCTTCAAGAAGATACTAATCAAAGATCACACTACATTGCAGATGAACACTCCTTCACGAGATACCAACCAAAGATCACAATACAATACAGAAGAATACTACACTCTACTGATTCTATTAATATTGTGATTGACTACACAGGTTTAGTTATTTAATTCTTCATTTTTTTAAATCTAGTTCGTCAGAATACGCCGAAAAATTAAATTAAACCACTGTACCAAATATGAACATTCCAATGAGCGAAACGAACTTTCGGTATTTACTTTGCGGTGAGAATTACAATGATACTGCATTACAGGCGTTTATGCTTCGCCACTACAAGAAAAAGAAAAGGCAAACGCGTTACCCAACACAGCAAAGTCCGAAACTACGAAAAAATGCGAGATGACAATAGTTTGTTACGGAATGAGCAGGTTGAAAAGGTAATTCTGATAGTAAAAGTATCCTACGACCTAATTTAAAACAGTGTCCGTCGGGAGTTTAACCAGTTGCCTACAAAGTACTAGTGCGACCTCGCTTGGAATACTATTCTTCTGTGTGGTGCCCCGACCAATGAGGGTTAATAGAGGCATTAGAGAAGAGCCGTCAGATTCGTGAGATATATAGGCCTGGCTGAAATGAAGCGTAATTGCGTTGTTGAAGAAGTTGGGCAGGAAAGATCTAGAACATCGTAGGCGTGCTCTCGTCAAAAGCTGATTCGAAAGTTCGTGACAGACCTATTTCAGGATGACAGAAATCACATTTTACTGCCAGCAACATTCATATCTAGAAATGACAGAGAAAATAAGAGAAATCTGGGCCAGAACAGATTCCTTTCTTTATTCATTTTTCACACGAGCGATTAGGGAATGGAATACGGAGGATTGATCGAGCGAAAAAAAAAATTAGGATCCGATATCCTGATCAGAGTTTTCCACGCTTTTCCTAGATCGTTCCAGGAGAATGCCGGGATGGTTACTCGAGATAGTCCATGGACGGCTCCTGTCACAGGTTTTCACGTTTAAACGTTAGAATAGGTGCAATTCACCCTGCACCACCTATTTTGCAGTGAATCGCGGAGTGAAAGTTACTGTAAAACCATGAACATGGCCGGGGTGCGTTACAGTGAAATGTCATCAGTACAAACGACAGCGGAAGATATGTTGATCAATAATAGCTGAAGATCTGGGAACGAAAAAAAAAATTGTGCCAAAATAGTACCAAAAAAACTCATTGCAACGGAGAAACCCAGGGAAGAACGCGGCAGGTGAACTGTCGGAACAAGTGGAACCAAAGCACCGTTTACTGATCCGTGACGTCACATTCTAACACAAAAAGGTCAATGTTTCGCTATTCAATTTTCGTGTCGGGATACGAAAATACGTGTTCATGCGCCGTATCACTGTTGGTTGGGAAAAAAACAAAAACGGATTTTTTTTATAGCTAAATATTTTTTTTTTTATATACGAAAAAACCTTATCCCCTTACAAATACTTTCCACTACAACATATACATTTGTCCCATCAGTGCTTCCACTGTTGGAAGCATTTTCTGTAGTCATCTTTAGAAATGGCTGACAGCTCCTCCTTCGTTTTTTTATCTTGACCTCTCCAATGTTGTCAAATCCTTTCATGCGACTTCTCATGTGTGGAAATAAGAAAAAGTCGCACGGAGCCAGGTCAGGCGAGTAAGGTGCGTGGGGCAGTGGAACCATGCCATTTAAACTGCCTAACAGAGACAGCTGTGTGTGCAGGTGCATTGTCGTGGCGCAAGAACCAGTCTCCTGTCTCACACAAATAGGGTCTTTTTTGACGAACACTGTTGAGTAATCTTCTTAAAACTTCCAAATAAAAGGTTTGATTGATGTCTGATGTGGGGGAACAAACTCTGAATGAACTACGCCCTTGGCATCAAAAAAGCAAATGAGCATTGTTTTGATGTTTGATTTGACTTGATGACATTTTTTTGGATGGGGTGACAATGACGTCTTCCCCTGGCTTGACTGTTGCTTTGTTTCTGGGTCGTAACCATAGCACCATGACTCATCACCAGTAATGACCTCTGACAAAAAATCTGGATCAATTACAAGCTGTTGTTTCAAAGCACGACATGTTTCAACTTCTTTTTGATTGTCAGTCAGAGCCCGAGGAACAAACTTTTCATTCCCAATTCTTCGGTTAAAATTCACTTAACCGAGCTCCAAGATAATCCACTAATCTCTGACAGTTGATCAATTGTCTGTCGACGGTCTGACAGCACAAGCTCTTGAATTTCTTCGACATTGTCGTCGATTCTGGAAGTTGATGGACATCCAGAACGAGGTTTGCCATCAAAACATGTCGCCATTTTTAAACCGACCGAACCACTCGTACACTTGAGGTTTTGCCATAGCTATTTTCAACACTAAAACTGTTTCAGCAGCATTTTTACCGAGTAGAAAACTAAATTTCACTGCTGCGCGTTGTTCACTTAAACTTGCCGTCATCAAAAACGAAACAATAACAAAACAGAGGTAGGAAAAACCTTCACTGCAGATTAACAGAACAACTCAGGTGGACAACACAGGCGACAGTGAACTGGCAATGAGTTGCGCTATGAACGCCTAGCGGCAGAAACGCGTACTACACTAGCTCGGCCCACGACAATGCTACTCCGGTTATTTTTTGGGTACACCCTCGTACATTTACCCCGAGTTGTGTAGCAGAGAGCGTCTTATTGCATCTGGGAGGGGGTTTGAGGTAAGGTAAGGGTAGGGGGAAAATGACCTTTAGCCGTCTATTCGGAGTGAACGGACTATAATGGCACTGGGAAGATCTAACGCCAAAGCTGGCTGTTTGTGCCGACTACAGTGTTGCCTAGCCCTCGGTGTTTTAGAAATTTGGCTCCACACTAATCAATTTACATATCAAAGTAGCTGGCCCATGCGAAAATTTCGAGAATGACACATGGTGAATAGCGCGGTTGTTGGCTGTTACTAGAATGAAGGAAAAACTGGTAGCTATAGCAATTGTTTATACGTCAACCGAAACAGGTACAAAGCAAAACACTTATGTATTACAAAACAATCAGAAGTGATGAAATGTTTCTCAAACCCAAAAAAGTATCCGACAAGCTGCTTATTCTAGGAAAAAAAAACACAGTTTATCAATATATCTGCTATCTAGAGGTAATGCGATCACCTTTCACCGACACCTAGCAGCTTTAATTTTGTAGCAACAATTGTTTACTTGTCACCGAACTATCTAGCGTTTATACAATCTTTGCCAGTGCAGAAATTTTGATTTGTGTTGCTGCTATGTAGCGGTAATGCGATATCTCCTGACCGACGCCAGCGAAGCCTAGCGGCATGACTCTGAACTATCGCACATCCGTGATCTTGATTCTCCATAATTTTGTCATTTACGGGTTAAATTTCCAAAAATTTCATTCTCGATTAATTTTGTTACTAAAGCGAAGAGCTTGATCTTTGAAATGACGCCTAACTTAACGATTTTCGTTAAGTACGGAGGGAGAACGATGGTTTGACACAAGAAAAATACGTTGTAGTGATATGTTTTAGTGATACGTTTTAGTGATTGAAATAGATGGAGGAAATAGTTAGCTGACTTTGCTTCGTTAAAGAACTTTTAATCTTGGTATAATTATTTGTGTATGGATTTAAAAATACAAATATTTTAGTAAGAATACATAAAAAAAATTAACATCAAAATACTCGCAAAGAATTCGTATCTTTAGTCAAACGCGCAAGCATACGAAAGAAATGTCGTAATATTATGTATATTGTTATGATAGATTTTTTCATAAAAATTATTCCTTCACCTAAAAATAAAAAAAAATTGGAAAAATGTATGGGAGAAAATCTAACTTTTTTTCACGGCTCTGTATCAGAATGGCAATTATTCAATAGTTAGTAACTATGGTAATTATTATTAGGTCATAAAATTTTTTTCTATATCCCTGTGAATTGACTACAGGGGACATACATACATACATATATATATATATCGTATATTATCGTATATTATATCGTATATTATAAATAGTTAAAATCATATTCATTTATTTCGAAAAACTCGCCAAGAAATCAAAAAACATATATATATATATATATATATATATATATATATATATATATATGTGTGTGTGTGTGTGTGTGTGTGTGTGTGTTTTTTGATTTCTTGGCGAGTTTTTCGAAATAAATGAATATGATTTTAACTATTTATAATATACGATACTAACACAAATGATAATCTCTTTCTCTTATTTTCTTGCTCAAATATTTGTACTATTAAATATATTATGCGTAAAGGGGACATCCATAAATTACGTGAGGTGAAATAGGGGAGGGGGGGGGTCCGGCGAAATCTCACCAGATCTCAACAAGGGGGAGGGGGGGGGGGTCTACGGAAATCTCACGTGAGATTTTGCGAAAAATTTGGCGACAGTAGAGCAAAAAAAAAAGTCTCAAATTTGCGGCAAAGTCGATTTTAGGAGGGTATTTCGTCAAAAAAGTTAGGGTGTGACCTAAAAAAAAAGTTTCCAGGGCGATTTCTAGGGGGGGTTCTCACGGACCAGATCTCACCAGAGGGGGGGGGGTCCGGCCAGATCTCACAAAATCTCACCAGGGGGGAGGGGGGGGCCCAAAAATCCGGAAAAACACCTCACGTAATTTATGGATGCCCCCAAATAAAATATCGAGATTGACTCTATCATCCCTCTATTTCACCTTGACATGTGTAGGAGAAAGAGAGGGAAAAGTAATTTTAATAGAGAGGGGGGGGGGGGTGACATAGCTGACAATGCTTCGCAAAAATACTGGTAATCTTCGTATAATTATTATTTACGTATACATTTAAAAACAAAAATATTTTACTTAGAATATATTAAAAAATTAACATTTGTGGTAGTACCTAACATTATTTCCACAAAAAACTCATAAAAATCGAATATATAAAGACATTTTCAATATTGATTCAGTTTTGACGTTGACACTTTAGTACAGATCCGTGAAAAAAATAGATTTTCTCCCATACAACATACTCCCATAGTACAATTTCTCAAAAAAAAAATTGTGTAAGTATGAAGGAGTCATTTATATGAAAAAATGAACATAATAATTATTGATCAACATAGAAAATGCGATCGTAATCATTTTCTTTGATCGATATTGTGACTTAAGATCGAATGTCCACTATACAGGGTGTTAAAAAAGGTCTATTATTATGCATCAAAATAAGACAAAAGTTTTTAATAAACATTGTTTCGCAAACACGTAATCATTTTTTTGGATCGATATTGTGACTTAAGATCGAATGTCCACTATACAGGGAGTTAAAAAAGGTCTAAAATATTTTAAGAGGTGAAATTATGCATCAAAATAAGACAAAAATTTTTAATAAACATTGTTTCGCAAACACGTAATCATTTTTTTGGATCGATATTGTGACTTAAGATCGAATGTCCACTATACAGGGAGTTAAAAAAGGTCTAAAATATTTTAAGAGGTGAAATTATGCATCAAAATAAGACAAAATTTTTTAATAAACATTGTTTCGCAAACACGTATTCATTTTTTTGGGATCGATATTGTGACTTAAGATCGAATGTCCACTATACAGGGTGTTAAAAAAGGTCTAAAATATTTTAAGAGGTGAAATTATGCATCAAAATAAGACAAAAATTTTTAATAAACATTGTTTCGCAAACACGTATGTCCTGGTTGGTCCTGTGCGTCTTCAGTGCATGTTATTACGCACAGGACCAACCAGGATAAAGAGTGCCTGATTCCTTACGCCGCATGCATTGCCGCGCAAGGGCGGCACGTTGCGGACCTGTTACTAAACCAGAAAGTACGCGTTAGCGGCACAATATTTACGAGACATTTTTATCTTGCCTTGGAGCATACTACCACCTCCTGAGGTATTTTACACTTAACACCCTGTATTTTAATCCTGAACCACTGTGCGACGCCCGATTAAAACGTTGTGATGTTTTCTAAGTTGTGGCGCCGGAGAAAGTGCGGTGATGGTTAAGTTAGCGGGGAAAGTGATCTTGACCTGGTGAGCACTTTCTTTGGCCCACTGACTGCTAGTCCTGGACCGGTTCCATAACACGGCGCGGAGGAACCAACAAGTAGTTTCGTAGTCTGCCTCGCAAACAAACCACAAGATCAATAATACAACATGGGGTTACTTATGTTCCTCTATATTCGTCTGTCACTTTCTTTTCTTTTAATCCCGTCTCATTTCCTTTCTGATTTTTTCTTTCGCTATTTATTAGCTTTCGGCTTCGTCTATTTCGTCATCATCATCAGATATATATTATTTCTGTGAGGTGTTTTTTGTCACAACCCATTATCTCCCTTCAAACTTAACCGAAATCGATAAATAGTAAATAATTTTAAGGATCTCAGCTTTGGTCACATTATATCTTGAGAAAGCGATTCGATACTTAAAGGGCAAAACTGTCTTTGTTTCTATAACGTATTTTTGTGTCACGAGCCATTTATCTCCCTTGATATCTAACCGATACAGATAAATGAGGTATCATTTTATAGATGAAGTTCTCTGCCGTGGTTACGCCATATTTTCAGAAAGGAATTTTAAGGAATTCGACCCTTAAAGGGCACAATTATCATTGTTTCCATAACGCATTTTTTTGTCACGAGTTATATATCTCCCTTGACATCTAATCGAAGTCGGGAAATGATCTATTGTTTTAGAGATTAAGGTCTCCACTTTGGTCAAATCATTTTATGAAAAGAATTTTTCGGAATTTGACCCTTAAAAGGGCAAAAGTATCAATATTTCTACAGCGCATTTTTGTGTCACGAGCCATTTATATCCCTTGATAAGTAACAATACAGTCGCTGGCCAGATTATTAGGCCACCTCCAAGAAAAGATGTAAAATATTCAGTCTGCCAAGAAAAGATGTAAAATATTCAGTCTGCTTTTACTTTTCATATTTCTTGTTAAGTTCATAGTCGTTTAACAATTGGAATGCATCACTCACTTATTGTCGGCCAATAATACTGTATGTAATCCTGATTGTTAACAAGTTGTAAGACCGCATATAATGCAACAAAATAACAAAGAAATCTGGACAATCATTCCCTGAGGAAGTTTTGTTCATTGTTAAGTATCATGTAGCTGAGAGTCAGCGTATCAGTACAGTCTGTGAAGTTGGTTTTGGTGAAATTATTGTGATTTAGTGTACGTAGTTCAAGTGTAAGTTTTCGCAGTTTCCGCAGTTTCCCCAGGACAAAATTTTCAGTAAAATTTCTGAACACTGACATGGGCAAACTTAAAGATCTATCAGATGAACAAAAAGCTGTAATAACTCATCTTTTAACAAAAGAGAACTATAATATAAGTGAAATATCCCGAAAATGCAATATTTCACGACAGTCAATCCGAAGAATAAAGGAGAAGTTAAAGAAGGGTTTGACTTTGAACGCTAGGAGGAAAGGTTCCTGTGGTCGGAAGAAGATCATTACACGAAGAGGTGAACGTAAATTAATAAAAATAATTAAAGAAAACAGATCTGCAACGGATAAGGATGTGATGGTTAGTTTAAATGAGGTGGGAATTCCAGCTTCCGAAAGAACAGTTCGCCGAACTTTGAAGAACCTTGGCATCAAGAGCTGCAGGCCAGCAAAGAAACCAAAGCTCACAGAAAGAATGAAGAATCAAAGGTTCCAGTGGGCCAAAAAAATACAGAAACTTCACTGCTTATAACTGGAGGAAGGTGAGTATCAGTTCTAGAATCTTTTTTCACACACACAGTATATATATTTTTTACTATAGCAAAGTCTAACATGCACTGTACACTGTAATTTAGTTCTGCAGGTGTGCTTTAGTGATGAATCGACTTTTCATGTGTTGTCTGACAAGAGACAGTATGTGAAACGCAGGCCTAATGAAAAATATAATGAAGACTGTGTTGTACAAACTGTGAAACACCCTCAGTCTGTGATGATTTGGTCAGTGATAAGTGCTAAGGGACTTGGACGCCTTTTCATTGTGGAAGGGATGATGAATCAAGAGCAATATAAAAAGGTGCTTGAAACACAACTCCTCCCTCAGCTGCAGGATTGGTATCCAAATAATAAAGAAATAATATTTATGCAAGATTCCGCCCCATGTCACACTGCAAAATCTGTGAAAAAGTTTCTGGCTGACAATAAAATACCATTACTAGACTGGCCTGGTAACTCACCGGATTTGAACCCTATTGAAAACGTCTGGGAGCTGCTAAAGCGTCAAATCGGCCAAGAAAGAATTACGAACAAGGGGACATTGGTTGAAAGAATCACATGGAATTGGAATTCAAATAAACATTTGGTACAAATGGCTCTAAACAATATCGACAGCATGCCTCGACGAATTCAAGAAGTAATTAAACTAAGAGGCGGCTTGACAAAATATTGAGTTGTTATGTCTCAAGAAGGTGTATCGTTTTAAAACTGTAATTTGACGTGTTTACAAATGTTTAAAAATGTTATTTGTACATGTACCACGAGAAAATTACTAAATAAAACAATATAAAACAAGATATTCAAATGTTTTTATAAATAACCTCAGAGTGGCCTAATAATGTGGACAGGGACTGTATATATATAAACGAGGTATCATTTTAAAGTTAAAGGTCTCCGCTTTAGTCGTATCATATTTTAAGAAAGGATTTTTTCGTAATTCGACTATTAAAGGGCAAAAGTATTATTATTCGCATAATGTATTTTTTTTAAACGGGCTATGTATGGTATCTCCCTTGATACCTAACCGAAATTGATAAATCAGATATCATTTAATAGATTAGAGTCTTTACTCATGCAACATTTTAAATTAGGAATGAAATTTTTAGGAATTTGACCCTTGAAGGGCAAAAGTAATAACTGTGAAAGTCGCGCGTAAGAAATAGTTCAGAACTAATCCGCTAGATAGCAGCAGCACATATCACAGATATATTAATAAACTGCTTCACTGGCGTAAATATTGTTACGTTCCATGGGTCAACTAGTTTTTCATATTTCTTTTTTCTCTATTTTCCTAGTTCTATTTTTTTTTTTTTCTGGGACTCTATACCCGACGAAAAATGGAGCCCTATTGGAGTCTTTGGATTTGAAATTACTCGAAAACGAAGATATCGAGAAAAGAATGTTACGGGTAGAATTTAACTGATTTTAAGAATAAAAGTAAAATCCTGTATTCACATTTTGTGTGATTAATTATGTTCCTTTATATTGGTCTGTCAGTTTCTTTTCATTTATCTCAGTTTCCTTGCTTTTCCGATTTTTTTTTTTCATTTTTAATAGCTTGCCGCTTTACATACTTTTTCCTTTTCGTCTTTTTTCCACGTTCTGTTTCTGTTCCTTTGTTTTTGTAACTGCTTTACGTCTCTTTTTAACATCGAGGTCTTTAGAGACGGGAAAGGATGGGGGGAAAGGATGTGGGGCAAGGAATGGGAAGGAATTCGGCCATGGCCTTTTGAACGGAGTATCCCGGCATTTGCCTGGAGTGATTTGGGAAACCATGGAAAACCCAAATCTGGATGCCCGGACGGGGATTCGAACCGCCGTCCTCCCGAATGCGAGGCGAGAACGCTAACCGTTACACCGCCCCGCTCGGTTTTTTGTTTCTTTCCTGGGCTCTATACGCAACATAAAACAGAGCCCTATTGGAGTCATGAGATCTGAAACCGAGAAATCGAGGATAAAGTATTTGAGGGTGGTTGATTAAATGGTCTCCCTGTGGAGGTATGATGGCTGGCTTGTTGCGCAGCATCATATCTTTGTGGCGTGCATTCGATCGCCCACACGCACAGTGGAGAAAACGTGAGCGGGACTTACAGGAAGTGAGGCCGCTCCAAGGCCGGCAGCCGGCCTTAAGTCCGTCCCGTAGTCCTTGCGACGGGGAACACACGAACAAGACCCGCGCTAACCTCTTCGTCTCTACATACCCCTTACAACCCACGTCCCCAATTATCTGCTTCATACGCCGTGTTAGGTATTTAGCTGTATGAAATAACTACACGGAGATAATCACTTTCCACTTGTTTATTTTTCCCGTGCACAGCACGGGAGCAACTCCGTCCAAAGATATTAAGTAAATCCAAAAAACAGCGACTAAACTCGTTCATTTCGTACTTTGTCTGTCCACTTAATTTACAGCATCCTTCCACAGCACCACACTTCAAATACTTCAATTTTACTTCATTCTGGTATTCCATAAGTCGCTACTATAAAGTGCTGTGCTCCAAACATATAGTTATAAAATTAATTTTTTGGTCCTAGATCAATGTTTGAAACTAAAAGATTTCTCTTTTTCCGGTTCTCGCCTCGCATTCGGAAGGACGGCGGTTCGAATCCCCGTCCGGGCATCCAGATTTGGGTTTTCCATGGTTTCCCCAAATCACTCCAGGCAAATGCGGGGATGCTTCCTTCAAAAGGCCATGGCCGAATTCCTTCCCATTCCTTGCCCCCATCCTTGCCCCCCATCCTTTCCCGTCTCTAAAGACCTCGATGTTAAAAAAAAACGTAAAGCAGTTACAAAAAAAAAAAAAAAAATCTTTTTCCGTAAGGTTCTATCAGCCAGCACTATTCTGCTTTTAACATCATTCCTGCTTCAACCATGTCGTTCTAAGCAACACAATTGCCTCACTTCTCCTATCGCAACTAATCCTATTTTTATATTTAATCCAGGATTACTGCTATCATTTCATGACTTTTTTCAAGGTTTTGTTCACGCTTAGTCCAAAGTCTTCCTTAAGGATTTTGTTGATGTCATTCAATAATTTCTGCCAACAGGACAATGTCATCAGCAAGTCGTAGCATACTGATTTTTTTCTCCTTGAACACTTATGCCACATGGAAATTTTTCTTTGACTTTCTTCATTGCTTCTTCTACATACAAGTTGAATATTATCGGGGATAGACTACAGCCTTGTCTCACACCCTTTTTAACTGGTGCGTGTCTCTCGTGATTCTCTACTTTTATTATAGCCACTTGATTCTTATATAGTTTTATAACGTATTCTTCTATCTCGAAACTTTAGACCTGACTTCATTAAAAAAATTTTTTTTTTTTTTTTTTACTCCTCTTTGACGGCTAAGGTCATTAGAGGCTGGGTCAGACTGCGAACGAGGAACGGGAAGGAATTCGGCTTAGGCCTTTTTGAAGGAAGCATCCCGGCGTTCGCCTGGAGTGATTTGGGGAAACCATGGAAAACCCAAATCTGGATGCCCGGACGGGGATTCGAACCCGCGTCCTCCCGAATGCGAGGCCAAAGCGTTAACCGTTCAACCACCACGATCTGTTTTAAAACTTTAAACATATTCTGCCACCGGACATTACCAATAGCTTTTTACAAATTAACGAACACCATGAACGTACCCTTGTTTTCCTTAATTCACCCTTCGTGCTGGTCTTCATATCGGAATTTGTTGTGTTGTATTCACGTGTTATCTAAACCGAAAATTATCTTCGTGCTGTAATTTTCACATCAGTCAGATGATACTCTTTTGGATACTTTCGGGAGAGTGAAGGAGTTACTTTTATCGAAATGCTTTGGAATCTCGTTTTAAGTGACGTTGGAATAATCTCTTAATTATTTTGAAATTGTGGAAGAAATATAGTAGATTCAACGGCAATATTCTGTTGAGCAAGAAGGTGTACCGATATACTAAACATTGAAAGAGGCGGTAAAAGACTGGGGGCAAGGAACGGGAAGGAATTCGGCCATAGCCTTTTGGAGAAACCATCCCGGCATTCGCCTGCAGTTATTTGGGAAAACCCAAACCTGGATGCCTGTAAGGAGAAAGATTCGAGTATATTAGTTATTAAATGTGGAAAATAACTTATTCTGAACGCCTTAATAAAAAATTTTAATGTGCAATTTCTTTCCTTTGAAGAAAACCGCCTTTACTTTCGAAAACTAAAATTGAAAATTTTCAATTGCTTGTTGAATGGCAGGATTATTCTGGAAAGAGATTTTGATTCAAAAACTGAATTCACTACAAAATATTAGTAAAAAGTAATTTTTACGGAACTTAAATCTGCCCTTGACGTGTCACAGAGGGTGGTGGTTGAGTGGTTAACGCTCTGGCCTCGCATTCGGTAGGACGCGGGTTCGAATCCCCGTCCAGGCATCCTGATTTGGGTTTTCTACTGTTTCCCTAAATCAATGCAGGCGAATGCCGGGATGCTCCCTCCAAAAGGCCATGGCCGAATTCCTTCCCGTTTCTTGCCCCCCAGTCCTATCTCGCCCCTAATGACCTCGACGTCGACGAGGCGCAAAACCATAAGCAAAAAATTCAAATTAAAGTTACTACCAAACCACCGATTCTCAAAATGTTTCGATTTCCATTCCATAAATTTTGGAAGCTTCTGCTGAAAATCTCTATAATTACCGTTGTTTCCGAAAACACTGATCCTAAAATTCTCCCATAATTTAAAGTGGTATGTAATCTATTAAATTTTCCAGGAAAACCAAAGCGATGTTTATAACGCAAAAGGTTTTGCAAAAATTCACTAAATTATTCATTTTGGCCTGTTTGATACTTAAACAGACTTTTTTCGATAGTACGCAATGTGTATAATTACATCGAGAATTTGATTGATCGTATAGTAAATATAAATACACAAGTTGCATTTTATTTAAAAATAACTTCAAAAATATTAATTTAAAAAAAAAACTTTTCCAGATCTGTTTATAATTAACTTTTAATTTTTTTAAAACTGTTTGATCAACTGAATTTAAAAATAATTTTCTTAATAAAGTATTAATTTTTTCTTTTATTAGTTACTCTAATCCTTGATGAACTTTATGTTAAGTAAATTTATTATTATTTTAAAACTTTAAGAATAAAATATGATGAACGCGATTGAAATATAACCGGTTACGGACCTTTTTCCCCCTTAAATATAGCGGTCTGGTTGCTCAGTGGTTAAGGTGTCTGACGAACGAAAGGTCCCATGTTCGAATCCCTGTCTTGGCGGGGATTTTCATAGACCCTTAACCCGACCTTCACCTCTGGCACAGCTTGCTGTGTAATGTGAAGTACACCAGAACACTTCCGTGGTTCAGATTCCACGTTAAACTATAGGTCCCCTGTACCTGGTAGCACTACCGGGTTAGTTTAAGGCGGCTAAGACAGGGGCGGAATGCGCAGCCAATAGAAACCCTGTCACCAGGTCATTACGACCACACGGAATTATTATTATTTAGTATATCTGTAGGTGCCCTGTACCTGGTAGCACTACCGGGTTAGGTTAAGGCGGCTAAGACAGGGACGGAATGCGCAGCCAATAGAAACCCTGTCACCAGGTCATTACGACCACACGGAATTATTATTATTTAGTATATCTGTAGGTGCCCTGTACCTGGTAGCACTACCGGGTTAGGTTAAGGCGGCTAAGACAGGGGCGGAATGCGCCGCCAATAGAAACCCTGTCACCAGGTCATTACGACCACACGGAATTATTATTATTTAGTATATCTGTAGGTCCCCTGTACCTGGTAGCACTACCGGGTTAGGTTAAGGCGGCTAAGACAGGGGCGGAATGCGCAGCCAATAGAAACCCTGTCACCAGGTCATTACGACCACACGGAATTATTATTATTTAGTATATCTGTAGGTGCCCTGTACCTGGTAGCACTACCGGGTTAGGTTAAGGCGGCTAAGACAGGGGCGGAATGCGCCGCCAATAGAAACCCTGTCACCAGGTCATTACGACCACACGGAATTATTATTATTTAGTATATCTGTAGGTCCCCTGTACCTGGTAGCACTACCGGGTTAGGTTAAGGCGGCTAAGACAGGGGCGGAATGCGCAGCCAATAGAAACCCTGTCACCAGGTCATTACGACCACACGAGTTTTTTTTATAGCTTAAACATTTCTTTTACTAGAAATGATTGGCGAACCCTATAAAAATTAACTGGATTTTAATTAAAAAAAAAAAAGTTTGGTCAGTATTTCATTAGTGACTTATAAAGTATGTGAGTAAAATAAGTTGTTATTGATTGTTTTAAAAACTTTTAACATATTTTATTATTAATAGTGTATACAGAACTAACGTATTGAAGGTTTTTTTAAAACTTTTAACCCTTTTTTAAACTGTTACCGTTGGATCGAATGTATTCCAAAATAACTTGTTATTTTTTAAAAAAGTTTTAATTTCTTATTTTATTAGTGAAGAACGATGAACCGTATTTAAAATAAACTTATTATAGTTATTTTAAATGAACTTTTTCAGTAACATACGGTGAACTCGTTTCAAAAATAACTTGTTATTGATTTTTTTTAAAGTTTAATTTTTTTTAACAAAAATTAGAAACGCATGGTGAACTAGCACAGGCAAAAAGAGCGTTCATGAAAAAGACAAATATTTAGTGGACATTTTATGTAATTAGTACAGCGGTTAAAAGCATGGACTTCAGGAATACTAGAAACAAGGAATAGTGAAACATTTAAAATGTGGAGCTATGATGCTGAAAATTAAGTGGACAGACAAAGTACGAAATGATTTTGGAAATGATGGACGAGGAGAGAAGTTTGTGGAAGAGTCTGACAGGATGGTGGGTCACATTTGGTTAATTTGTTAGTGGAGGGAACAGAACTGTAGAGGAAGACAGAGATTAGAATATATGAAGCAGATAATTGAGGACGTGGGTTGTAAGGGGTATGTAGAGATGAAGAGGTTAGCACAGGATAGGAAGGGATGGAGGATTGCATCAAACCAGTCAAGAGACTGATGACAGCAAAAAATGTTTAATTTGTTGATAATTTTTAAAAAGTTTAATAAATTTTTTCTTTTCTATTGATGAATTCAATATAATAACTTCCCTGTTGTTAAGGTTAGCTGCTAGTTTTTCTAGCTGGATGCATCAGATTCCGTCGAGACGGCATATAAAGTAGTCCTTGATAGTACCCGCACAGGCCCTGACCTTTAGGGCGGGAGGACGCCGATCAAGTCCCAAATACGGAATACACCTTGCTGCACACCTACATGCTGGTTGCGAACCGACATTTGGCTCACAACACGCCGACAAAGTGGATCTCGCGAAAAAGCAAAAACTTGGATAGTGGCGACCGTGAGTGGGACTGCAACACTTTGTGTTTCCGTGACAGTGTCACATACTATGGCGGGTGCTGTAGAAGTACAAATGTATCAGCCTGAGATGGCGAGCCCCGGACCCGAAAAGCGCCACTGCAGATATTTTATCGCTACAGTTGCAAGGAGTTTTCAACAGATGTAGCCTGCACAGTAATCTTAATGGCAGAGACATTTAATAGTGATTTACCAGACTAATATCCCCCCCCCCCCCGCCTTCCCACTGGTGAGACTTCGTGAGCTTTGGTCGGTTCCACCCCCTCCCCCCACCCCCACCCCCTGTAAAATGACGCGAGAATTTGGCGGATTTCACTCCTCTTTTAAACATTTCAATCTGTTTATTTCGTTCAAAAGTTCTTAAATAATATTTAGTTGTTTTAGTACATTTTGAAAGCGTATTTGAGCTATTGATTGTTATATATCAGATTAACGGCGTTGTTTTGCTTAGTTTTTGAGTGATGTATCGACCATAGTTTGCGCGGTTTCTGAAATGTTACGTTGTCTTTCATAAGACTCCGTTTAGTCGAGTTGTCGGTACAACCTTAGTTTTCAGCAAGTTACAGAGGCAATCAGGTTTACAGAGGTTTGCTGGCTCAGTTGGTTAGGGCGCTTGAGTGGGGATCGGAAGGTCCCCGGTTCGAATTCCGGTATCGGCTGGAATTTTTACGCTCCGTGGTTCGGATTCCATGTAAAGCTGTAGGTCCCCTTTCCCCGGTTGGATTATTGGGGTAGGCAGCTATGACAGAGGCGCATGCGCGGCTAATGGAAAAACTGTCACCCGGCGGCCGAACAATCCTTCGCGATTAAGGATTGCAATCCTGCAAAGCGGGGTCCCGCATCATTAGACAGTCTGGCGGATCCCGCACAAAATTAAGCGGATCCGCAATCCGCAAAATCCGGCGGAAACGCGTGTCAGTGCGTGACTCGCTGCCCCACTCGGTCTCTGTCGGATGTATTACACTGTTTGCTGTACCAGAGCAGTCGGCATTTGACTCGTATGAACAACCGTTTTTTAACTTTCGTCATTCGTAAGTAAATATATCCAATTTTACATATTCATTAAAATTTACGTTTGTTTTGAGTACACATTTCTATAATTTGAGTTATGTTGCGTATTTAGTACGATTTTCTAACTATATAATAAGTGTCGCACACGTTATCTGAACAATACGGTTACAGCTTTTTATTAAAGATTTCATTATTCTCATTCTCTGTAATTGCAGATAAAGTAATTGTGACAACTTCGTGTATTTGCGGCTGAAAATTTAATTATTTTATTGATACTAAAGTAATGTTATTGTAATTGTAACGACCGCATACCTATTTATTTAGCAGCTACCAAAAGCCAATTGTATATCCTTTGACTTATTGTTGTCTCGACCGCTGCCTCAATCAGTTTGAAAGACATGTTCTTTGATAAAAGCCGCCTGATTACACGTGCCGCTCTGGCTTACGATTAATCCCTCTTGCAATCATTTGGTCAATCGCCACAATACATTAATTTTGAGTGAATCGCATGCGTTCTTTCAACTCCTTGTTATTATTTCGACTAATGGCAAAAAAAAGTTATAATGAAGTCTTCAAGGCAGTATCGCCGATTTGTGCTGTAAAAATACCATACTTCGACGGCTGCCTCCGCAGTCTTGATCATATGAATTTTCATATTTGTGCAACGAAATCCGGCGATACATCCTTGAGAACTTCACTGCAATCATACGTCTAGAAAGTCTTCTTTCTTAGTAAAAAAAAAAAAAAAAAAAAAAAAAAAAAAATAATAATAATAATAATAATTTCCACTCTAAAAAGTCGTTACGCCATTTAAAGTAAAACTAAAATACTTACAGTTTACATCTTGATGAGTAGTTTCTTTTAATAACAATGAATTAACTATAAAATTAATAATAATGCATCCCACAAAAACAATTCTTGTAAAAATAGGCCAAGTATGCAGAGTATATTCACTTTGTGAACTAGAATGCTTTCTCTCGGTGTTATGAACTTTTTTTGTTTTTGTTTTTTTTCCCCTTTCGTTTCAGCCATCTATGGACTACGACTACGCAACTTCGTTTATCTAGATTTAAAAAAAAAAAAAATACTCTGGTGACTTGGCCATTACGTGTACCATGTTTTTAAACTGATGTGATGTACTGTAAGGCACATAATACGACCTAAGACTGAATATTTTCCATTTTTTATTATTTATTTAAAAATTGCTTTAGATTTAAAAACAAAAATGTAAAACCTCGAAACATACTTAAGACATTCTAAAAAATTTTAACGCCATTATGCTAATTAAAATATTGTTAACTTTTAACATTTATTATTAAAATTGATTTACTAATTTAGGTAACAGACGTTTATTATTTGATTTATTAACGTTTTAAGTAACTATTTTTTAAAAATGTGCCAATTCCGCTGGATCCCACGGCATCCCGCGGGATTGGTAGAAATCCCGCGGGATTGCAATCCTTATTCGGGATCTCCCGGCCAATAATGCCATACGCGTTTATCTTTTATCAACCTGTCTTCCGCCAATAGTGCCAAGAGGTATTTGTCGGTATGCAAAATCGTAACCCCCTGAAGACATTGGGAGTGTTGTTACAGGGGGGGGAGGGGGGAGGGGGAAAGGTTGTAGTAGGGGGAAGGGAGGGGAAGTTGAAAACAGACAAGTTTACAAATATGTGATCATTGTAGGCCATTTCTTCCACAGTTGTTTGTTAAATTAATAACTATTCTTCAATAATTACGCCAGTACAACTGTTTTGAATAATATTTATTTGACGGACGCGTTTCGCCTCTTGTCGAGGTATCTTCAGCGTACAATGTTTTTGTTGTTCTGGAAAAGTTTCTACGCAAAGAATTATTTAAGAAAGAGAATACTTATTAGTAATTTCGTTTTTCTTTACATTAACAAATACAACACTCTAATCACTTACTACCGATATACTTCGTGATACGAGTAAATATTCTCTGGTTATTAGCGGCAACAACTTTGGACAGTAGAGTGAGAATATCTTCGGGTATCATCGGCTCGGCGAAGATAACCGACTATTGGAGACGATATTTTCGATAATCACGAAGTTTAAGAGCCTATTACTGAACTAGTTTGGATCCTTGTCAAAAATTAGATACGGACTGTACTTATGTTTCGGCAATTCTTGAGTCACAGTTCCGTAAATCATTACAATTATTAAATAACATTCATAACATTAACAATGATGTGATCTTGTACATATTATTTATATTATTTCTAAGGTTTCTTTTTTTGCAAAACATTATATCCCTTCATACCCAACCGAAATCGGTAAATGAGGTATCAATTTAAAGATTAAACTCTTCCCTTTGGTCACATCATTTTTTTTACGAAAGGAATTTTTCGGAATTTCGCCTTTTTGTAATGGGTCAATCATTGGAGTGATTTGGAGAAACCATGGAAAACCAAAATCTGGATTCGCGGACGGGGATTCGAACCGAATGCGAGGCCAGTGCGGACAATTTAATTATTATTATTATTAATCCGTGATTTACAAATAGTGTGTGGGGGAGGGTGAATTGCACCATTGCACCTATCCGAAAGGGTAATCAATACTTTGGAAGGGATATATGGGATATGGGAGGAGGCGCCCATGGGCTATTGATAGGAATCATCCCGGCATTAGCCTGGAGTGATCTAAGAAAACTTTGTAAAACCCAGATCAGGATGGCTCAAGTGGTTTATCGAGAATTACTCCCGTCGGATTTTAAGTTTACTCACCCGTTAAATCCTTTCTATTCCATTCATCGAGCGTGGTTTGTGAACGGTTAACCCCTCTGGCCTCGCATTCGGGAGGACGCGGGTTCGAATCCCCGTCCGGGCATCCAGATTTGGGTTTTCCATGGTTTCCCCAAATCACTCCAGGCGAATGCCGGGATGATTCCTTCAAAAACAAAAAAATAAAAAAAGGCCATGGCCGAATTCCTTCCCCTTCCTTGTCCCCAGTCCCATCCTCTAATGACCTTAGTGGAAAAAATGAGTACAGAAATGATTCGGTTCTGGCCCTGATTTCTCTTATCTTATTTTCGCGGTCATTCCGAGGTATGGATGTTGCTGGTAGTAATATTTGCTGGCTGTCATTCCGAAATACGTCTGTCGTTAATTTTTCAATTAGCTTCCGTCGAGAGCAACGCCTTCGGTGCTCCAGGTCTTCCCAACCTAACTACTTCAACATCGCACTTACGTTTTCCCTCCAACTATATATTTATTTACTTTTACTCAGGATGTAGCCTCTTTAAGCCAGATGAGCTATATTTTACAATTTACTTCTACATAGTTTTGTTGTAGTTCTTTCCAGGCTGAACGATCTTGAGTCACCCTCTTCCAGTTCACGCCAGCAACTCGACGTATATCCTTATCCCAGCGATTCCAAGTCTTCCTCTTGCTCTTTTCAGGTTCCTTGGTATCCAATCCAGTACTGCCGTAGTCCATCTGTCATCTCTTTTGCGAGCAATATGACCGGCCCATAGCCTTTTTTGGGTCATGACTCTTTTTAAGATGTCTGTCACTTTAGTTATTGAACGAATTTGCGCGGCCCTTTTCCTTTCTCTTCTTGTAAACCCTAGCATTGCTCTTTCCATACTCCGCTGGACTATATATATATATATACCTGTCAGGAATCGGGCGGCTCTTCTTTGGACCTTCTCCAATGCCTCCATTAACCCCTTTTGATGGGGACCCCAATTGATCGACCCTCGCGTATTAATCGAGTCCTGGAGAACTGTTATCGACCAGTTGGAGTCGATGTCGATCACTTTGGGGACCCGTGGCCTAGAGTTTGTCCGTCGATTGTGGTTGACGCGATGTAGAGACAAGCCTTGAAACAGTTCCTTACACGGAGCTGCTGGGTACGTGACCTTTGTCGAAAGGTCACGGACGACTCCCCAAGGTCTGCTACGACAATCGGCTCGTCTGGGAGGAAACTTGTTTTATGGGCAGATCATTAAAACACATTTTCAGTTACCAACAAGAGTTGGCTTGTAACATCTGTTCGCTGTCTTTGTGTTTCATCTGTTTGTTTTGCCTCGCACCTTACTCCTTCCTCGACGAAGAAAAATAAAAACACGCAAGTGTTCCAACGGCACCTAACGCGGGTCGTGCATAGGTCCTAATCATCGAACCTTGTCTATATACAGGGTGATCCAAAAACGACTTCACAACTTTCGAATGATACAGAGATTTACTGAGACTGGGTGACCTATGCGTAAATTTCGCGAATACAATGAATAGTAAGGTTGATGGTTTGTAATAGCATGAAAGAAGAACGACCTCATTAGTAGCAATTGTTTATTCGTTTAATGTAAATAGGTATGTATCAAAAGTCGACGCCAGTGAAGTAGTTTATTAATATCTCTGTGATATGTGCTGCTATCTAGCGGATTGGCTCTGACCTGTCTCATACGTGCGACTTTCACAGTTATTACTTTTGTCCTTTAAGGGTAAAATTCCCCAAAATTTTGTTCTTAATTTGTAATGTTGCCTAAGTGGAGACCATAAGCTTTTAAATGATTTAGGTTAGGTTAGGTTAGGTTATGTTAGGTTAGGTTAGGTTAGGTTAGGTTAGGTTAGGCTAGGCTAGGCTAGGTTAGGCTAGGTTAGGTTAGGTTAGGTTAGGTTAGGTTAGGTTAGGCTAGGTTAGGTTAGGTTAGGCTAGGCTAGGTTAGGTTAGGTTAGGTTAGGTTAGGTTAGATTATGTTATGTTAGGTTAGGTTAGGTTAGGTTAGGTTAGGTTATGTTAGGTTAGGTTAAGTTAGGTTAGGCTAGGCTAGGCTAGGTTAGGCTAGGTTAGGTTAGGTTAGGTTAGGTTAGGTTAGGTTAGGCTAGGTTAGGTTAGGTTAGGCTAGGCTAGGTTAGGTTAGGTTAGGTTAGGTTAGGTTAGATTATGTTAGGTTAGGTTAGGTTAGGTTAGGTTAGGTTAGGTTAGGCTAGGCTAGGTTAGGTTAGGTTAGGTTAGGTTAGGTTAGGTTAGGATAGGTTAGGTTAGGTTAGGTTAGGTTAGGTTAGGTTAGGTTATGTTATGTTATGTTATGTTATGTTATGTTATGTTATGTTATGTTATGTTATGTTATGTTATGTTATGTTAGGTTAGGTTAGGTTAGGTTAGGTTAGGCTAGGCTAGGTTAGGCTAGGTTAGGTTAGGTTAGGTTAGGTTAGGTTAGGTTAGGTTAGGCTAGGCTAGGTTAGGTTAGGTTAGGTTAGGTTAGGTTAGGTTAGGTTAGGCTAGGCTAGGTTAGGCTAGGTTAGGTTAGGTTAGGTTAGGTTAGGTTAGGTTAGGTTAGGTTAGGTTAGGCTAGGCTAGGTTAGGTTAGGTTAGGTTAGGTTAGGTTAGGTTAGGCTAGGCTTGGTTAGGCTAGGTTAGGTTAGGTTAGGTTAGGTTAGGTTAGGTTAAGTTAGGTTAGGTTAGGCTAGGCTAGGTTAGGTTAGGTTAGGTTAGGTTAGGTTAGGTTAGGCTAGGCTAGGCTAGGTTATGTTATGTTATGTTTATGTTATGTTATGTTATGTTATGTTATGTTATGTTATGTTATGTTAGGTTAGGTTAGATTATTTTAGGTTAGGTTAGGTTAGGTTAAGTTAGGTTAGGCTAGGTTAGGTGTAATGCGAGATTAAATACTAGTAAACAAAAAACCTTATGGAAATAATGATACTTTTCTGCTTGAAGCTTCCAATTCCAAAAAAAAATTCCTGTCTTAAGATACGATGTCATCAAAGCAGGCACCTTAAATATTAATATGCTGGCTTATTTATCTATTTCTGTCAGATATCAAGGGAGGTAAATGGTTCATGATAAAAAAAATACATTACGGAAATAATGATAAAGTTTTCCTTTATGCATAGAATTAAAAAAAGCAACCTTCCTTATGATGTAATTTGATCAAAGCGGACACCTTAATGATCCTTAATCTATAAAATAATACCTCATATCTCAATTTCGGTTAGGTATCAAGGGAGATAAATACATCGATAAAAAAAATACCTTATGGAAATAATGATCATTTGGCCCATTACGGTGCGATTTCAGATTTTTTTTTAGTATCTGCTTAACGTCTCTCTAAAAGCAAGATCTTTAGAGACGGGAAAGGACGGGGAGCAAGGAATGGGAAGGAATTCGGACAAGGCCTTTCGACGGAAGCATCCCGGAATTTGCCTGGAGTAATTTGTGGAAACCATGGAAAACCCAAATCTGGATTTCCGGACGGGGATTCGAACCGCCGTCTTCCCGAATGCGAGGCCAGAACGCTAGCCGTTACACCACCACGCTCGGTCCCGAAAAATTACTTTCATAAAATATGATATGACCACGGCGGTGACATTAATCTTTAAAATAATAGCTCATTTATCCATATCGGTTAGATATCAAAAGAGATAAATGGTTCGTGCCACAAAAAAATGCGTTGGAGAAATACTGATACTTTTGTCCTTTAACGATCGAATTCCGAAAAATTCCTGTCTTAATATAAGATGTCACTAACGCAAAGATCTTAATCTTTAAAATAGTACTTCATTTAACGATTTCAGTTACGTATGAAGGGAGCTAAATGGCTCATGACACAAAAAGAGCAGTTTAGAAATTCTGACATTTTTTCCCTTTAAGCGTCGAATTCGGAAATCCTTTTTTTAAAATATGATGTGACAAACGTGGAGGCCATAAGCTTTAAAATGACACCTCATTCATAGATTTCGAAGGGACACAACGGCTAGTGACAAAAAAAAAAAAAAAAAAAAAGACACGCCTTATAGAAGTAATATATATGATAAGTTACAGAATCGGTAGATGTGTCATTTTGAAGAAAACCACCTCAAGTGTCACCACATTAAAGTGTCAAGTGTCAGTTTGGTTCGATGTGTCTGGAAAGCTATACTGGGCTACTTGAGGCCAGGGGTTGCCGGCCCAGGTCACGTAACTTTTCGTACATATTATTTGTCACATTTAAAATGAGGTCCAGAACACTCAAAGGCATGTAAATATTTTTTTCCGTCATTTAATTTTCTCCGTATGTAATAAATGATAGTCTAACAACAGAAAACAGTACAAAATGTCTTCTGGAATCAGTAGGGCAAGAAGCTACGTGTTACGTGGGGGGGTGGAGGCAAAAACCACGTCGGTCTACGTGGGAGGGAGGGGGACGAGGTTCACAGGAGGCCAAAATGGAGCCACGTGGTTTATGGACGCTCCCTTAAATCAACAAAGTTCTATGTCATTCCAAAGCTGGATTTTTGACTCGCCTTGTATATAAGTTAAGTTCGTTGTCATTTGGTTCAATGAAACAGCCCGAGAAAATAATTCTACGAAATTTGAATACAGTGTTTGGTTTTGGGTCGACGAAACACTTACCTGCGCAAATTCAAAAACTGAAGTTTGAGTAATAATAATAATACACGTGTGTATTATTATTACTCCACGATTCACTAAAAGTGGGTGGCGGAGGGTGCATTGCACCAATCCTAATGTGCAACCATTTGTGCATAGGAAGGGATATACTGGATATGGCAGGAGGCGCCCATGGGCTATTGTGAGGAACCATCCCGCCATTCGCGTGGAGTGATTCAGGAAAACCATGGAAAACCCAGATCGGGATGGCTGGAGGGGTTTATAGATACCTACTCCTATCAGAATCTAAGTTCTCTCGCTCGATAACTCCTTCCTATTCAACTCCCTAATCGCTCGTGGAAAAAAAAAAAAAGAGTATAGAAATTAATCGGTTCTGGTCCTGATTTCTCTTCTCTTATTTTCTCGGTCTTTCCTAGATATGAATGTAACTGGTAGTAATATTTGTTTGCCGTCATCCTCAAATAAGTCAGTCATGAATTTTTCAATTAGCTTCTGTCGAGAGCAATGCCTTCGGTGTTCCAGGTCTTCCCAACCTAACTCCTTCAACATCGCACTTACGCTTTCCCTCCAACTATATATACCTGTCACGAATCGGGCGGCTCTTCTTTGGACCTTCTCCAATGCCTCCATTAACCCCTTTTGAAGGAGGCCCCATACAGAACAAAAACACTCTAAGTGAGGACGCAATAGTGACTTGAATGCAATCGATTTAACTTCCAGTTTACATTGATTTAAATTACGATGTAGAAATCGGAGCATACGGTTTGCTTTTCCAATTACATTCTCGATATGCTCATTCCACGACAAGTAATTACGAATTGTTACCCCTAGGTATTTAGCGAAATCTACCGTTCTTGGACAGTACCATTAGTTGTATATTCAGAGCTAAATGGTGTCGCTTTTTAGTTATATGTCTAATTCAGCTGCTGTGAGAGGAGTAAGCAGGTATATTTCACGCGGGAAGCTAGACGTGGAGAAAGTTCTCTTAGCGTCTGTCACCTCGCCAGACTGGTTGGAGGCGGCTAGGGACAGTGAGGAAGTCTTCTTAAACCAGCCGCCGATGCGTACTTAAGATGATACATACACTTATGTAATAAACTCTTTTCCAACTATAATTCTCCTGCCACTTTTCTCGTGTATACCTTAATACGTGCATAGTTTTCCCCCTAGCAGAGTAGCATAAACGTTTCTAATATAGTAACTAGATGGCACGTGCAAAATTTCGCGAATAAAAATAATGACGTTGGTGGTTTGTAATAGGATGAAAGAAGAATCGGCTCATTTGTAGCAATTGTTTATTTGTTTAGTGTAATAGGAATGTAACAAAATACTTACAACAAATTACGAAAAATTAGGATCAACTTTTGAACGCGTAAGACATAAACTAGGGAGTACCTAAAAATAAACCAGAACAGCATTGCTGCGGACGGAGCTTGTGTAGTGCGCGTTTCTTCCACTATAGCGCAACTCATTGCCAGTTCAGTGCCACCCCTGTTGTAGACCTGGCTTATTCTGTTAATCTGCAGTGATTGTTTTTGCTAGCGCTGTTTCGTTTTTATGATGGCGAGTTTAAGTGAACAATGTGCAGCTGTGAAATTTTGTTTTCTACTCAGTAAAAATGCTGCTGAAACTGTTTTAATGTTGAAACAGCTTACAAACTCAAGTGTACGAGTGGTTCGCTCGGTTTAAAAATGACGACTTGTCGATTGATGACAAACCTCGTTCTGGACGTCCATCAACTGTCCGAATCGACGAAAATGTTGAAAAAATTCGAGAGCTTGTGCTCTCAGACCGTCGACAGGCAATTGATCAACTGTCAGAGATTAGTGGGTTATCTTGGAGCTCGGTTCAGCGAATTTTAACCGAAGATTTGGGAGTGAAAATGGTTGCTGCCAAGTTTGTTCTTCGGGCTCTGACTGACAATCAAAAAGAACGTCGAGTTGAAACGACAGCTTGAAATTGATCCAGATTTTCTGTTAAAGGTCATTACTGGTGATGAGCTATGGTGCTATAGTTACGACCCAGAAACAAAGCAACAGTCAAGCCAGGGGAAGACGTCATTGTCACCGCGTCCAAAAAAACGTCAACAAGTCAAATCGTGTATGTCATAGCCCGAGGTTAAACAGGACGAACATGCAGGGATCACTAATCCCCAGTAGAAAAGACTTAAATAAGTATTAGCTAATATGACACATACTGTGGAAGAAACAAATTGGTTAAGAACATCTCTACAACTAGTGCCAACAAATCTATTATTCGGGATAATTTCGACGCATGCCCTTTTTGAACCTTGGCAAACGAGTTGATCAGTATCATCGGTTGCGTTTGGACGTCCAGTTTTTGTTTCTGATTACGAAGAAAAAAAAATCAAAAAAATCTGTTGCGCGTGTGGCGTTGACGTCACACGTGTACGGATCACTATCTGCAGCAGGAAAGACATAACTAGTGTTGCCAACCGTTAAACTAGCTGCCCACCAGATTCAACTCCAAAAACCACCAGAAAACCACTAACAAAAAGCGGGACTACTCTCATTACCACTAAATATTCCACCAAACAGATATTTGGTTATTACGAAAGAAAATAATGGGTATATTGTTAAATAATACACATTAAATTTCTGTGTAAATGATCAGTACAGCAACAAGCAATTAGTAATTATACCTATCATCAGGGGCGTAGCTACTATGGGGCTAGGCGGTGCAGTGCACCGGGGCCCTCACGCTCAGGGGACCCCCAAGCATACCTCAAGGGGCCCCCAAGCGCAGTTCAGAGGGCCCACGGTCCTTCACGGCAAACTGGCGACCTTTCTTTTTTTTTAGCCCTACTGTCGTCTAAGGGGGCCCTGAGACACAGGGAGTCCCCTTACTAAGAGGCCCTTACTGCTCAGGGGGGCCCCCAGCCACATCTCAGGTGGCCCCTGGGCACAACTCAGGGGCCCTCATCCTCAGCTAAGGGGGCCCCTACCGGCAACACAAAGCAGAAAAAAGGTCGCCCATCTGGCCTGAGGGCCCAAAATAAATTTTTTGCACCGGGGCCCTTGTTGACCTATCTACGCCACTGCGTATCATCAAAAAATTATTTATAAACGTTTCTCGGGAAACAAACCGAGTGATGTTGTTATTAATGCACAATATTTCGGCGACTTTATCCTCCGTCGCCATCTTCAGGTGCAGTTGCAAGTCTTGAAGTCTGCCTTGAAGTCAGCCTTGAGCGTGTTGTTTGTTTCCCAAGAAACGTTTATAAATAAACAACGCCGAGAAAGATTACATTCATTTATAATAAATTATTTAATCAATTGCTATTCTATACTAACTTATCTTCTTCAAATAAATAATATTTCTCGGTGCCTTCATCAGTAGATTGATACGATTCTTCGGTACCAATTTGCTTTATTACATTAACAGGCATTTCAAAGTTTTTGATCGAGTAAGGAAAAGTTGAAAATATTTATCTACTCAAACGTTTCTATTAATAATTTTCATCAATTAATTTTATTGGTTGAAAATAAATATTTTCTGCACAAACACCATGTTTAGTAAAACTTGAATGGTTTAATCATTTGTAAAGTTGAATATCACAAAGCCAGTGTTCATATTTGACTAAAAACAATAAATCAGTCGTCATGACATTACGGAATAGCGACCATTTTTTTTAATGGACATTATTAATTAAAATAAGCGTAGAAATCGATTAAATATTCTTAGAAACCTTAATCAATAATAATCAATTCAATTAGATGTTATTGAACCCCTTTAACGTGAAATGAGAAAAAATCTCAGACAACTTCAATGTTTCCTACGCAGTAAAAGTAAATACTACTGACATAAGGTAGTAATATATTTCGAAAAGTGTGAGTGGTTTAGTATTTGAGTTATAATCATTTCACTAATTGAAACGAATTCTCCTGAATCACTAGGAAAAAAAAAACCACTATAAAAAACCACTAGCCACTAAAAGCAATATTTCTCCACTAATAGAGGGGTCGAAACCACCAGTTTTAGTGGAAAATCCACTAAGTTGGCAACACTGGACAAACTAAATACTGTCTTAAGCCTGGCACACACACTCATGCTTGTCGATCATTTTGCTTGTGCAGTCTCAAGTTGTAATGCACGACGCGCAGAAATTAGTTGTTGCTGCGGCTATTGTTCTGATAATTAGAAAGAAAAAAAAGAAACAGAAATGGTGAAAACAGTGGTTATTGAGGCTAGCACAATTTAGTCACATCAATTTTGGAATATTTTAACTGTGAAAGAGAGGTTCATTAGCAAGATAACATAGTTTATGCCAATTAAAACCTATACCTAACCTTCTGAAAATAATATTTTTGAATATAAATCCGTCTTCTAACAACTGTTTTTATTTTTAACTTTCCTCTACCAGACACGTTTCGCCCTTCTGGAGTGGCGCATCGTCAGTGGCTATAAATAACATAATATTATGATCATATTTGTGTATGAGAATCTAGTACATTAATTATATACATATTTTCATGCTGTAATATTGTAACATCTGTAGGTTCAGTCTGATATAATTATTCTACATATTGTTTTCATAGTATCTGCGTTCAAACATAACATGTGCTAGCCGCTACAATTTTTAGTAAGTAGAGTTTATGTACATAAAGCTTCTAACCATACAGATAATTTAGTATTAAGATGTGAATTTATGTTTGAACACAGATACTACGAAAATAATATATAGAATAATTATAACAGACTCAACCTACAGATGTTACAATACTACAGCATGAAAATATGTATACAATTAATGTACTAGATTCGCATACACAAATATGATCAACATTTTATGTTATTTATAGCCACTGACGATGCCCCACTCCAGAAGGGCGAAACGTGTCTGGTAGGTGAAAGTTAATAATTAAAAACAGTTGTTAGAAGACGGATTTATATTCAAAAATATTTATGCAACAACTGCGGAACATGGCCAACAACAAAGTTACTGTTCTCAAAATAAAGAACCCATTTTATGATCTTTTCATAATACCAAAACTTCAGCAAGTATAGTTTAACATTTTATCTGTATAATGTAACTATATACATAATTGTGTTTGCTAATAAAATTACATTTGTTGCATAGCTCATTAACTGAACCCGCAGTTGTGAATTCAGTGTTGTCTATGCCATCCTGTCTTGGCTTTTCTTGATCAGTAAGAAACAGCAACTTGCCGAAATACCACAAATTCGACTTTTCGATGTTTTCGATACCAGACCCAGATCTACGCGATTCATTCATTCTGTGCCTTCCGAAAACAAGTTCTTAATGAATTCACTGTTTTAATAACAGTTTCTTTATTTGCGTGCTAATCAACTTCTTTCAATTTATTGATAAGAATATCATATGCAGCACTTTTTTTCTGTTTTTTTTTTTTTTTTTTTTTTTTTAAATCTTTACTTTCGATTTTCCACAGACATTCATTTTGTCTGTATAAATCAATAAATTCAGTTAGAAATTCATGCGTCATTGTAATCATTTTTGAATTTTAGAGACCTATTTTTTTTTTTTAGCTCTATGGATTTGAGGCCCTAGGAGACTATAAATACTACCCTTTTGCCCGACTCAAGGCCCCCCCCCCCCAAACCAAAATCCTGGATCCGCCCCTGGGAACACGCACGGAAAATCAAGAGCACTCTTCATGTCTTCAAGCCAAATAATTGACGGAACACAACAATTAAGTCGATCGACTTGTCCCCACACACACTCCTCCTTGCATTACAACTTGAGACTGTGCAAGCAAAACGATCGACAAGCACGAGTGTGTGTGCCAGGTAATATGACATGTTTCATGGAGGTAATAAATCTTTTTTCGCCCTGTGACAACATACAGAAATGTTTCTTTCGTTTCTATGAAAATACTACCAAGAAACCTATTATTCCAGATAAGTATTTCGCAAATTATTTTTTCTCCTTTGCAAATGAGTTTTATCAGTTTCAACAATTGTGCTTGGACATCAGATTTTTGTTTCTGATTTGAATCGTTGGTATAAAAGAAAAGAACCATCGCATGTTACATTCAGTAAGATCTGTACATCTCGTGTTGATTGTTCATAAACATGTGAGAGGTGTAGGGGCGTTAATTTGCGGCACAAAAGACCTTAGTAAGTGGTTTCTTAGAGTGGGTAATATGAGGTGTCCCGTGCAGGTTTGACCTTCAGGTGACCTGTGAGGCGACGCGGAAACTCCTGTGGTCACGTAACGAGCCTGATAGAGAGCCGTCGACTGAAGATGCGCCGCGGGAGAAAGTGGGCGCTCAAATGTCAGGGACAGAGGCGGTGACGCAAGTCGTAACGGGACATCACCGCTTCCGGAATATCTCAGCTCAACAGCCGTGTGTTATCACGTATCAAATGCATTGATTATTCCGCGAGGCCCGCCTACAGTTTACTTTGCCCAGTGCCTCTCCAGTGAATACGCCCCATCTACTCCAAACGGGTCCCAGCCCTATATTACTTTACTGCCCGTTACCCGCGACTGTACGCGTGTATTTAGAATTTAATTGCTAGAATTGGATACACAAAGCTGAAAGTTACCTAAGATATGTCGGGAAAGCTATCGATATACAGGGTGTCCAGAAAAGGACTCCCTGATTTCAAAATTAAATATCTCGAAAACAAAAATCGATAGAGGAATGCAGTAAACGGTAAGTTTATCGTGACAGCTGTAAGAAGTGTATACAGCAGTGTGAAATAATACTTACAAAAGCTGCTAACAGATGGCGCTGTACGCTGTACAGCTCATATCAGCATACATAAGTGAAATAATCGTATGAAAACAATCTTTGCAAACAATCACATCACAATGTTTTCAAAATGTTCACCATTGGCACTACCCTGAGCTTCGGATCACTATTTAGGCATTACGTATGGCGATTACAGCGCCATCTGTTAGCAGCTTTTGTAACTATTATTTCACACTGCTGTATACACTTCTTACAGCTGTCACGATAAACATACCGTTTACTGCATTCCTCTATCGATCTTTGTTTTCGAGATATTTAATTTTGAAATCAGGGAGTCCTTTTCTGAACATCCTGTACCATTCTACCGTCGAACCTGTCTCATGACTAAAATTGGTATTCATATCGGAAAAAGTATCCTATTTCGTTCCTAATGATACAAAGTATTCAGTCGTAAAAAAAAAAAAAAAAAAAAAAAAAAAAAAAAAAAAAAAAAAAAAAACCGGAGACTTACTTTCGCATATATAATGTTTTTAGTTTAGATCACAAAAAAACTGCCTGTGGAACCAGTATACCCTGAATAAAGTAAACGCCTAAGGCACTATTCTATCGCCAAAGATTTGCCAGAACATGGTATCCTTAATAAAAAAAAATCCTAGGCTTGGCTCAAAACAATTCATAAAAATATTTGTTCCCTATAGGGTTTGAACCCGAAGTTTAACTTAACAAGCAAGCACGTTACCACTACGCTACGCTGCCATTGCTCTGTAAATTTACGCATTACAAAGACATATAGATATTAGCGTTTGTCTTTCACAGTTCAGATAGTTTTAATAACTTAATGACAATATGTTCTTATCTATACTGAATATGGTATCCCAGGTCCATCCTAATGTCAAATAGCATCTCCTTGTCAAATTTCATCACGATCGGAGTAGCCGTTTACCCCAAGAAACAGACAGAGTTACTTTCGCATTTATAATATTAGTATATATGTAAGGCGTACATTTCTGTCAGAATGTGAACAACAAGCCATCAAACAAATAGAATCCCTGACAGAATTAACAGAAAAAACTGGGGTAGCTGTAAAATAAGAATGGAGAAAAAAGGACTTCTGGCATTTTGAAATGTAAATATCTTGGAATTACTTTTGATAACAAGCTTAACTGGGCAGGACACATAGGACAGGTGGTAGGAAAAGGTTTCAAAGTTCTGCACTTGTTGGAGAGAGTGATGAGGGGATGTACGAGAGAAGTCAAGGAATTGGGTTACAAAAATTTGGTCAGACCATTGCTCGAATATGGTAGTGTAGTATGGGACACACATTTTACGTATCAAATACAGGAGTTGGAGAGGGTGCAAAAAAGGGCTGCTAGATTTGTTTCTGGAAATTATCGCAGAATGCAATCAGTAACGGATATGATAAAGGAGCTGGAATGGGATTCATTGCAAGACATGAGGAGGGTCATGGGAGTGTACAGGGCGTATACTGGCGATGAGGCATGGAAAGATATTGCAATAGGTATGAAAAGTAGTTCATGGAAGGGAAAAGATGACCATGACCACAAGCTGGCACTCGATTTCAGGCACAAGGGTGTAGGAAGATTCTCTTTTTTAGGTAAGGGTGTCAGGGATTGGAATGAGTTACCAAGAGAAATGATGAATAATTTACCGAAAACTTTGAAAGAATTAAAAGATAAAATTTGTAGAGGGCAAATGTAGGTAGGTACAGGATAGGGGGAAGTTGGGTGTGTAGTGAAATTGCCACCGGAGCCTGTGCTCCATTGCAATTAAATTAAATTAAATTAAATTCGCTTCAAATTTACCACATACGTTCCTGCGGTCATACCTTTTAAGAAAAAGTGTACATGGAAGCGAAATCACACTTACCTTAGACGTGAAGCAAAATAAAAGTTACGAATTAACACTTCAGAAAAACCGCCATTGCACTACATATTGGCACGCCAAAGATGATGTTATTGTAAAAACTCTGGCTTTACATCATCACAACAACTGTGAAATCTCTGATGAATTTTTCTGACACAATATATGCTTCAGTGCAGTGTGTAATAGGGCAGATGCAAGAATATTTCCATGTGAATTGCGATTTTATTTGCTGTCAATGAAAAGCAGACATCACGCCTAGAAATATATTTTTTTCTTTTGCGTGAACCGTCCATAAACAAACGCAGCAGAACCAATTTCTTTTGGCACTATTTAGCGGTGAGCAGTACAATTCGTGGCAAATGGCCGCTTATGATTGGTCGGCCATCAGTAGCTTATTGGATGTATAATTTATGTATGAATCCGCGTATTACAATATGTTTACTTACTAGATTATAAATCAAAATTCCGTCTGGAACAACTGTTGATGTTACTGTTTTCTTTATTTCCAAACGCGTTTCGCCCTTATGGTGTGGGGCATCGTCAGTGGCTGTGAATTTGTTTTTACATGTGATATGTTACATTTGACAGAGGAATTATAAATTATTATATACATATTTACATTGTACTTACAGCTAGGGTGATGGTATTTACAACTGACTAATAAAATTGCCTTTGAAACGCACTCGATTTAATGACAAAAGGTCGTAGAAGCTTTTCTTGATTCTATTAATCCGACATCGACTGATTTATATTTTATTCTCTTTTTCAGAATTTGCTCGCGTGGCTGAAATTGTCATTACAATCGTGCATACGAAAATATTATAACGTTTATAAAATATGACTTCGTCAACAACCTTTCGCGTTTAGGTTGTAATGCAGCCTGGACCACAGTAATAATGATAAATACTATATGATAATTGGAAATCCGCAATATCGTGTGGTTACGTTTCACTATGGTCCAGGCTGCATTACGACTAAACGCATATTTGTAAAATATAATTTCGTCAATAGTCGTTCGAGTTTATGTTGTAATGCTGCCTGGGCCGATACACGACATGGAAATTTGGTGTTCGCAATATCGTGCCCGATGGTTGTTTCACTGTGGTCCAGGCTGCATTAAAGCCTAAACGCTAACGAATTCATGCTGTCCATGGTTCTTTTCAACCTGAAGTCAATGCACTTAGGTTGAAATGCAGCCTGGACCGCATTGAGTACATGGTAAAATTTGGACACTGCATTACAATCGTTATAACGTCATAGCAGTAGGCCTATATTCAAATTGTATTTATCATAGTTGCTAGTGATTCTACAGTCTTTGCTCCAGAGTGCGCATATTATCTTTGGCGTGCCAATATGTAGTGCAATGGCGGTTTTTCTGAAGTGTTAATTCGTAACTTTTATGTTGCTTCACGTCTAAGTTAAGTGTGATTTCGCTTCCATGTACACTTTTTCTTAAAAGGTATGACCACAGGAACTTATGTGGTAAATTTGAAGCGAATACCACAAGTCCTTCTTTCTCCATTCTTATTTTACAGCTACCAAAACTGGACGAAAAATCTCCTTTGAGAAAACTTTTTTTTTTCCTGTCTCAGATTTAGTCGGTCATATTCGGCCGTATTCGGCGGAACAGTCGGTCGGACGAATTCCATACTAGTGGGCGACCAGCCTAGATGTTTCATTGGATTTCTGTCCACAAACTTACGGGAATTATAGCTATAAAATACGCGCTCCTGTAATGTTAATTTTTCCTATGAATGTGCAGTACTTTTTTTCGTGGTACATACGAACAAGTTAACAACACGTCTGTTGCTCGGTTGTTTGCGCTCGCGGTTGTCGTGGAATGTGCCTTATGGTGAACTCCGACCTTTACCGAGCACGGGCGTTGTTCCAACGCTAACAGGCTGCCAACGTTACGGACAAAAAGTCACCAGATACTTGCATCACCTTACCTTAACTTCAATCTGGTTTTCTTGTAAGAATATACCAGCTCCTTCAGTCAACGCCTTCGTTTCCAAACTACTTTCATTCCCTGTTGAGGCAAGCTGATAAGTTCTTGCCCTTGTAGTAAACCAGAGTGTTTCTTAGCTCAAATTGCTCGATTCCTTTTTACTTAATTCATAGAAATGATCCAATGTTTCTGTAACGAATTAATTCCATGACTAAAAAACGATTTTGTAATGTGTGAAATATACCATCTACGTTGTAAATTAAACGCAGTTGTGGATAGGAGGAAACATTAACCTAGCACTAAAAAAAAAAAAAACTAATTCCTGTCTTTATACGGATAATAATATTTTTCCATGGTTTTCTCAGATCGCTCCAGGCGAATGCTGGGGTGGTTCCTCACAATAGCCCATGGGCACCACAGGCCATATCCCGTATATCCCTTCCTATGAACAAATGGTTACACAATTCCACTTGGCTTTCCCAAAAACAACCTCTATATACCATACCTCGCTTTTGCGGATGATTTGGCGATACCAGCAGAAGATGAAGAGACTGCCATCAAACAGCTTGAGACACTCAAAGAATGTGCAGAAAAAGTAGGGTTACAAATCTCATTCGAGAAAACTGAATTCATATGCTCAAAGACAGAAGTAGCAAGTTTGACAACAAAATACGGTAAAATCAACAGGGTCCCATACTTTAAATACCTCGGAGAATTAATCGAAGCGACAGGCCTTGAGAAAATCTCGCAGCAAAATCGCCTCAAAAAAGTAAAAAGAGCCTTAGGGTTAGTCCATAACGTCTACAACAAAAAATCCACGTCAAGACAGACAAAATTTGGCACTACAACACAGTCATAAAACCAACAGTCCTCTATGCAAGTGAAACATTAACACTTAACAGAAAACATGACCTTGAAGAAATAAAAATAGTAGAGAGAAAAATCATTAGAAAAATTCTAGGAGCTCACTAAAGATGGTTACAGACTACAATCAATGAAAACAATAGAAAAGTTTTCAAACATCGAAATTGACATCAAGAAAAGGCGAATGAAATTCTTTGGTCACCTTAAGAGATTACCAGAAAATCGATTGACAAAAAAGATAATAGATTATGTAACTTCACTTAAAATTCCGACACATTGGCTGAATGAAATTAGGAAGGATTTTAAAAGTGCAAACATAGGAGCAACAGACATCTTACAAAGAGACACAAAGTAGACAAATGGGAAGTTACAACTAGGCAACCAAAACAAAAACAGTACAGACCAAAGTGGTCGGAAGAACGCAAACAAGCTTTCTCGGAAAGAATGAAAGCCTATCGGAACAATTAGAACAACTAAAGGAAAACTTGATTGGGTCACTTGCTTAACGTCTTCCATTTATTGGGAGTATTCGCTAATAATAATAATAAATGTCTCTAATGCGTAATGCATTTAGTCGGAAAATGTTTTCGCCGTGTCGATGTTAATACCACAGCAAGCAAAACGTGAATGTTACCTACTTGTGTCTGTGCGATGGTCTGATATATTTTACCTTTCTGGCCTCGCATTCGGGAGGACGGCGGTTCGAATCCCCGACCGGGCATCCAGATTTGGATTTTCCATGGTTTCCCCAAATCACACCAGGCGAATGTCGGGATGCTTCCTACAAAAAGGCCATGGCCGAATTCCTTCCCGTTCCTTGTCCCCAGGCCCATCCCGCCCCTAATGACCTCGACGTCGACGAGGCGTAAAGCAATAAGTAAAAATAAAAAAAAATACCTTTGTATTAAAACTGCAAATCAGCGATAAGGAAATGCATGTATCTCGTCTAAACCTACTGTTGTCTTAGGTTCACTTACAAAGACGATATAATTTAAGCTCTATTCCCTGTAACAGATGCTAGAACCAGCCACAAAATAACAGAAAATAAATGAGAAACAAAGAAGTTTACTAATTCGTTATTCGTTTTTGAAATCACACTTTCCCTGGAAACACAAATAAAAAAAAAATTAATCATTTTTATGGGTTTGAAACTGCTATACCAAATAATCGATCTCTCTTACGTATTTCAATAAAGCGCTCCTGTTTATTATAAATGTTATTTGTAAAAGGTGTTATTTTCTGATGGTCCATCTTTCTCTTTTCATACTAACGAAAATCGATAAGCCAGGTATCATTTTAAAGATTAAGTTCTCCATTTTGGTAACAGCATTAATTGAGACATTAATATTTTGAAATTGAACCTGTAAATGGCAAAATTAGCAACAATCAAGGTCACGGGTATGCGATAGTTCAGCGTGAAGCTGCAAGGGTTCGCTGGCGATAAGGTGTGGTTGCATACCGTTAGATAGCAAACACGTATCACGAGATTTTGATAAACTGCGAATGTTTTCTGAAGTAAGGATCTTTTCGCATCTTTCTGTTAGTGTAACATTTCGTCATTTGTAATTGTTCCGTAAGGGGACGTCCATAAATTACGTGAGGTGTTTTTCCGGATTTTCGGACCCCCCCCCTTTTCTGGTGAGATTTTGGTGAGATTTTGATGAGATTTTGAATTTTGGTGAGATTTTGATGAGATTTTGGTGAGATTTTGGTGAGATTTTGGTGAGATTTTGATGATATTTTGGTGAGATTTTGGTGAGATCTGGCCCGACCCCCCCTCTGGTGAGATCTGGTCCCGTGAGACCCCCCCCCCTACAGATCGTCTTCGCAACTTCTTTTTTTTTTAAAGGTCTCACGAAATAGCCCCCTAAAATCGACTTAGACTTTTTTTTTTAGCTCTACAGTCCTACCCATTTTTAAAAAATCTCACGTGAGATTTCCGTTGACCCCTCCCCCTCCCCCTTGGTGAGATTTCGCTGGACCCCCCCCCCCCCACCTATTTCTCCTCACGTAATTTATGGATGCCCCCTAAGAAGTTTTAAGCTTTTTGTATCGTATCCAATTTCAGTTGGATTTGGTTCTTCTCTCATTCTACTACAAACCATTAACTTCACTATTCACATATATCATTCGCGAAGTTTTCGCACGAAACACCGAGTTCACTTTATCGTTAGTATTTCGGTCTGTGTGTGTCTCCGAACACAGTTTTGCATTTGCTTGTTGGCTCAACAAGTTCCCTGACTTTATCGGAAAAAGTCGCGTGGGAAATGGGTTTGGAGCACATGCTCCCGGATTCGCTGCTAATCTGTTTTGTTCCGTCCCGTTCCTTCAGGTTACAAAATGTATTTTTGATGAGATATTGAGTCCGCCATTTCCTGTAAACCGTAATCTGTAATATAGACAGCACCCAGTGAAGGCAATGTCGAGACGTCACGAAGTCTATTGTGGCCGTTTCGTTTGAGTGACTAACTATCTGCGACCTTTTCCTCGAAGTTCAACGTCCGGGACGGTGTTCATTCCCATTCAGCCTACTGTCAAACAAGTGCTCGGCAGCATACTCCACTGCGGTAAGGCCGCCATCGTGTGGATTAACCCAGAACTCATAACTAACACTCATTCTGCATACGTAACATACAGTATTATAACGGTCTAATTTTATAACCATTACATGTTATAACTGTTACCTATTTGAACAATCTTTTTAACTAAGATCGCTGAAATTATACTTCAGTGTTATGAATATTTAACACTTGCCTCCGTTATTATTGACTTCCATATGTTTACTTATAACTGATCAATTTCATGATGGTAATAAGTTATAACTGTTACTTGTGTAACGGTTACTATTAGCTAGTATTTTCTAAAATTATACTTCAACAACATGAAAGGTTAAAAGTTGCTTTCGTTACTGTCGCCTTCTACTCGATTATTTATTACCATTTAATTTTATTAAGATACGAATTATAACTGTTATCTATATAACAGTTTTTTTAACTGGAATTACCTAAAATATAATTCGGTACTACGAATCTTCAACACTTGCTTTCGTTATTATTGCCATTTACTTACAATTGTTTCATCTTATGATTTTTAGTATTTATAACTGTTACTACGTAAATGTCATTTTTAAATAGGGTTGTTGAAATTGTGCTTCAGTACTACGACTGTTCAGCAGTTCCATTCCTCTTTATTGCCTTCTAGACGTTTACTTACAACTCATTAACTTTATGACAGTAGCAAATTATGAATGTTACCTAAGTAACAGTTATTTATAACTATGATTGCCAAAATTATGCGGCAGTTTTATGAATATATTTAATACTTGCTTTCCTGATTATTGCTTTCGACTCATTTGATTATAACTGTTCGATTTCATGATAATTACAAGTTATAACTGTTACTTGTGTAACGGTTATTATTATCTAGTATTTTCTAAAATTACATTTCAACACTATGAAAGTTTAACAGTTGCTTTCGTCACTACCACCTTCTACTCGATTCTTTGTTACCATTTATTTTTACAACGATACAAATTATAACTGTTATCTATGTAACAGTTTTTTCAAACGAGAATTGCCTAAAATGTTTCGATGCTACGACTGTTCATTTTCACATTTTTACGTTCAACTCATTTAAATTCCAAAATTGGAAACGGATTCTTTTTTCCGGTGATTGTTAGTTTCATATTTTAACTGTTTAATTTTAGGTTGTTACAAAATACAGCAACGCATGGTTGACAGTTCCTTTCCTTACTGTTGCCTTCTGCTCATTGACTTAAAACTGTTTAATTTTCTGATGGTTACAAATTATAACCGTTACTAGATAGTGGTTATTTTAATCAGTATTGCCGAAGTTATGCTTTAGTACTACGAATGATTAACGGTTGCTTTTATCATTATCTCCTTCTACTTATTAACTCACATCTATTTAATTTGCCTTCGATTAATTAAATTATACAAATCGTATCGTATCCATAATTACTACGACCTTGTGTACACGCTCTTGGTCACTTATGTATTATATAATTGTTACATAATGTTAATCGTTATGTTGCACAACATTACAGTTTAGTGATGCAAACAGTTTTTTCGCAGGTTTCTTATTCACTTTTTCATATTCTCTGTTACATAATTAAACTGTTACTTTATAACCGTTACAACTGAAACCGTTATCTACAAGAAGTTACTTCAACACTACATTCGCTTACTGAAATTCGTATTGGCCATCACCTGAAGATTGCGTTCTACACGATCTATCAGATAGGTGTTATGTAACATAACGTAATCGATATTTTGTACTTACGGTAACAGTTACTTATTGTAACAGTTACTCACATTAACCGTTACTTTAACCAATAATACTTAAGACAGCGAGTGGGAAGTATAAAAACATTTATTTTCTGCTTGCCCTTTTTACCATTTATCTCTCCTCAGTCACGACCCATGAGCGTAATTCAGTTTACTCGTTATTTTTAATAGCGGCGTTATCAGGAATTAGTTATAAAGTGGTAGGGCCTACTCTTAACACACATTTTAACAGTTATTCTTAACAGGAACGCTTTCAGGAATTAAGTACAAAGCAATCGTTGATTACCTTTCAGTATCTACTGTTAACAAATATTTTAATCGTTATTTTTAACAGAGGCGTTATCAGAAATTAGCTGAAAAAACGGTATCTGTTAATCTGTTCTCTAAACAAAACATTTTACTAGACGTTTTTAACAGTTCCACTGTCAGGTATAAACAGGGACGATTCCAGGGGGGGGGGGGGCTAGGGGACTCAAGCCCCCCCCCAAAAAGTATCTAGGTCCAACTCCGACATTCTAATTTTGGAGACTTTTTTTAGCTCTACGGATTTGAAGCCCGAGGAGACTATAAATAGTACCTTTTGCCCCGACTCAAGCCCCCCCCCCCCAAAGCCAAAATCAACTAAAGGTAAGCCCCCCCAACTAAAAATACACTCAAGCCCCCCAAACCAAAGTCCGTTCAAACTTCTCCCAAAACAAAATCCTGGATCCGCCCCTGGGTATAAAGCAAGTTTTGTTACTTTTATATTTGTTCTCCGAACACACATTTAACAGTTAATCTTTACTGTCAAAACACAATTCAGACACTGCTATTAATAGCTACCCTGTCAGGTTTTCGGTTTAAAGCGCCTGTTTTTACTACCAATCTGTATTCTTTAACAGTCTTGCGTTGGGAATTTAAACTGCCGCAGTGTGGGATTAGTGCACCTTGTACCAATCAGGCCTTGTTTTTTGTTGTTTGCAGGTTGGCCGCAGTTCTCGCCGCTACATTAGCGCTGTCGGCGGCGCGGCCTGGCAGAAAGGATGCAGACGTCGACCTGATCACGGAACCCCGTCCGGGACAGGAATTCGTCCAGTACACCGCCAAACGCGCTGTCAGAGGTTTGAACCAATGCTATTCAGAGTCACTCGACTGGTTTGATACAATCCTCCATCCCTTCCTATCCTGTGCTAACCTCTTCATCTCTACATACCCCTTACAACCCACGTCCTCAATTATCTTCTTCATATATTCTAATCTCTGTCTTCCTCTACAGTTCTGTTCCCTCCACTAACAAATTAACCAAATGTGTCCCACCATCCTGTCAGACTCTTCCACAAACTTCTTTTCTCACCCATCATTTCCAAAACTCGTTCATTTCGTACTTTGTCTGTCCATTTAATTTTAGCATTCAAGTGCTTCAATTTTCTTTCTTTCTTGTATTCCTAAAGTCCATTTTTCGCTACCGTAATGTGCTGTGCTCCACACATAGAGTTTTAAAAAGTTCTTTCTAATTCATAAATCAATATTTGAAACTAAAAGATTTCTCTTTTTCATGAAGGCTCTTTTTGCTAGTGCTATTCTGCTTTTAACATCATTCCTGCTTCGGCCATCGGCTGTAATTTTGCTTCCCAAGTAACAGAACTCACTCACTTCTCCTATTGAACCTGATCCTGTTTTTAAATTTAATCTACTATTATTCCTATCATTTCATTAGTTTTGCGTTGTTTTCGTTTACTTTTAATCCAATATCTTCTCTCAGTATTTTGTTATTTCTAAAATTCTCAGTCTGTTCCGCTAAACAAGAAAATGTCATCAGCAAATCATTTCCATTTTTTATCAACATTTCCTTCTTATTTACGTCTTCATGTTTCTTAGCGTAGCCATATACCTCTTGACTTTCTTTTGAATTCTCCAATTTTGTATTTCGCTATTCACTAGTTTTGTGCATATTTTGATAATTTCGGAGTCTTATTTGTATATTTCCTTTCCTTATCCGTATTAATTTTTATACTTGTTTAATTTTCTTGCCAATTAATTATTAATTTCGTCCACAATTTTACGGTTAATTTCCAACTAAATGTAATCACACAATTTATGTTTCCATTATTCATATAGGCGAAATTAATACCGACCCCGCTTATAAATTTCGTAGGTTGACATTTCGCTGTTTTCTTTTGTAATAAAATTTAACATAGGGTTTTGTGTCTCTTCTTACCAGGCTCAGGAGGACGCGGGTTCGAATCCCCGTCCGGGCATCCAGATTGGGGTTTTCTATTGTTTCCCCAAATCACTCAAGGTGAATGCTAGGATGGTTCTTTCAAAAAGGCCATGGCCGAATTCCTACCTGTTACCTTACCATCATCCTCCCCCACCTGTAATGATACAGACGTCGACGAGGCGTGTAGCCATAAGTCCCATATACCTCCATACAAGCTAAATATTTTGCTTGTAGTGTATATAAAATAAAATGCATTTGTATTGATTTTTTTTTACTTATGGCTTTACGCTTCGTCGCGGTCATTAGAGGCGGGATGGGGCTGGGGACAAGGCACGGGAAGGAATTCAGACATGGACCTTCTGAAGGAAGCTTTCCCGCATTCCCCTGGAGTGATTTGGGGAAACCATGGAAAACCCATGGATGCCCGGACGGGGATTCGAGCCCGCATCCTCCCGAATGCGGTATTTGTGTTGATGCGGATCTATTGCTTGAGTTTTGTGGTGTAGTGTGGGACACACATTATTGGGGGGAGGGGTTGATGCATAGAATGGCAGCTAGATTTGATGATTCTTGAAAATTCTGCATACAGGTAGAGTTGTCAATTCAGTATTCGGCAAGTTTAATCCAGATCCTTGACGCATTTATTCGTGGGAATTATCAATATTGGTTGCAAATGCAACATTAATCACAAAACCGCAACTTAAAAATCAAACAATGTGTTTTTTTTTTTGGCCACTTCTATCCCCTAAAGCTGTCACTACCAAAGCGATTGTAGTGCACGATTGGTTGCGCGTCTTGCACGCGCATACATTGCTGTAGTGTAAATTATGTCCCTTCCACCCGTAGACCCTGTTTTTTACTTAAAGTTTGAGCAAAAACTATTTCTTAAAGGGGGGGGGGGATGTAACCGGAAATGCACAACTAGCTTTACACTCTCCCTACCTGAGGAACTGGCAATTGTACAGTCACTTCCAATATTTTTTTGCTCCCTCCCGATAGATGTATATGTTTCAGCAAAATTGGAAGATATATTGTTCTCATACTTGTCCGCCATTAAATGTATATAAATATGTATCTCTAACTATATGAAGAATGAAGGAAATACAAGTACAAATAGAATTTATACCTTAATCCTTATTTTGGAAGCAATAAAGTGTTGTAAAAATTTCAATATAAATATACCTAAATCCTCCAAAATGATAAAAGGATGCACAATTCTTCATAAATGTTAGTCACCCCAATCTAAAAGCCCACCCTGAAAATTTCAGCCGTATATTCCTTATAGATGTAGAGAAAATAATTCCTACATACTAAAAAATAGACATCTGAGAAATGGCACTAAAATTTTAGGAAGATTTTTTACTTGCATTTGTTGTTCTTGGCAGCGACAGATAAAACATTATTTTAAAAATACTTGGAACGTCTAAAACTTTCACACAATACAGATAAATAAACATACAATAGTAAAAAGTAATTTTAAAAAATCAATTTTTTGATCTTTGATCGGTTACGCTATCGCTTAAGGCAAAGTAAGAGTTTTATGTTCGGAAGCAACTAAAAAAAAAAAAAAAAAAAAAAAAAAAAAAAAAAAACAACTCCTGTCGACGGATACCTTATTCATCGCTGTAGGCTTTATATTAACTGAGAAAAAGCGACGTGGGCAGCAGAAATACAGTAGTCAGGTACTGCTAACCCCTCAAGCTGCTACTCCCAAAGCGCGGTGTATTACGTCTCGTCGACGCAGGCGCTGCGGTGAGGTAAGGGGCGTCCATTAATTACGTGAGGTGAAATGGGGGGCTTAGGCCTATTAGAAGGGGGGGAAGGTCCCGTCAAAATCTCACATCTCAGGAAACGGGGGGCGAGGGGGGGATTCGGTCCACATCTCAGCAAAACTCATCAGAATTACGTAATTAATGGACGTCCCCAATCCTGAAATCGACCTCCGCGTGTTTTGTAGACTTTTTTTTTAGCTCTACAACCCGTCAAAATTGTAAAAACTGAGTGAGCTTTGTCCGTAGTCGGTAAAAAATGACGGAAATAAATACTGACATGCTGTTTTGTGTTCTGTAGCTCATTTGAACTGTGACAAATAATATGAATGCAAAGCTGCGTGGTCGGTACACCCCCCCCCCTTACATTGCCCCCCTTACACCGATCCGCGTAGTTTATGGACGACCAACACTATATACTGTATTCATCACTGGAGGCTTTGAATTTACTCAGAAACTGATATGTCGACAAACAAAATTAATTTGTGTGAATTTAATAATCTCTGTTATTGCTAACCCCTCAAGCTGCCACTACCAAAAGCGACTTTATGTGCTGCGGATTTAGGCCTGTCCCACGCATGCAGCGTGATAAAGTGTATCCCGGCCGCCAGCGCACCCACTTTTATCCTAAATTACAGTCGAAAATAATTGTTTTAACACAAACCGGATACGTTACAGTATGTCATAAGTCGGTAAAAATTATTCTCCGCTGTTACGTTATCAACCAGTTGAGAAAGAGGTACGCTACAACAGAACTGAAAATTAGTAATTAAATAATCTTGACTACCACTAACACCTCAAGCTGCCACTGCCAAAGCGCCTTTTACGCTTGGCAGATTGCATCCAGCCCCACATGGGTACTCCGGTGATGTAAATCGTGTCCCGGACTTACGTTTACCCACTTCTCTGATCAAACAGTTCCTCGTAATGTGAAGGGAGCGTCCTTAAACTACGTGGCTTGGTCTGGGGGGAGGGATTGGCTGGAAAGCTACGCTAGTTTACGTGGGGGGGGGGGTGGATTCCTAGCCAGACCACGTAGCTTTTCATTGATATTAAGTTAAAATGAGGTACAGAACACACAACAGCATTATTTCCGTCATTTAATTATCTCCGTATCTAATTTACGATAGCCTGACAAGAGAAAACAGTGCTAAATGTCTTCTGGAATCAAAAGGGAAAGAAAGCTACGAGCAACGCGGGGAGGGAGAGGAGGGTAGAGGCAAACGTCATGTCAGGGTATGTGGGAAGGGGCGGGAGGGATTCACTGGAATCCAAAATGGAGTTACGTGGTTTATGTACGCTCCCAAATTTGGTTTCCTATGTCATAATAAGATAAAACATCCTCTTCAATGATACCTTATTAATCCCTGTAGGCTTTTCATTGACCGAGAAAAAACGTTGACCAAGAAATTAAATGTATCTGAATTAATCAGGCCTACTGGTAACCCCTCAAACTGTCTCTACCAAAGCGAATGGCGTATCCGGCGGGTTTGCTAATCTCCCCAGCAGGCGTTGCAGTAAGGTAAACAGTGTCTTCGTTGCCTATTGGCGCAATTTTAACTTATATTCTAAACAAACCGTGCGTCTTAACGTAAATCGAGTATATTATGTTATAAGTAGCTAAAAAGTCCTCATCACCGATATCTTATTAATCGCTGTAGGTTTCGTGTGGCTGAGAAATTTATTAAATATGTATTATATAATCTCGGCTATTGCTAACCACTGAAGATACCTCTACCAAAGTGACATTTAAATCAAATCTTAAACTAACCATGTGTTATAACGTTTTAGTATGTCCGAACAATGATCGCTGTAGGTTTCTTATTGGCTGAGAAATTTATTAAATATGTATTATTTAATCTCGGCTATTGCTAACCTCTGAAGATGCCTCTACCAAAACGACGTTTAACTCAAATCTTAAACTAGCCATGTGTTTTAACGTTTTAGTATGTCTGAAGAATAATAGTTAATTCATTGACAGGGGCGTAGCTATCGGATGGCTAGGCGGTGCCACGCACCGGGACCCCCAAGCTCAGGGGGCCCCGGTCGCAGCTCAGGGGGCCCAAGCTCAACTTGGTAGAGCTGAAAAAGAAATTTCGACCATCTAATCTGAGGGCCCAGAATATTTTTTTGTACCGGGGCGCTTGTTAACCTAGCTACGTCACTGTTCATTGGTGTAGGGTTTGTAGTAATTGAGGAAACAGGATATTGACAGTGGGAAGAGTGCAGCATCAGCTCAGGTTGTGTTTTGTCTGCAGATGACTTCGCGACGTCGCACGGCAACCCCGCAGTGCCGCGGTCCGCCTCCGACCTGGAGGCGCTCCGGGAGGCGGCGGAGCAGCAGGTGGTGAAGCGGCAGGCGGGGGCGGAGGACGCGCTGACGCAGGCGGTGCTGGGGGCGGTGCTGCGGCCGCAGGACACGCTGCCCCTCGTGGACGAGGTCACCGTGCGCCCGCAGTCCGACATCGGCGTCATCGACGCTAAGGTGACCGACTGACCACTCGAAACGTCCCTATTCCCCTCTCCACGTAGCAGGGAGTATAACTACTTGTCGTGTTGCAGCCGGTGGGACTCGACGAGAAGCTGGTGATGTCGAAGAAGAAGCAGACGGGGACGGTGAAGCAGCCTGCCGCCGCCGCTGCCGCCCCCACCAAGAAGTCGCTGCCGCCTCCGGATGTGACGGTCAAGCCGGCGGCGACCTCCGGCGTCGAGAAACATGGCGACGGCGGCGTACCGCCGGGCAAAGGGCTACAGCTGGACGCCGTGCCTGACAGGTATGTGCTGCACCTTACATTAATAATATAGGCGGGTTCGGCTTAATATCGCGTCCGTCACGTGCGCCAATATAAATGCGGTTCTCTTAGAGTTGTCCCGCCTAGCAAAGAACTCCATGTGGACGCAAATGTAACAGGTACCGACCAATGCCCACCTTACGTTAATTGGTTGAATCGTGATTACGGTGAAACACCACGTTCCGGCCGCCAGGTAGCAGCACGCCTGCTAACACCTTCCTGCCGCCAGATGGCAGCAGGGGGAATCACTTGACAAGTACGTCTCATTCACCATAAGAGGGGACAGTTTAGCCAATATCGTTGCTGATTCTAGACCAAAATATTCCAAACCACTCTTTCTCTCCCTTTACAGCCCTCAATTTTTATACAAATTGACATTTTTTTATCCGATTTCGATGGAACTTGGCACACATATACTTTAAAATAAATATAAGAATACTGTCATCATTTGATTTGCAAAAACCCAACTTCTTCCCCCTTTTCACCCCTTTAATGTTTATCAAATAGCTACAGTCAACACCGTTCGACTGATCACCATAAATATTCACATAGATATCTGTTTTGTCATAGAGGTTTCGGCTCAAAAAAAATAAGTAACCCTTAATTACTACCCTTAATTTTTGTACAAACCCACAGTCTTTTCCGGTTTCAGTGGAACCTTTCACACATAATTATACTTTAAAACAAGCACGAAAATATTGTGCACATTAGTTTTTCAAAATCCCAAACCCCCTCTCCACCTTTGCATCCCCTAAATTATTGTCAACGTTCTTTATACAATGCTTAAGTTTTCATCCTATTTTGAAGGAAGTTTGCACACATATATTTTAAAACAAACAGAAAAATACGATCTACATTTGGTTTACAGAAACCCGACCCATTTCTTCCTCCCCTCCATCATAGTTATTTTCATCTTCTTCTTTCAAAGCAACAGTTTCTATCCCATTTTGTAGGAACTTTTCACGTGTATGGTTAAAAAAAAAAATCTGCCTATATTTGGTTTGCTAAATCCGAACGCCTCTCCCCTTTACTCCCACCCCTCTTAATTTCCAATGTTCTCAATAGAAACCTACAGTTTTAAATCTCTAAAAAATCAATGTAGCTATTTTTAAGTTACGCGGGAATGTTCATAAAATAAATGTCTCCTTAATGTCTGGACATGTACGTCAGATTTTAACTTGGATCCCAAGCTTTCACGTTATGAAAACTCATTAAAAATCTTCATTTTCTGCGTGATGCCGGTAAAACGGACATATTCGAGATACAGATTTATATACATGGTATGTATTAGTACCAGGATGGTACATTCTTTTGTGATCGAGCAGCAACTTTAACAGAAGTGACTAGGTTGAAATGTACTCTGGAGGAAAATGTAAGGTGACATTCCGTACCACGGTATCCATTTCACCCCGTTCTGGGAATTGTTCGGGTATATCAGTGTTTAGTTTGCTACTGCAAAATGGCAGGTGCCAAATAGATGAAACTTGGTACATATGGTTCACATCGGAAATGTAAACATAGTGTACGTGTAAGTCAGTCCTGACTAGATCGGGAAACTCCGGGTACTCTGCTAGTCAGATACAGGGCGTTTCGTTTATGACGCGTCCTCGTGCACGGCAATAATCTCCCGGCCCAGCGGCGCCTCGCTTGCCGGCAACTAATTCCGCGCAGCGCCCGTGCTCAGAAACGGCTCTTGCCTGCGTCGATGTCTTACCTTATAGCGCGTGCTGGAAATGTTGGCCATCGGCTTCAATACGCTTGACATCTTCTAAGGATGTTTTGGCTAACTCTCTGCAGTGTTTGTGAAGAAATATTATTAATTTTAGTTTTTATGTTTTCCTCACGTTTCTCTTCCGTACGAGGATTTCAATCATAAACACGATATTTTAGTTAACCCACAAAAATAAATCACAAGGTGTCATCTCTGGAGAACGCGGAGTCTATAATCCACTACTGATAATTTGATTCTCATTGTAAACACGCTTTAAAGCACGCATAGAATTTTCGGCTGTATGGGGAGTTGCACTGTCTTGTTGAAAATGACCGTAATTTCTTTCATCTTCTGTCAGCTGTTCAAAAAAGGTTTTTAAAATATTGTCCACATTGCGAGAAGATGTAATTGTTTCAGTAAAAAACACTGGTCCAATAATTCGCCTCGCACTAATTACACACCAAACTCTAAATTCAAATCGTGTCGCGGCTGTTCGTGGATAATATGTGGGTTTTCTGTACTCCAGTACCGACTGTTTTGACTGTTTACGCGTCCACTTAAATAAACATTGCATTTGCTGTGTTGCGAAGGGTCCGATATCGTCCGAGGGGCGGCCAACGCATTGTCACAGCACGGAAGCATTGTCGGAGCATTGTCGGAACTTAGGGAAAACATAAGAAGTAAAATTAATAATATGTTTCACAAACACCGCAGAGAGTTAGCGGAAACATCCTTAGATGATGTCAAGAGTGTATTGAAGCCGATGGCCAACATTTCCAGCACGCGCTACAAGGTAAGACATCGACGCAGGCAAGAGGCGTTTCTGAACCCGGGCACTGCGCGGTATGAGTTGCCGGCAAGCGAGGCGGCGCTGCGCCGGGCGATTATTGCCGTGCACGAGGACGCGTCATAAATGAAACGCCCTGTATAAGCTTAGGCTGCTCGCTGCAGAGTAATTTTGTGGGCAATATTCTTGTTAGAGACATTGGTACACAGTCCTGTATTCCTTTTACCTAGTTGCACCGCACTTCAATACATTTTCGAAATTGTTGCAGCTTCCATTCCTATTAAATACTTTCACCACAAATGGCTACCACTCTTTATTGCTGGGCACCACTTGCCGCTTCCTTGTTCACTCCCATTGGTAGCAATCACACCTGAAAACACAGCCATATGTCAGGCCTGCCAACGCTTGACCATTGTACGTCACACATAGACAGTACATGTATTACTAATAACACGGGAAATTTGTTATTATAAAAAGCACGAAAATAAAACTGAACAGACATTAAAAATTACTTTATACCTTACAAGTAGTAGATCTCCTTCAAATTAGAGTTAAATATCTCAAGATTGCCATTGCGAAGTCAAATGTCAAAGTTTTTCTGCTATAGCTTTTGCCACTATTCGATTTTCGTAATAAAGAAATTGGTGTCAGGTGTGGGGTTATGTTAGATTTTTTTTACAGAGAGGCATGCTGGGTAGTCGTATGCGCAAAAGCTTCTCCTTCTTCATTTACAATGTGGAATCGTGACATATAAGAAAGACATAAGGGTGATGCGCAATCTAATATTTGTGTCAGTTCTATTGTTAATTAATGCAGATTCATGTAAGTCAGTGTTTTGTGTCTTACTCACAATGAATGGCTTATTAAACAGATGGTGGACCTGTTTTATTATGCCCCTGTGTGGTGTTGCAGCGTGTCTGAACTTCACGACTCCGAGGTGAGCCTGGAGGCGGCGGGGGCGGGAGCCGCCCCCCAGACCAGGGTCGAGATAAAGAAAGGTGAGTGGAGTGCGGCGCGGTTTATACTTGTCATGACACTTATAAGCTTTCATACCAACGCGCAGTGCTGTATTAAGCATTCAGTACAATAAGTGGTGGTCATGCGTGAACAATACTGCACTACTCGTGGATGGAACAATAGTTTTTTCGTCTCTTTTCACGCCTATGTTTTGACTCAATAAGGCGCATATTCGTACATAATTTCTTAACAAACTATGCGAATTTGTTGGTATCATAGGGCTATTTTGATGTTAAAAGAACAATGAAAAAATGTAAAAACTACTGGTCTTGTATCCATTCTGGGCTGTATGGTTTAACTAGTATATTTACGCAAGTAACCATACGAGGACATTGGTGTATGGACGTAAATACGTTTGCTGTATGTTTTTCTTATTGTAGCAAAGTACAATGTGGTGCCTTAACCTGAAACCCCTAGTTTCGTTACGTTTTCAGAGTGTTTAATTTAATTGCGACGTATCACTTGCTTCATTGATAATTCCCTACACACCCGTTCTTCCGCTTTCCTTTTTCTAACCTATTATTACACACCACTAATTTTGACTTAAAAATCTACAGAAGAAAATTTTCCCACACCCTTGTCCCTGAAATCAAGTGCCAGCTTGTGGTCGTGGTCATCTCTTTCCGACTCCTGATTCTTCTACCAATATCCATCCAGGCCTCATCGCCAATATACGCCTTATACACTCCCAGCACTCTCTTCACCCTCCAATGACTCCCAACCCAGCTCCTTTATCATATCAGTTACTGATTGTGTTCTGTGGTAATTTCTACTGCCTTATGCCTGAAATCGAGTGCCAGCTTGTGGTCACCTATCTCTTCCCTTCTCCTAATTCTTCTGCCAATATCCATCCAGGCCTCATCGCCAATATACGCCTTATACACTCCCAGCACTCTCTTCACCCTCCAATGAATCCCAACTCAGCTCCTTTATCATATTTGTTACTGATTGTGTTCTGTGGTAATTTCTACTGCCTTATGCCTGAAATCGAGTGACAGCTTGTGGTCATGGTCATCTCTTCCCTTCTCCTAATTCTTCTACCAATATCCATCCAGGCCTCATCGCCAATATACGCCTTATACACTCCCAGCACTCTCTTCACCCTCCAATGAATCCCAACCCAGCTCCTTTATCATATTTGTTACTGATTGTGTTCTGTGGTAATTTCTACTGCCTTATGCCTGAAATCGAGTGACAGCTTGTGGTCATGGTCATCTCTTCCCTTCTCCTAATTCTTCTGCCAATATCCATCCAGGCCTCATCGCCAATATACGCCTTATACACTCCCAGCACTCTCTTCACCCTCCAATGACTCCCAACCCAGCTCCTTTATCATATCAGTTACTGATTGTGTTCTGTGGTAATTTCTACTGCCTTATGCCTGAAATCGAGTGCCAGCTTGTGGTCACCTATCTCTTCCCTTCTCCTAATTCTTCTGCCAATATCCATCCAGGCCTCATCGCCAATATACGCCTTATACACTCCCAGCACTCTCTTCACCCTCCAATGAATCCCAACCCAGCTCCTTTATCATATTTGTTACTGATTGTGTTCTGTGGTAATTTCTACTGCCTTATGCCTGAAATCGAGTGACAGCTTGTGGTCATGGTCATCTCTTCCCTTCTCCTAATTCTTTTACCAATATCCATCCAGGCCTCATCTCCAATATACGCCTTATACACTCCCAGCACTCTCTTCACCCTCCAATGACTCCCAACCCAGCTCCTTTATCATATCAGTTACTGATTGTGTTCTGTGGTAATTTCCACAGACAAATCTTGCTGCTCTCCTTTGCAATCCCCCCACCCAACTCCCATAATGTGGGTCCTATACTACACCACCATACTCAAGCAATGTTATGGCGTATGTTTTACAACTCAATTCCCTCGCTTGTCTGGTACATTTCCTCACTATCTGCACCATTAAAAGGAATATTTTGAAAACATTGCCTGCCACCTGGCCAATGTGTCCTGCTCAATTGAAACTAACTTTACCCTGCTCATTCCGTCGGGCGGCTCAAATTTCCTGTTCCTCACCTGACCGACCCCTCCCCTCCTACGTCTCCGAGCTGAGTACAGTGTCCAGGAATGCGAGAGGCAAGTTTCCCTTTCGCATTGTGGTAGTGGATGGCGGTTTGCTGGGTAATTATCTTTATTGCATACTATTTACTATTTTATTAATTTTAATATTAATGATTTTTGTTGATCTCAACAATTTGTTAATTTTAATCATTTGATTTATCAAATAGGAAGACGGTGCAAAGTGATATGCTATCTTGCATTACTAATGTAAAGTCATAACTTGACAGATTTATTCAAATCAAACATTGAATGCCTACAGACGTCGGTGAACTTTACAATTAATTTAATACCTAGAAATCAAATGTTCAAACAAAAATTAACAACGAGTCTTACAATATGAGGCATAAGACGTTAATTGTAAGCAAACAACAGTGACATATTGATGTGAAATTTAAGCACCATGTCAAGATGCTTATTTATGAAGCTGTTCACAAATACAAGCTTATAAAAATGAATTCAAACAGGGCGCCATTAAGACTTGGACTTAAATAAAATTATATTTTCTGATTGACAGGAATTTATAACAGTCTTCCCGTATCAAATCAGGTTGCTCACCGCTATTAACACGCTCAGAAAGATTGTCGGAGAGTGATGCTTTGCTCAGAGGCGTTCACAGGTCGAGGAAACGCACAACACTGAGTTCCTTTTAATGGCTGAAGGTCTTTACCATTTATACAGCAGCGACGTTGCGTCGCTTCCTTCAGACAACAGCAACAGGTACCGCAAGCCAGAGGTGACTCAAACCGTACAGTCTGGTCGTAATCGGAGAGCCGGCGATGGCGTCACCTCTATGTCTCTCGATGTTGGATCGGAATCTCCTTCCAGCTATGTCGAAAACCCAATCCGTGGGCTCGTAAGACATGTGGACCCAGAACACACCAAAGGACTTGTTATTAACGTTCACGTTGATTGGGAGTTCACAGTCACGTGATTGACACCTCGATCTGCCATACTTTTTCGTTAGGTGCGGGGATCTCTCATCTCCCGATAAAATAGGTTGTCCAGCCGAATTATTCACTTGACCGAAGAAGGGTCAGTTAGGCCGGCACCTACCGCAGATTAGCGGTCCTTTCCTCGCTATTGTGAAAAATGCCACCTCTCAGCTCAGGTATGAAAGGGGTTGCTTCCTCCGTTACAGTTTTCTCCCTCCAGACTTAAAGCGAAAATACTTTCGAGCAAAATATTCCAACACTCCTATCAATATGAATTATTGTTACTATTTAAAACATTCTACGAGTCTGACACAGCAGTCTCGTTACAGCATGCAGAGGTAAGGGGATAGAATAGAATGATCTTGAACCACCTCTATTAACTGAGCGGTCTGTATAAAATACGAGGTGTGTACAAAAAGAAACCGAACTAATTAAATAGCGCGCCAACGGCTGCAGATAATATTCTCTGACTTCCGTGCACCCTAGTGACATCTCTCGGCAAGAGAATTCCTCTTGTCGCACTACGGTCGCTGCTTTAGTGTGCGAGTGACAGCCGGCTGAGTGAGGTCGTGCGCAGAGTGCTCGTCGGATTTGTGAGAAAGTGAGAATGAAGGAATTGGAGGAGCAACGCGTCTGTGTGAAATTTTGTGTTAAACTTGGGAAAACATTTACTGAGACACTTCAATTCCTTAATCAAGCATACATGGATGACTGCATGAGCTGAATACAGTGCTATGAATGGTTTAAGCGCTTTAAGGAGGGCAGGAGTTCGGTTACCGACGATCCAAAATCTGGTCGACCCTCCACATCAACAGACGACCACCATGTTGAGAGGGTTCGCACTGTGATTCGTGAAAATCGCCGTTTGAATGTCCGTGAGGTTGTTGAAGAAGTTGGCATAAGTGTAGGCTCTTGCAATCACATCCTGAGAGAAAAACTTGGAATGCATCGTGTCAGTGCAAAACTGGTGCCGCGCTTGTTGACGGACGAGCAGAAGGAGAATCGAGCTAGGATCTCTAAGGAGTTGCTTGAAAAGCAAATAAGGACGAAAACTTCGTCAAGAACATCATTACAAGCGATGAAACATGGGTTTATGGGTACGGTGTGGAAACGAAGGGGCAGTCTTCAGAATGGGTGGGGAAAGGATCTCCTCGACCAAAGAAAGCTCGGATGAGTCGGTCGAACATCAAGGCGGTGATGGTCGTGTGTTTTGATTGCAAAGGAGTTGTGCACCATGAATTTGTACCACGTGGTCAAGCGGTAAACAAGGAAGTCTACCAGAAAATTCTGAGACGATTGAGAGATGCTGTGCGTAGGAAAAGGCCTGAACTGTGGGAGAATCAGTCGTGGATGTTGCACCATGACAACGCACCCGCTCACGCATCATTGTTTGTCACGAATTATCTGGCAAAACATCGCACTCCCGTCGTGCCTCAGCCATCCTACTCTCCAGACTTGGCTCCGGCAGACTTTTTTCTCTTCCCAAAACTGAAAAGCACTTTGAAAGGTCGTCGTTTCCAGACCATAGAAGAAATTCAAGACATTGCGACGAGAGAACTGCGCGCCATCGGAGAAATTGCATTCCAGGAGGCGAAAAAACGATGGCAACGGTGTATTGATAGTGAAGGACAGTACTTTGAAGTGGACAGTGTGTAAAAGTTAGTATGATGAGCAATAAAGCAATTACAGCAGAAGTTCGGTTTCTTTTTGTACAGACCTCGTATTCGCCAAGATATATCTACTTTTATCATAGTATAACATACCTTACTTCACTCTGAGGACATTGTAGTGCATGTTATTCAAACCTCCATTGAAATCCGACAAGTAGTTTTCGCGATACAAGTTAATGACCACTTATTTCTCGTGACCCTCTGTAATGAGAGAGTGAGTGTTGAGTGTTTGTGGTGTGTGCAGGTCCGAACGGCCAGGACTACGAATACGAATACGTCTACTACTACTACGACGACGACGACGAGGCGGGCGGTGACGTCAGCAGCAGCTCCACCACGACCACCACGACCACCACGACCCCCAGGCCCACCACGACCACCACCACGACCACGACCACCACCCCGGCGCCGCCACCGCCCCCGCGCGCCAAGCACGGCGGGCGCAAGGACGACCACGCCGCGGGCGAGCACCACAACAGGTAAATTAACAGCGGCCAGATACGATTCCACCCTCAGTCCACAGATGTCGCTATCATGATCCTTTCAGCGTTCAACATGTTCCAAATTGCAAAGCAGAGCACAAAGAACAGTATTTATACTGCACACGGACATTTTCCGGGCGTTTAAATGGAATATAGCCTTCCCGGTTTTACGTCCGGATAGTGTCATTAAAAAATGACTTTATATGAAATCGCGTTTTTTCTGGGATTTGCTTAGTGGCGCCCCAGACTTTTTTTTGTTTGTAAAATCGCGTTTTTCAGGGAAGACACCTATTTAGGCCTAACATTATCTACACATGAAATTTCATCCAAATCGTTATAGACGTTTGCGAGATACCAAATTTATACAAGGATTGGTGCACAGTTCCTTGCTCTAACCAGAGAGAAAGTAACTAACATCAGTTAGCTTATTGGTACCTGAAACCCTATGAGATGGTGTCAGAGCCGTTTCCTGGATACCAAACACAAGAATTACACTTTTAAAAAAATCAAAAAAAAAAATCGCGTCTTTGCAGGGAAACTCAAAAATCAAAACCTTATTTGTATATGACATTTCATCCAAATAGTTCTAGCCGTTTCTGAGATACTAAATGCGTATATATATATATATTTATATACAAGCATTGCTCGTTTAAAGATTTAATATTAGCGGGTTGTAAGGCTCTACCGCTATGGAGGAAAAATAGAGGCGTGGGAACTAATTGATTTATTGCATCACGAAGGATTTGAGACATCCTGCCGAGATGTGATCGATAGCATCAGTCTACATCGCGATGTTAAAACCAACCAGTCAGTGATATGATAGACGGATTTCGGAAGACGAATGGAAAAATTGTCTTACCTATTCGTGCGCGTAGAACAGCCAAAAGAAGACTAATGCACTGAATTCGGGCGGTAAAACACCCTCGCCTTAAATGCTCTCTCTCTCTCTCTCTGTTTCTTTCTCTCTCTCTCTCTCTCTCTGTCTCTTTTTTTTACATCGTCCTCAACAGTTTCCAGCCTCTGGCCGGGTCTGCTTCATGCACAAGCCTCTCCATTTCCTTCTTTCATCCCACCACCTCTCTGTCACCACTTTGTTCCAGTCCTCTCCTCTCTCCTCCACTCCTTTCAGCCATCCATCTTTTGGTCTTCCTCCGAGTCCTTTACCACGCATGCTAATTTCGTGGATTTTTCTTGGGATTCTCTGTAGAGGTTCCTCTTTTATGGTGCATTTAATCACTTCATTCCTTATTTTGTCCATTTTAGTTACTCCCATTCTACCTCTTAAAAACTTCATTTCAGTTGCTTGTACTCTGCTGATGTCCCAGTTTTTCACTGTCCATGTTTCGGCAGCATAAGTCAAGATAGGCACATAGTATATATGATAGATTACTCTCTTGCTTCTCTGTGGCTAACATTACTGTCTCAAAATCCAAACATCTACGTTACAGTATGAGTACATTTGGGTCGACGCGCGTGAAGCTGGTGGCAAATGCTGCTACTGTTATACAGGGTTATTCAAAAATAATGAGCAGATTTTGTGTCTATTTCTCACAAACTATAAAAGATAGAAATTCGTGCACACATCACTGGGTAGAGGAAGGTTCAAAGTTTGTGATCCCCGCCTATTAGTTCGATTTTCTGCCGCCAACGGCGCTGTTGTTGGAAAACCGACGAAACAGGAGAATTTAATTCAATTTGAATATCTTGATGGATCATACGCTAAGCTGACAGTTTCCGTACATGTCCTTTTTTCTCCTTTCCTCTTTCCACCTAATTTTTGCCCTCTACTAATTTGTAATTGTGATTGTTTCAGTGCTTTTGGTAAATTATTCACAGTTTATCTTCTTAATTTATCCCAATCGCTGACACCATTCCCTACGAAATAAAATTTCCCCGCATCCTTTTGCCTGAAGTCGAGTGCCAGCTTGTGGTCATATTCATCGGTACCCTTCCACCCACCTCTCTTAATTCTCCTAGCAATATCTTTCCACGCTTCATCAGCAATGCGTTTTGTGTGCTAAAGCGCGGAAAAAGTTAATCCAGTTCATACGTATCTCATTTCAATGAGGTAATTAGTCCAGCAAGAATCACTTTCAAAGGTTTTTTTTTTTTTTTTTTTTTTTTTTTTTTTTTTTTTTTTTTTTTTTCCAGCAGACGTCGGTCTTCATACAAAGATACCATGTAAAAATGTAAACAAATGCTCCAGCCATTATAACTTGCGACACCTTCAAAACTAAAACTCAACTAACTCGTCTCTGTCGATCGCTTATATAGGCGAGACAGAAATTTTCAGAATAATTCAAAGACTTCCGACCGACGTTTCTCGAAATCTAACAACAATTAAACAATTAAAGTCACATTAAAACAATCACAATTAATAAAAAAAATCATCGACAGTCATTGTGAAACGCACAGAAATGAAAATTAAAAATATTTACACACAAAATTATCCACAAAAATCAGCCAAAACTGTCAGAAATTACTGTTGCACACATTAATACTTACAATTACAAACTAGTTTCGTGTATAATACTGTTCTTGAACATATCACATAGTGTTTACATAACTTATCTCCATAAATCTCAGTTCCCATGCCGTCTCTTAACGGAGGCCACCCCGTACGGATACCCAACAACACGCCGTAGAAACTGGGCCGCCTCTGCTAGCGGAGACGAGACGCAGCTACCCACTCTGTGACGGTAAACATCACAGGCGTGTGCAGCGGTGCGCTGTTGCCATCGGTTAGCAGCGACCTCTTCTCTTGCTGTAAAGTGCTCTGTGCCAAACGACACTAGGCAACGTGGTGCGGAGGTGGCGGCGAGGTAGCGAGGGCTAACCTGCGGCGCGCGCTCGTCCCTACTCTTCGGCGTGCAGCCTCCGTTACAAGATGTCGTGGGAACGCAGCTTAAAACATTTTATTTATACAAAATCACAATTAGTCACAAGAAAAATATACGAAACCATATTTCTCAGCTCCCAGCTTGCTACAGATAATTCGTGGAGCACAATTTCATTAATGGTCTGATTGTGAGGGCAGTTATACTATTTCTCACAAACTATAACAGGTAGAAATTCATGCACACATCACTCCATGGAAGAAGGTTCATAATTTGTGAACCCCGCCTGTTAGTTCGATTTTCTGCCGGCAACGGCGCTGTTGTTGGAGAAGCGACGCCACAGGAGCATTTAGTTTAATTTGAATTTCATAAAACTGCGATGGTGCGCCATTTCTTTCCTTTCCTCTATCCACCTACTTTTACGCTATACTAATTTGAAACATTAATTGTTTCAAAGTTTTGGTAAATTATCCACACTTTCTCTTATTAATTTATTCCAGTCGCTGACAGCTTTCCATACGAAAGAAAATTTCCCCCCTCCCTTATATTTGAAATCGAGTTCCAGCTTGTGGTCGTGGTCATCTTTACCCTTCGACAAACGTCTCTTAATTCTCCTAGCAACATCTTTCCACGCATCATCACCCCTATACGGCGGAGTTAATTCAGTGTTGTAATGCAGCGCGCATTTCGTCGTTTGTTCAATAAACTGCCACCTCGTTGTAAAAAGATTTACGATTGGAATAACGAAGGAGGCATATGCAAAGTAGGGATTGCAATCCCGCAATCCCGCGGGATCCCGCATATTAGACAGTCTAGCGGATCCCGCACAAAATTAAGCGGATCCGCAAAATGCGGACAAACGCGTGACTCTCTGCCCCACTCGGTCTCTGTCGGATGTATTGCACTGTTTGCTGTACCAGAGCAGTTCGCATTTGACTCATGTGAACAAGCGTTGTTTTTGTCAACCTTCGTCATTCGTAAGTAAATAGATACACTTTTACGTATTCATCAAAACTTCGAGTACGCATTTCTGTAATTTGAGTTATGGTGCGTATTTAGTACGATTTTCAAAATATATAATTATTTTTTAAGTGTCACACACGTTATCTGAACTACACGGTTACAGCTTTTATTCGCGGTTTCATTATTCCCATTTTCTGTATTTGCAGATAAAGTTATTGTGACAATTTCCTTTTTTGCGGCTGAAAATTTGATTATTCGTTTATAGGAAACTAATGTTATCGTAATTTTAATCGCGTACCTATTTATTTAGCAGGTATCAAAAGGCAATTGTATATCCATTGAATTATTGTTGTTTTGGCCACTGCCTCAATGTGTTTCTTTGACGAAAGCCGCCTGTTTACATGTGCCGCTCAGGCTTTCGATTAATACCTCTTCTCCTTATCATTTCGACTAAAAAAAAAAGTTATAATGTAGTTTTCACGGGTGTATCGACAAATGGTGTTGTAGAAACATCATACTTCGACGGCTGCCTCCGCCTTCTCCCTCACGTGTGAAATCTCGTGTTTTTACAATGAAATCCGGAGATACAACCTATGAAAAATTCACTGCAATCATTTGCCGAGAAAGTCTCCTTTCTTACTAAAACTCTTGAAACGTCGTTACGCCACATATGTAAAATTGAATTACTTGACAGTTTAAGTGTTGGTGAGTAGTTTCTTTTAATAACATTGAATCAACTGTAAGATCAATCAAGGAATCAGGAAATATAATAATGAATCCCACAAAAACAATTTTTGTAAAAAAAAAATCTAAATCTTGTGCTTGTGCAATGACAAAAAGTTATGAGATCTTGTTCTGAGCCAAGTCTACACTTTACAGAGTATATTCACTTCACTTTATGAAATGGAATGCTTTCTCTCGGTGTTATGGAACGTTTATTTAGAATTTAAAAAAATGAAAAAAACTCTGGTTATTTGGCCACTAAGCAAACCATGTTTTTAAATTCATGTGATGTATTGTAAGGCACATAATATGACCTAACACGAAATATTTTCCATTTTTTATTATTTATTTAAAAAATTGGTTTAGATTAAAAAACAAAAATGTAAAACCTCGAAATGTACCTAAGTCATGCTCAAAAGTTTTAATATCGTTTTGCCAATTAAAATATTGTAAATTTTTAATTTTTATCATTTAAAATTAAAATTGATTTATTAATTTAATTATTATTTAATTTATTAACGTTTTAAGTAACTATGTTTTAAATATAAGCGTTAAAAAACTGTTTGCGCCAATCTCGCTCGGTTCCCGCGGGATTGGCACAAATCCCGCGCGGATCCCGCGGGATTGAAAACACTGCGGGATTGCAATCCTTAATGCAAAGAGAAAAGCATTCGTGTTCTTTGAACGTATTCCTCCTGTGATGTCGCCGTTTCCACTTAGACAGATAACAGCAACGGCAGCGAATGGAATTAAGAAGTGACGTCACAAACTTTGAACCTTTCTCTATACAGTGATTGGTGACGCTTGTTTGTATGTTTTATAGTTTGTGAGAAGTAGACGCACAAAACCTGTCCTTTCTTTTTGAATAACCCTGTATAACAGATCATAATGACAAACTACAAACATCAAAACAAATATTTAAAAGTTCAAGAACAAAAAATAGAAATAGTAAAAGAGTTTAAATATCTGGGGTAAAGGATTGGTTGGAATGCAATAGAATCCTGAAAAAATATACTTGAATTGGCTTTCCAATTCAGAAGAGAGATACAGGCTACAACAAGCAATCACTTTCGTGGTGGTCCAAAATTTAGAATTAAAAAACAATGGTAAAGCCGGAAGCATTGTACGCAGCAGAAACTCTGACCATGAATCACAAGGGCAGATAGAACAACTAGAACTACAAGAAAGAAAAATCATAGCAACAAAATTTCAAGATAATAAAATATTATACATTAAGAATGAAACTCTCTAAAATAAATTTTTTAAAAATAGAAAAACTCACAGGTATATATAAATTCCTTCGGGCATCTTCTCAGAAGGAACTCTGGGAGGCTAACCAAACAAATTTTTTATTTATTCCATAACCTGACTATCAAATACAGGAGTTGGAGAGGGTGCAAAAAAGGGCTGCTAGATTTGTTTCTGGAAATTATCGCAGAATGCCATCGTTTTCCAAAATTAAATTCTGTACAACTTCTATTCAAAACTTTGTGCAATTTTCTCGAATTTGAAAAAAAATGGGAAAAAAAATTTCGGCCAAGTAATTAATAAATTACAAATTTTCCCAAATTATTTCTACATCTACATTCATACTCTGCAAATCACAAACATTGTGGGTGGCAGAGGGTGCTAAGCACCAATCCTAAACCCGCCCATTACAATCCCGAATAGTGCGAGGAAAGATGGAATACATATAAGCATCAGTACGGCATCTTATTTCTCTAATCTTATCCCTCCGGTCATTGCGACCTAAATAGGTTGGTGGAAGAAGTATTTCATTGCACTCGAAATTTAAATTCCAACGCAAGCTACGTTGTCTGTCTTCCAAACTATCCCAGCCCAATCTATGTATGAATTCTGTGACGCTTTCATAAGGGCTGTAACAACAAGTCACGAATCGAGCGGCTCTCCTCTGCACCCTCTCAGCTTCTTAGCTCCTCTGGAATTTTTGGAAAACTACTGCAGATAACCGTCTGGGACTTGTTTTATTACATTCACCACATCAATAACAATATATACAGAAGAGAGGGTTGGCCAATGTACTGTGTCGTTGTTCTCACAAACGGATAGAGAACCACTAGACTAGAGGAATAAATTAACGAGAAATCCTACCCAATTATTTGGAGTGTCAGTTGTAGCTGGGTGTGTTTGACGTTGTATCTGGTGGATTATTTATGATGGATTTACGAAGACGAATGGTAAGAAGGGTCTTATCTATTAGTGCGCGTAGAACGGCTAAAAGAAGACCAATACTCTTTGAGTCGACGCGTGTGCAGCTGCCGGAAAATGCTCGAACTGTTATACAGGGTTATTCAAAAAGAAAAAGCAGATTTTGCTTGTCTGTTTCTCACAAACTACAAAAGATAGAAATTCGTGCAGATATCACTGGGTAGAGGAAGGTTCATAGTTTGTCATCCCTGCCTACTAGTTCGATTTTCTGCCGCCAGTGGCGCTGTTGTTAGAAAAGCGACGCCGCAGTAGAATTTAATTTAATTTGAATTTTATAAAACTGAGATGGGGTGCCATTTATTCCTTTCCTCTACCCACCTACTTTTGCGTCTACTAATTTGAAACTTTAATTGTTTCCGTGTTTTTTGGTGAATTAGTTACAGTTGCAGCCGTTCTTGTATGTTCGGAAACACACCGTATAATCTTCTGCCTGTGGCACTATTGTCCCACCGTTCCTGCCATTCAGCGAGAAGTGCGGCGCTGACTTCTGCCGCATTCTGTTCAACTGTTCCCACAATCTCTTGCAGCCTGGCCTGATTTCCTTTTCGTAACCAGTATATGGCCCCTCTTCTTCTGATTTCGAGGTCCAACGGCCATACACCTATGACAATTGGTAGGGCATTAGTGGAGGTAGTACTGTAGGCTCCACTCAATCGCAGCAACACACTTCTCTGCACTCTTAGGACCTCCTCCCTAGGTTTCACCAGTCGAAGTCTGTGCGCCCAGACACTGGACGCGTATCCTACCAGCGCAGGTGGGCACAGTTAATCCAAACGTTAACTTCGTTAATCATTATTCCGCTACTTAAAAAGTTAACTTCGATAATCGTTAAAGCGTTAAATGTTTATAAATTTAACGCAAGTTAAAGTTATCCGTTAAAAGTTAACTATTCAAAAGTTGTACTGATGTATTAGTATTATAGTACGGTAGGTATAACTGCTCTCTATCTCAAGGTGTTATGTACCATGATGCAAGTGTGGATTTATTTATAAAAATTAACAAATTGTGGTTACGCTATCGCCACAACAACGAAGTGGTATTCCTGTCTGTTTTTATCTTTGTTGAGACTGTGATCAACATAACACTTGCAAATTGTCTTACGAGATACAATTAAGGTACTCGTGACTTTATAAAAAAGCAGCAATATTATTGAAAACAAGTTGGACTGGGACACCTGAATATGTGAAAACTGTGACCAGTGAAATTTGCGGCCAACCTAAAATCTACGACCAATGCCTGTTAGGGTTACCTTTGTGCCACGGCCTACCTGTGACCTAAAGGCCTCTTTAGACGACCCGGCCTGGTTTCACTAAATCATGGCCTGCATGTTTTTACGTGAACAAATAGAACGGAAGTTAGTCAGCGACATCCTTTTACATTACATGGCCAAAACTGCCAAACTAGCTTCTACTTTTTTTTATTTAAAAAAAAAAAGACACACAAATGTTTCGAATTAAAATTGCACATCACCTTTTTCGTAACTTATGTATTATTTCTTTTGAATTTTTTCGCACTGGTTACTGAAAGTTGAGTTTTTTGCTGATCTGCAACACTGTTTGCAGACTCCAGTGCGATACTAACTATCGATCAGGCGGCCGGTCATCCACTGGCACAGAATTTCGTCCGAGTAATGCCCGATTTGACGGCCGAACAGTTTGTCCGATTAACCTCTTCCGACACACACTGCCGATCCGTCACTGTTGCTTCAACACCAACTGAACTCGATGTTTTTACTAAACGTATAATAACGACATACATTTTGTAATAATAAATACACCTAATTACAGATAATAATGTTGATTTGTCAATATGATAGGTTATGACGCTTTTTAGTTTATTTATGTTTGCAGAATTCACAATATAAAATAGTCACGCCGCCGGCGTTAGCCGCCGCCGGCTGAAAATGTTCGGCGGGCCGCCGCCAAGATTTTAGCAGGCGGCGCCCACTACTACACCGAACATACGAGCAGCGCTGCCAGTACAGCCAACTTATATTATACCGCTGTCTCTTTGAAATTATACAGAATAAAACCCAATTATACAAAGGGGTCATCCATTGATTACATATGTGAGTGAAAGTGCTGGGAACAAAAAAAGTCCACGAAAAGTAAACAATGTATACATTGATAAATTTTGAATAACAAAAAGGAAATAGATATGCAGGAAGGGTTGCCAACTCAATGAAACAAAGGGCAAATACTTTCAAAAAGGTGCTGGAATGTACTTTACTTTTAAGTGCTCATTTTTGTATCCAATTAAACAAGGCAATCTGTTATACAAACAGGATACAAGAGGTAACCAAATTATACAAGTTTTGTAACCAATTATACAATCTGGCAGCCCTGCATACGAGTGGTGGCGTGGCGCACAGTTCAAAGAAATGAAAAGACGTCAACAACCTATGTAACGGACTAAAGTTAACGGAAGTCCAATTTAACGGAAGTTAAGAAGACCGTTAATGATTTTTTAGGTTAACTTAAAAGTTAAATTTTCGCAATTTTTTTTAACTTCGTTAATTAACGATTAACGAATTAACTATTTTGTGCCCAGCTGTGCCTACCAGAGATGCTAGGATAGCATCGTGGTATCTTCTTATCGTAGTGTTAGAAAGGTGAAATCTCCTTTGGCCTATTCTGATAAATTTGTTGAGCACAGCCTTAGCCCTTTCGCACGTCTCAGTAATATGTGATGCAAAGTTAAGAGACTCATCCAGGGTGACGCCAAGATATTTAGTTGTCCGTGTTCTTTTTATGTTCATGTTATTCATTTTGATAGTAGGGTTACATTCCAGTTTTCCCTTGAATACCATAATCTGACTAAGCTTTGGCTCTGAGCACCATGCTTGGAGTTTTTGGATCACCACTTTAGCTATATTCTCTATAGCTTGTCTGGACCGACCCTCAATCAGCAACAGCAAGTCGTCTGCATAGGCAACCAGTCCCAGTAAGCCGTCCAGCCCCTCCAGTAGATTAATCACTTCTTCGAAAACTATGTCCACTAGACTAGAAGAATAAATTAACGAGAAATCCTACACGGTTATTTTGAGTGGCTATTTATTGTAGCTTGGCGTGTTTGACGTCGTATCTGGTGCTATCTCTGTGTGCAGACTGTTGAGTTGGCTGTGGTTTCAGGGGCCGCAATCGGAACAGAGTTCGCGGGGCCGAGCAGAACCTAGACGACTCCGAGGACCTGGCGGTGAAGGCCACAGCCGGAAGGACGCGGTACAGCAGCCCCGCAGCCGAGAAGGACAACGAGGTCCTGCCGCCACCCAGGAGGTAGGACACTCTGCTGGGGACCCGCCATCGGGGGCCCCCTCCGGCTGGGGGCCCGTGTAATTTTGCCCGTCCTTCCACCTCACTGTTTCACCACTGCACACACTCCAGAACTGTGGTCATGCCCCAGATATTGTTTCAAATTTCAAACAGAAGCAGCTTCAACTATTTCCAAATGTTGTACACCGTTAAACTCTTAATTGTTTGTTTCGTTTATTTGGTTGCGGTGGAGCTTACACCAATTAAATTCTTTATTTTCTCAGATATAATGTCCCTGCGGTTATTACAGCCTAGTTAAGCGAGATTTTAAATAAAACAAAAAATATCAAATAAAATCAATATATTTTATTATAAATCATTATTTTCATATTAATAGTAGAATATTTAAACTTAAGATGTAAACTTCTAGCATAAACTAAAACAGAAATTAACATTTAAAAAAAAAAAAAAAAAAACCATTGCTAATAGCCCCTGTTTTACCGTGGCAGGATAATAAGGCCTATGGTTTAACTCTTAATATAAATGTAGATGTAGATGTAGATGAATATAACTGAATTACACATTAAGTTTTTAACTTGAGATAAATATTATGCAGTCTGTTGACGTGTAAAATTAAAAACAAATAAAAAATTAAATTAACCCAACAGCCACTAGCGTTACATTGCCTGGGTAAACAATTCAGCATTTACCTTGGAAATTTATTCTATTTCCCGCCTTCCATATGCCTGAGATCGAGTGCCAGCTTGTGGTCATGGTCATCTCTTCCCTTCTCCTAATTCTTCTACCAATATCCATCCAGGGCTCATCACCAATATACGCCTTATACACTCCCAGCACTCTCTTCACCCTCCAATGACTCCCAACCCAGCTCCTTTATCATATCAGTTACTGATTGTGTTCTGTGGTAATTTCTACTGCCTTATGCCTGAAATCGAGTGCCAGCTTGTGGTCATGGTCATCTCTTCCCTTCTCCTAATTCTTGTACCAATATCCATCCAGGGCTCATCGCCAATATACGCCTTATACACTCCCAGCACTCTCTTCACCCTCCAATGACTCCCAACCCAGCTCCTTTATCATATCAGTTACTGATTGTGTTCTGTGGTAATTTCTACTGCCTTATGCCTGAAATCGAGCGCCAGCTTGTGGTCATGGTCATCTCTTCCCTTCTCCTAATTCTTCTACCAATATCCATCCAGGCCTCATCACCAATATACGCCTTATACACTCCCAGCACTCTCTTCACCCTCCAATGACTCCCAACCCAGCTCCTTTATCATATCAGTTACTGATTGTGTTCTGCGGTAATTTACACAGACAAATCTAGATGCCCACCTTTGCACCCCTTCCAACTCCTAAAATGTGGGTCCCATACTACACTACCATATTCAAGCAATGGTCTGACCAAAGTTTTGTAACCCAATTCCCTCATTTCTCTGGTACTTCCCTTCATCCCTGTCTCCAACAAGGATTTAGAAACCTTCCTCTACTAGAAGATATATATTGCTTTACTACTTTCAGTGTAACTTTGTTTTTTTGTATCTCCTATTGATTTTAAGGGGAAACATCTGCTATTCTTTCATGTTCTGCAGGTACAAATTCCGTTTTTTGTTTGCTGTTCGTTTTTCCTGTTTCCCTTTTTAATTTTGGCCAAACAACTTTTCTTCCACGTTTATAGACTCCATATATTACTTTACTAGAGCAAAGACCGTTACAGCAGAAGTGTGTGTTTCTAGTAACAAATTTTTAAATTCCAAAATGAATATCACCTTATAAGCTACTATTAAATAATTACCTTTCTACTCAGTAAAATCTGGCAATGCCGTTAGTATTTTCGGTACATCTCACACAACAAGCAATGGGAGGTATACCTACACAATGATTGCAGCAGACTCACAGCGTGAAAATGAACAACGCATCTCTGACCAGTATTATAATGTTTTTTATCTTTGCCTTTGGTTTTTTCCCCCCCTTACGATTACTGCTACAAAGCCCGTCAAAAATGACGGAAATTGTTGTTGGGATCATATGATTCGTTTGAAAAGCATAACTTCAAAAACCAATTAGAATTAGTTAATTTGATATATTTCGTGATTTATTTCGCTTTATGTAAACGTCCTTCAAGTTTTTAATAAACTTTCCTCTTTCTTCTGTCAAAAAATTGTCACGTTACATTGTGACCTGGTTGTGGTAGCTGCTACACAGAATAGTTCGTGAACATCTCGTTCGTTTCTCCTTACACGAATTTTGCACTTAATCGTAGTAACTAAACAAATAGCAACATATATATATATTTAAAGGAAGGTCACTTATATCTCTGCCTCGCATACTAATTTTTATCTCTGACCATCGTGTTTGTGTGCTGTTACTTCATCGACCGACCATAGCTTTTTAGCTGGCATCGCAGATACAGTTCCTATTAAATGCAAATAAAAATGCAGTTGTTTATTTGTAATTTCCTGGCTAGCCAATCAGCGCTCTGGTGGTGGCTAGTGTAACTAACACTTCGGGCGTTACCGAGACTCTGCGAAGGTTGCCGAACTATCCAGTTGACGTCCAGTCTCCAGGCAGAACACATTTTATTAAAGTGGATGTTTTATAGCTGTCATCTAAAGTCTGTGACTGACCATTCGTTAGGTTCCGCGGCCGCACGCTCTCCAGACAGGAACCGGAAGTGCCGGAAGAGCGACTTCCGGCGTCGACGCGGTTCCCGTCACGGTCCACGGAGCAGCCGCCAGCACCATCTAGCGGCGGCAGGAGCAACGTGCGCCGGCCGAGCCTCGAGCTCGTCGACAGCTCCTCCTTCCGCACGCACCACGGCAACAACAACAACAACAACAACAACAACAACAACAACAACAACAACCAGGAGGAGCAGCCGCCCGCATTCCCGCAGCGGCTGCCCGCAGGTAAGAAACTCAAACACTGTGCCTCGAAAACAACTTTTCCTGTGACCTCGTGCACGCGAACTAGAGTGTTTACAAATTACGTTAATCATTAATTTAACTAACACTGTGTGGCCTGTGCGAAAATTTCACGAACAATATATTATGGACAGCGAGCTTAGTAGTAGGATAAAAGAGGAACTGGCTCATTTTTAGCATTTTTTTATTTATCAACTAAAACAGACAAATAAAGGTACACTTACGAAGTCTTGCGAAAAAGTTGAAAATGATGAACGAATGTAAGGTTTCTCGGTGAGTCAGTTGCGTAAAATCTTCTCGAGCTTTCCACCGGGATAGCACGTCAATATAGGGCCCCGACGCACATGACTCACGTCACCTAGCAACCAAAGGCCTTTTAAGCGGGGACGCTTCCGAAAATCTGACACTTCGCCGGAGGCAGGCTTCAAAACGTCGTCCTATATTGGCGCGCTATCCCGGTGGAAAGCTCAAGAAGATTTTAAGTAGTTGAAAATGGTGAAATATTTCCTAAAAAAAAAACAAAAATATCCGGAAAGCTCCTTACTCTAGAAAACATACACAGTTTATCAATATCTATTTATTTATTGCTTCTGAGTTTACGCTTCGGCGTCGCTGAGGTCGCTGGATGCGTGAAAGAACTGTTGGTGATGAACGGGAAGGAATTTGGCCATGGCCCTTTAAAGTAAGCATTTCGACATTCACCTGGAGTGATTTGGGGAAACCACGGAAAACCCAAATCTGGATGCCCGGACGAGGATTCGAACCCTAGTTCTCCCGAATGTTGGGCAACAGGTTTACTGCTCATCAACCACGCTCGGTTTATCAGCATCTCTATAATACGTGTTGCCGCTATCTAGCGGTATTGTATTCACTCCTTATCGACACTAGCTACGCCTAGTAGATACTGTAACAGCCCTCATGCCTGAATTTTGAATAGTACTGTATGAAGTATTTGTAGTGAGCTAAAGTTTGCTTGAATATGATCTGGTATGCTTGTTTTTTAATTTCTTGTAAATCAGTGTATATAGACTTTTGTTTTATGAAAGAAAATTATTTAAAGTCCATTTAATATGTTTAAGAACAAAATTGTGCAAGAAAATTTCTTAAATGTTTGTAATTCCATGTATTAATGCAAGTTATGATGTCTACAGGACATGTTTGTACAGTTTAAAATGATTTCTGTAGATAATTTTGTATTTAAGTATCTCTACTTATTATTTTTAATCATTTTGAAATGTTGTTAGGTAATTTTGTATTAATTCCGATTGTTTTCCATATGTTTAATTGTTTGAGTAATTGTTAATGTTCGAGAAATATCGGGCGGATGCCTTTGAAGAATTCCAGAAATTTCGATAGAGACTATATAAACAGATCGGCAGAAAGAGTATTCAGTTTTACAGAGAGTTTATAGTTAGTTTTCAAGTTGAGTTCACAAAAGTTTTATAAAGATTATCTTTGCGACTGATGAAGTGCATCTCTGTATTGTATCTATGCATGTGAATATCGCTGACTTCGTTATGAGAAAAATAAACAAATCTTCAACTTAACCTTTTGGTGGACTTTTTAATTAATCAGAATATTAATTAAACCAAAGAAGATCCTAATAATATACTCAATACTATCACATAACCATGACCTTGATAGTTCATAATTTTGCCATTTACATTTTAGAGTTCAATAAATTACTTTCTTAACTATTTTTTTTTTGTTACCAATGCGGACAACTTAATATTTAAAATGGTACCTCAGTAATTGATTTTGGTTAAGTATGAAGAGAGGGGAAGATGGTTGCTCACAAAGAAACACCTTTTAGCAATAATACATACAATGATTTGATACCATCATTTGGTAATTCAGCATCAGCGATAAAATCAGTATAAGACACTCTCAGAACAGAATAAATGTGATAGATATACCTGTATTCATCAAGAGTTTTAAACTTTAATCTTTTTTTTTTGCTGTCGTCAGTCTTTCGACTGGTTTGATGCAATCCTCCATCCCTTCCTATCTTGTGCTAACCTTTTCGTTTCTACATACCCCTTACACCCCACGTCCTCAATTATCTGCTTCATATATTCTAATCTCTGTCTACCTCTACAGTTCTTACCTTCGACTGTTCCCTCTACTAACAAATTAACCAATCCAGCATGTCTCAAAATATGACCTAAAAGCCTGTCTCTTCTTCCTGTAAGCTTCTTCCATAAACTTCTTTTCTCACCCATCATTTCCAAAACTCGTTCATTTCTTACTTTGTCTGTCCACCTAATTTTTAGCATTCTTCTGTAGCACCACATTTCAAATGCTTCAAGTTTCTTTCTTTCCGGTATTCCTAAAGTCCATGTTTCGCTACCGTAAAGTGCTGTGCTCCACACAAAGAGTTTTAAAAAGATCTTTCTAATTCCTAGATCAATATTTGAAACTAAAAGGTTTCTCTTTTTCATGAAGGCTCTTTTTGCTAGCGCTATTCTGCTTTTAACATCATTCCTGCTTCGGCCATCGGTTGTAATTTTGCTTCCCAAGTAACAGAACTCACTCACTTCTCCTATAGCATCGGATCCTATTTTTATATTTAATCTGCTGCGATTGGTATCATTTCTGCTACATTTCATCACTTTTGTCTTACTTTGATTTATATTCAGTCCGAAATCTTCCTTCAGTATTTTGTTCATGCCATTCAATAACTTCTCAATATCCTCAGCCCTTTCTGCTAACAAGACAATGTCATCAGCAAATCGGAGCATACTGATTTTTTCTCCCTGAAAACTTATGCCGCATGGAAATTTTTCTTTGACTTTCTTCATTGCTTCTTCTACATACAAGTTGAATATTAACGGGGATAGACTACAACCTTGTCTCACACCCTTTTTAACCGATGCATGTCTCTCGTGATTCTCTACTTTTATTACAGCCACTTGATTCTTATATAGTTTATAGAGTATCCTTCTATCTCGATACTTTAGACCTGACTTCTTTAAAATTTTGAACATCTTGTCCCACCTAACATTATCAAAAGCTTTTTCTAAATCAACAAATGCCATAAAAGTATCTTTGTTTTTCTTGATCCGCCCTTCAAGTATTAATCTTAAAGACAGAATTGCTTCCCTTGTACCGCGATTTTTCCTAAACCCAAACTGATCTTCACCTACTATCTCTTCTACTACCCTTTCCATCCTTCTGTATATTATTCTAGTCAGTAATTTTGAAGCATGTGATGTTAGACTAATGGTGCGATAATTCTCACATTTGTCGGCTTGTGTTTTCTTTGGAAGTGTGAAGATGATATTTTTATTAAAATCAGTTGGAATTTCTCCTGTTTCATAACTATTTGATATCAGCTTGAATAATCTTTCGATTCCTTCCTCTCCAAGAGATTTAAGAAGTTCTGCAGGGATCTCATTAAATCCAACTGCCTTATTTGCTTTCAAGTCATTCAGAGCTTTATTAAATTCTGTTCTCAAAACAGGATCTCCTAAGTCATCAATGTCGACACTGCCAACTTTAATCTATAAAACACGGAAATGGATCACGTCTATGCCAGACCTATTAAAATGATGCATTGGACTTACTTATAATCTACCAATAAACGTTTAGACCGTGAGTAGTCAATATTAAATATATGGGCTCCACTATGATACAATTAAATTTGCATATAATTTCTTTCTATTTCCCAGCGTGATATTGTCCCATGCTATTAGCTATCACTGTGTCTGGTTTCACCGAAATATGCAAAGGCATACAAAACTGTCAACATTTACCGTTTTGGCCTTTCTGTTACCTGGAAAAACGGAGCTAACAGGGGTAAACGGTAGGCTATGCATTAGCCAATAACATGAGGTGACACTATTTTCAATTTTCGGTGTTCGCGCAAAGAAACAAGAATCGCAAGATTTACTACTCTGCCGTTTGCTTGAACGGCAACCACGTTACTAATCTACGAGGCATGTTTTTTAAGTAAGTACCGTTTTGAAATTAAAGAAAAGACGTGCAAATATATTTCAATAATTTTATTTTCACACGAAAGCCTGTACCTTACTCTACTTTTCTTCATAATTCCCTTCAATATTGAGGCACTTGTCATAACGTAGTACCAGTTTTTGAAAACCCTCCTCATAGCAGTCTGCCGCCTGACTTGTTAACCACTGCATCACAACTGTTTTGACTTCGTTATCGTCTTCAAGACGCTGACCGCCCAGGTGTTTCTTCAAGTGCAGGAACAGATGGTAGTCACTGGGCGCCAGATCAGGGCTGTACGGAGGATGATCTAGAGTTTCCCATCGAAAAGATGTGATGAGATCTTTGGTCTGATTAGCCACATGTGGACGGGCATTGTCATGCAGCAAAACGATGCCCTTGCTCAACTTGCCACGTCTTTTGTTCTGGATTGAACGGCGCAGATTGTTCAATGTCTCATAATAAGCTGCTGCATTGATTGTCTCATTACGAGGCAGAAATTCCACAAGCAATACTCCTTTTCTGTCCCAAAAAACTGTGCACATGATTTTTCGGGCAGAAATTGTTTTCTTGAACTTCACTTTTTTGGGTGAATCTGAATTCCGCCATTCCATGGACTGTAGCTTTGATTCAGGTGTGACGTAGGCCACCCATGTCTCATCGCCCGTAACAATTTGGCTTAAGAAATCTTCACCATCGTTGTGGTACCGCTCAAGGAAAGTCAATGCATAGCCTAAACGTTTGGTTTTGTGCACATCCGTTAACATTTTCGGTACCCAACGTGAGCACAGTTTTCGGTAATTCAAGTGCTCGGTCACAATGCCATACAAAACACTACGAGAAACATTAGGAAAGTCATCACACAAGGAGGAAATCGTAAAGCGTCTGTTTCCTCTCACCTTATTGTCAACTTTTTGCACCAAACTGTCATTAACGACCGAAGGACGCCCACTCCGTTGTTCATCATGCACATTTGTGCAGCCATCTTTAAATGCTCTCACCCACTTTCTCACCATTCCATCACTCATAATGTTTTGTCCGTAAACTGCACAGATCTCACGATGAATATCGATCTGTTTTAGGCCTTTAGCACAAAGAAATCTTATAACAGCCCGTACTTCACAGTCGGCGGGACTTACGATTATCGGAGGCATCTTAAACACTCAGTGAACAACGTAAACAAGGAAGAATTAGACTGTAATGGCGTCAGTGCGTAGGCAAGAGATGCTGATATCCAGTGCGCATGCGCGGAACGCCGATCGTAGCGCTGCAGCCACGGTGTGACAAAACGGCACTTACTTAAAAAATACGCCTCGTATATAAATCGTATCTTATATGTTAGACGTTTATCAGTTCATTATTCTGGTGCATGGTGTTGATGTTTAAGACAGAACTTATTTGCATAATGTTATACAATAGGGTTAAAACGTGAGAAGACTGTGAACAGCTATAGATGGCTTAGACAAGGTTTACATTAAATGAAGATAAAGTGTCTTTATTAGGGACATAGATGTAATAATAGCAAGGATTCTGTAGTCTTACAGTAAAATATGTAATACAACTGTATTCCCGTACGAATAACAATGTGGTATGAAAGACAACGATAATATGTATAAATGGCATAAATTTGTGAATTTCCCTAACGCCATCATGATTTTCATCCTACGTTGTGTTGTTGCACTGTATAGTAACTGTATGTTTTGGAATACAGGCCCCGTCAGATTCCTCGGAGTGACTCCAGAGGAGAATGGCGAAGTGGTAGCCGTTCGTCCCAGAGCCAGAGTGCAGACAACATCCACCACGGAGGAGCCGACAACGACCGTGACGGCTAGGCCTACCAGAGGCCGGGGGCCGCACATCAGGCGGGTGCAGTCGGCCGCCACCACCACCACGACGCCACTGCCGCCCCCAGCAGAGCCAGAGCCAGAGCTCGAAGCCACACCACCCAGGTCAGCATCCAGCTATACAGATATCTAGACTCATTGTATCCCACTTCTGACACCATATTTGATAGCAGTCTCTGTACAGTATAATATAAGAGTATCCCTATTACAAGCTTATGGCTTTCAAGACTTATTTCATCCCACTTCTGTCACCATACTTGACATGCCTGTATGTACAGCATAATGTAAGGGTACCCCTCTTAAAGGCTTATGACTGTTAATATTTATTATATCCTACTTCTTACACCATATTTGGCTTGCCTATGTATACAGCATACGATAAGAATATCCTTATTTCCGGCTTACGATTTTCAAGACTTATTTCATCCCATTTCTGTCACCATACTTGACATACCTACATGTGCAGCATAATGTAAAGGTGCCTGTAAACGATCAAATTTGTTTGTCAAACATTTTTTCATCAAACAATAATGCAAACGCTCAAACCAAACATCAAACAAATTTGTCAAACTTTCCTTTAGTTTCGGTGCCACGATGAGGGAAAAGACAAAACATTTTTAGCATTGACTCTTGCATTGTGTGTGAAGAAAAAAAGTAGACGTTGGACTGGAGAATGATTGAAATTAAAACAGATACATACATAAAAATTTATTACGAGATACATTACGCACAGAACTAGATAAGTACACTAATTTCTTGCGCATGGATCATAAAACTTTTGAATGGGCATAGGCAATGCAAATTACTAATGTGTTATGGTTTGATGTCGGCATAGATCGCAGAGTGTCAGATGGAGGAGTAAATAAAAATACAACATTTTGGAATTTGTTCGAAAATAATCATTTGCGGATTCTAGAGCCAGAGGAATTGCCGAATACTAATTAAAAAAAATGCACTTTGTATCTTCAGCTGCTAGCAAATTTTATTAAACCTTACAATAAACAAGTGTTAAATGATAACAGACGAATTTTCGGTTATTGTTTATCTGGTCCTCGGCGGGTGATTGAAAACATATTTGGCATCCTCGCTAGTCATTTTAGTATTTTTCAAAAATCCATTAAATTATCTCCAACAAAGGCAAGAAGTGTGTTTACTGCGTGTTGTCATTTAATAGAAGGTAATATTAGCCAGTTTTACATTCTTCCGACTATCAGGAAATTCTGTACCAAACGTCTTATACCATATTTGAAATATCTATGTTAATAGTAAATGGTAATAGTAACCCTTATTTCAGGATTCCAACTATCCAGTCTTATTATTCCTCACTTCTGATACCATTTTTGTCATGTCAATCCACGCATTAAAAGGTGAAGTTTCTCCCTTTCATAGAATTATGACTATGAAGACCCTTTAAAGACATTTTTTGAGACCATTGCTGAATTCTCAGGTTGTATGCTAAGGGCAGTTCTCGCTATAGACTTTTTATTGTTGAGAGTAATTATATCTGACTTTATCTTTGACTTATCTTCGTACACAGTATCGATAGTTCCCAGTGTTATTGTAACACACTTCTGACACCAACTCTGAAGCCAAAGATAATTAGTCTATAATAACAGGCAATGATAGTCCATTTTCCAGCCATCTGACTCTCAAAACAACTTGAAACACCACACTTATACTAATACACTTTGACGATATTAGTATAGAACTGGAGGAAGTGCTTAGAATAAGGACATATGATGACACCTTTTTATGTTGGCAGACGTCAGTGTGTCACAACGATCCAATTTGTTAGTTCTCCGTTTCCATCCACCACGTTGTGTGGCGTCTACCAAAAAACTTGTCAAGAATTGTTATACCCACTTCTGACACCATATTTGACCTGTTTAAATAAATGGGATAAGATATTAGTAGTTCCTATTCAGGCTTCTGACTGTCAAGTATTATTGTATCACACTTCGGACATCATATTTAACCTGTCCTTTAATACAATTAATAGCGGCCCCTTTTACAGATTTTCGGCTATCAGGACATATTATACGCAACTTCTGACATCACATTTCTTTTCTCCTTGTTTGCAGCAAACGGTACTTTCAACTTTCAAGCCTTACTATATTGCACTTCTGACAAATTTTTTTGTCAGTCTATACAGTAAAAGTAAATTTAGCCCCCATTATAGGCTTATTTAGTAGTAAAGCTCTTTTAACACCAGTTCTGAAACCATCTTCGACTTGTTTACCCATACATTAAAAGGTAGGATAGTTTTCACTGCAGAACGTTTACTATAAACACTAAATGTGTCCTACTTCTGACACCATTTTTTAATTTATCGCTATATTTATAGTTAAAGCTAATCATTTTGTCTGTTTTTCTTGTCCTCATTGGCTGTGGTTTGCGGATGTCTTAGGTTTGGTGACGCCGGCAGCTACGAGTCGTTCAGTCGGGGCGGTCGGCCGCGTTTCCCCCAGGACGAGGACGAAGACGAGGAGGAGGAGGAGGTGGTGGGGGGTGACCCGCTGACCACCCCCGCGGCGGACGGCCCCACGCCGACGCCGTCCGAGCTGTCGACGGTGGACGTGGGCAGCACGCAGCCAGACGTTTCGGCCATCATGGACAAGGCAGCCATCGACCTGTACGCCATCCTGCAGCAGGCTCAGGGCGCGCACGACCTCGCCAACTCCGTGCTCGACGACGTCGACGAGAACGCCACAGACATCTACGGTGAAGACGTGAGTACCTCAGTTACTACTCTGAGGGTGTAACAAGCCACTCACGCTTGTGAGTGGGGACTTTTCTGGCGTACTGAAGAAATGTAATCTTCTCGGGATAAACAAAACGTTTCGACAGCTATCTCTGCTGTCTTCATCAGGTATACAGCTTCAGCTGTTGATAGCTGGATGTCACAAGTTTCTGCTGCGTACGTATTGGTCGGTTCTACACGCATCTACTTTTCGCCGAGCTGCTGTTTGTCAAATTAACGAATTCTGCTAAGCCAGTCTAGGCTAGCAACGTCTGAAGCTGGGCACCTGACGAAGACAGGAGACCTGGCCGTCGAAACGTTGTGTTTATACGACGCCATCTGGCTGGACTCCCATGGAAATTACTTTTCTATATAGTCTCGGATTAATTACTACAGGAAGACCATCAGACGTCGATACAGGAAACGTTACATGCTAAGTGCCACAAATCAAACACTCTGAACAAAATCTACATCTACATTTGCGTTCATTTTGTCTAATGGTGAAGCCATGTAGTTATCACAGTGTCAGTGTTTTTTAATTTTATGTTAATTCCTTTATTACTAATGTCTGGGTCTCTAAATTTGCTAGATATCACATTTTGGACGCTATCGAGCGCAGTACTAATACGTGTTTCTAACTAAAGTAGCCGAAGCAACCTATTGTTTAACATACTGTAGTGTAATGGCCCCACACTAGTTTGTAATGGAGAGGGGAGTGCTCATAAATGAAGAAAGTCTTCGCTGCTAGACTAATATATTATCCACTGATCTCACTTAGTACAATATTAGCAGCTCCCCATCAGCAGAGGTCCATAGCCAAATGTTCCTTAGTCAATTGTTTAACACTTACAATTATATTTGGCCGTTGAGGACATCGAGGTTGGGCTGGACTGGCATCTCGCGGTCACTGGTTCGATTTTTGAGACCGGTATAGCGTCGGCGTGTTCCAACCTTGCGACGACACCACCGATGACCTTATGCCAGACTCTTATGTATTCGTAGTGTGACCGCGCTCAAAGACCTTACACGGTAGGCAACGACCCTATAGTTCTATCCATGTTCTAGAATCTTTTCTACGTGACTGGAGAACTGGACACGTTTTAGTGTAGCGTGAGCTGGTCAGGCAACGACCTGAAGGTTCTATAGACTTTCCAGAACTGGTTTCACGTGACTGCCTTTGACACTGCTGTGGTAGACAAGCGACCTTTTTTTCTTTTTGCCTCAATAATCCCGAAGGGAACATATAATTTGTGGGTAAGACTCTTTCAATCATGTGAGCAATAGTACTTATAAAGGAAACTCTCAGTAAGGATATTCACATATGTACAATTTATTACATCAGTTATGTACATTAATGACATGCCTAATTCCCCTCACTCCTTCATAGACTATGACTCCCATTGCTTGATCCCTATTATACTGCAACGGTTTTCTCCCACCTGTTATAATGGCTGCTGAAGTCGGCAATGGCTTCTCCTGCAGTTTGTAGTTCGTCTCGCTACCTCACATCTTAGCTCCATAGCTGCTTAACTCCATCAGATCCACCCGTTCCGACCAGTTCCTCCTGTAACCGGCCAGAATCGACCTTTCTCTCCTCGTGCATCTCAGTTTTGTCCAACTCCCCCCTCTATATCCATAGTGGGAGTACCTCTAGCCAATAGTAACTATTCCTTCCCTACCATTGTTCTCCCAGTGTCGTCTTGCTGCAGCTTACTTCTGCTGACTATCTGATCCACTTTGATGTCACTGCTGCCTGTGTGCTTGCATTCCAGAGCCTCTAGCTGTTTTGACTCTCTGCTGTAACTGCCCTGGATTCAGCTTTAGCTATATGCAATCACCTCTTGCCCAGCTTTAGTAACTATAACCCAAAACTCCTTGGCCGTCCACTACACTACTGACTCCTGCCTGGACTACATTGTTCGCTCGGGGCAACGACCGCTTGCCAATGACTGCCGCTTCACATAGTTACACAATTTTACCCATTCTAAAATTGGTCTATTACAGTAGACGGCGAAATTTTACAATGATTTGATTTGTTTTTGTTGTGATCAGGTTATGACGACGACTGAGGAAGCGACGACGCCGACGACGACGACCACTACCACGACGACGACGACCCCGGCACCCACCACGACCACCACCACGACCACCACCACGACCACAGAGGCGCCGACGACGCCCGCCGCCGGGCGGAGGGGCCTGCGCGGGGGGCGGCCCAGGCCTGGAGGCAGCCGCTTCAAGTCGGCCACTGCCACCTCCACCACCACGGAGGAGCCCGCCCCCGAGACCTCCAGCGCCAAGAGCAGGCCGCGCTTCGGAGGCGGCAACGGCAACGGCGCGCAGAGGCGAGTACCCAGACACTCGGGTTGTAAAATAACCCATCACTTACCAAAGCTGGATTTTTTTTAAGTGAAAACTTCCATGGTCCCGTTACGCGATGTTTGGACCAGGGTAAATCTGTGAGTACGTAAGAACGTCGCTGGACCTGCATAGCATTACAAACTACATTTATACCGTGATTTTCATCACCAATCCCACGGGAAACTCACCGTTTCTCGGCTTGTTTCACTTCCGTTCTTCTTGTTTTTTTTTGTTTTTTTGGTATTTCACCTCGTTAACGTCGATGTCATTGTACTAGAGGAAAGGACGATAAGGAATTCTGCCCTTACCTTTGAACGATCCTTGCCCACATTCGCCTGGGGTGATTTGGGGAAACCATGGAAAACACTTATTTGCATATGCCAGACGGGCATTCGAACCCGCGTTCTCTCGATTACTCGTTTTTTAAGATTAAAAGGACTCTAAATATTAATCCATAGTATCTCTTATAATTATGCCAAGTTTCATTCAAATCCTTTTCGTAGTTTCGGAGTGATGCGCTTTCAAAGATACAGACAAACAATTAGACAAAATTTTTGAAAAATGCTATTTTGGCATTTGTATCATTAGTAATGCTTCCTGCAGATAATTTTTTTAACTACACTTAGTTTACAGATTTTCGCCTATTACAGTTTTATTATAAATATATTTCAAATCCATCTGGTAGTTTCAGCGTCATCCACTTTCACAGATACAGACAGAAAAAAAAAGATGTTGTCTTGGCTTCCATATTATTATTAATGCTTCATCCAGTTCAAATATACTTAAAGTATATGCTTTCGTCAGGTAAAGCTTTATTACAAATATTTTTCTATAAAAGACACTCCAAATATTAATCCATAGTATCTGTTATAATTGTGCCAAGTTTCATTCTAATCCATTTCGTAGTTTGAGCGTGATGTGCTTCGAAAGATACAGAGACAGACAATTTTTTTTAAAAAAGATGCTGTTATGGCTTCAATGTCATTAGTAATGCTTCCTCCAATTGAAATTTTCAGAATACACTTAGTGTACAGATTTTCACCTGTTACAATTTTATCACAAAAATTTTGTGATAAAAAGAACTCTAAATATTAATTGATAGTATCTGTTATAATTGTGTCAAGTTTCATTCAAATCCATCTGGTAGTTTAAGAGTGATCCACTTTCAAAGATACAGACAGACAAAAAAAATAAAAAAAAATAAAAATAATAATAATAATAAAAAATTAAAATGCTTTCTTGGCTTCCATATCATTATTAATGCTTCATCCAATTAAAATATAATTAGAGTATATACTTATTACAAATATTTTTGGATAAAAGACACTCCAAATATTAATCTATAGTATCTGTTATGATTGTGTCAAGTTTCATTCAAATCCATATGGTAGTTTCAGCGTGATCCGCTTTCAAAGATACAGACAGACAAAAAAATTTTTACTGTATTAACTTCTATATATCATTCTTTTTCCAGTTAAAATTTTCGAAGTACACTTAATGTAAAGATTTTTTCCTTTTACATTTTTATTATAAATATAGATTATCACATGGGTAATAATCCACTTGCTTGTGTATTCTGTTTGTATCATATGTTTCTCCATCCGTGGAGAGATTAGTTTTGTATTCCCTGTATTTGGATATGATTTATTGTTGTTTGGGTTATCTGTGTGTTTACTATCTGGACGGCCGTCTTGATCACAGGTGGTTCTGTCACTTTGCAGGCCGGGAGGCAGCTTCGGGTCGAGACGCAAGGCGCAGGCGGCGAGCAGGGAGGCGAGCGGCGAGTCTGCTGCTGAGGAGAAGCCTGCGGTGAGGGAGGAGCAGGCGCCAGTGCAGGTGGCGAGGCCGACCAGAGGGCGCTTCGGCGGCACCAGGACCAGGGGACCCGCCACCACCACCACCGCGGCCACGCCATCCGCAGACGGCGCCTCCTCGCCAGACGCCAGGCCCTCGACACCAGAGAGGTACTAGCCCACAACCACCTTCACGCCCGTAAGCTCCGCTCGCAGACACGAACCGGGCAGGTCAAAGATCTGCGGAGGGTGATCAGGGGATGCGCCAGACAGGTAATCCACAACTACCAGCACACCTGTACACAGTAAGGGGACATTCATTAATTGCGTGAGGTGAAAACCCTTTGAAATCTCACCAAATCTCACCAACGGATAGAAGAGGGTCGACAGAAATCTCACGTCATCTTTTTAGTTCCTAGAAGAACAGAAGAGCTAAAGAAAGGTCTACAAAATACGCCAATACCGACGTTAGCAGGGTTCTAACCACCCATCAGCACAGGAGAGCTAAAATCCTTCCAGGTCGTCACCTGGGAGAAAGGTGCCCTCGAGATCTGACCTCACCATAGGGGTTCGGCTAGGTATTCAGGGGTGGGGTCCGGATTTCCGAAAAAAAAAAACACCTCACGTAATTAATGGACGCACCCAAGCTCCGCTGTCAGAGTCGCACTGGGAAGGATGCGTGGAGAGGTGTCAGTGACCTGCGGATGGTCATTACAGGGTGTACCAGAAGGAAGTGAAGTAATTGGGCTGGTAAGATTAGTGGAGACTTTTGCCAGCGGTTACCGCAAAGTCGTCTTCTCTGGAATCCAGCCGGATGGTGTCGTAAAATGCAACGTTTCGACAGCTGCTCCGCCGTTATCATCAGCTGATACTGCCTCGACTGCCATCCGGCTGGGTACTGTCGGGGATCTGGTCAGGGATGGTCCTTTCAAATAATGTTAATTCCAAATTAATTAACCGGTTCCTCATATACCAAGTAACTATATTACGGTCGCCAGCTGATTTTTACCTTCACCAAACGAAAATGATCAATACAGCTTCCGAACTGATTAAATAGTTCATTGAAATAGCAAGTTGTTTTTATTTAGGCAAAATATTCATAACAATACACGGAAAGGCATCAGTTTCGTCCAGAGATACTAAAGCACAGTTACGAAATTTTAGAGAATAAAAACTATCGAATTACTCATTAAACAAATCCTGCAACTTCTCAAAAACTAATACCGCCACTTCCTCCACTCGCCATCTCCAAAAGTTTAAATAGTCGCCAGAGAAACATAAAGGGGACCGAGAGGCGTTTCTCGGCCGTTGGCAATCACGTTGAGAATCAAATTCATAGAAAAATAATTATAGCTAGTACAAAATCACTCGCGAGTAAACACTTTAAAGTGGAAATTAAAGCTATTTACGTGAATTTAAACATGAAACGGGCAACGTAAACCACTCCAAATAGCTAAAAATCGCCCTCAAAACACCGTGGCCTATGAAACATTTATAATTACAACCATTTAGTTAATGTTTCAGACGCTTTACAACTTCTAATATACTGCACATCATTTACAGAGTATGCTTCCATAAAATTGAAACTTATTCACATGAAAAATCTACAAATTAAGAATTAGTGTACTTTCATGTTTCCATGCTTAATTCCTAAGATCAAAATTTATAAAAGGCTGGGTTTGAGGGCTGTTACAATAGCCATGACCAAAACACTTACATTAGTAAGGCTGTTACAAACTTTATTGAGAGAGCGATTGAGGGAAAGGAATTTGTATGACGCCAAAGGTAGTACTAGGCAAGGTAGATACCTGAGGAATATACTCTACAAGGAGTATGTATGTTGAAATTACGTGATTAGCTAAAGATGGGGAGGGATTGTAAGAAGACTAATTTTGAAAGGGCGATTAATCCCACTTTTGACACCAATTGTAATAGGAGTGTTAGCGTGAAAACTATTGTATTCTACTTCTGCACATATTTTGTGATGATGTACCAGTCACAACGATAACAAACTGGGTAGCATGGTTTCAGAGATACCAGATGTGTTAGTATTAGATGTGTTATTTACACGTGGATCCATCAAATTATCCCTACTGTATGAAAGTCTTTTCACAGGAAGCTTTCCACAGACAGCTAAATCGCCTGTATGGTTTCGGTATGAATGGAGATTTTCCCTGCGTGTTAATAAGATGTTGTCTCAACGGATTTACAACCACCGAATGACATTTATAAAAACACAGCATTTCGTGCAAGAGACGCTATTGGTTTGCTGAGAAAAATAGGTGAAAGATACATTGAAAGGGAAAGAGATTGTTACATGGTATTTATAGACCTTAAAAAGGCTTTTGATGGAGTGCAATGGTTGAAGTTAATGGAGATTCTAAAAATAAAAGCATTGATTGGAAGGAAAGAAGCTAATAAGTAAATTATACATCGAACAAGGAGTGAGAGTGAGGAATGACCTTACAGAAGAGGGAAAGATTGGAGGTTTAAGACAGGGATGTTGTTTGTCACCCATATTATTTAACATATATTTGGAGGAAATTATAAAAAGAAGTTTGAAATGTAAAGGAGGTGTATGCATGGGTGGACGTAGGATTAGCTGCATAAGGTTTGCTGATGATATGGTTTTGCTGGCGGAAAGTGTCAAGATACTCAGAAGAATGTTAAAGGCTTTATACAAAGGGTGTAAGGAAGTCGGAATGAGAATCAATAGGAATAAAACCAAATGTATGATGGTGGGAAGGAGTAAGAAAGAAATGATAATGCCACAAGGAGAAATAATTGAGCAATTGGAGTCCTTCAAATGTCTCGGGAGTATTGCGATTGGTGATATAAGTTGCAAGAAGGAGGTGAAAACTAGAATAGCAATGGCAAAGGAAACTTTCAACAGAAAGGAAAATTTATTATGCGAAAGGCTGGATAAAAACATGAGGAAGAAACTAGCTAAGTGTTTTGTATGGAGCGTAGGACTATATGGAGCAGAAACATGGACGCTACACAAAGAAGATCTAAAGGGGGTGGAAGCTTTCGAGATGTGGATCTGCAGGAGGCTGGGGAAAATAAGTTGGAGAGAAAAAGTAAGGAATGATAAAATGCTGGAACGAGTAGGAGAGCAAAGGTCACTCATCAAAACAATAAGGAACTGGATTGGTCATGTGTTGAGGAATGAGTGTCTGCTTAAAACTGCTCTGGAGGGAAAAGAAGAGGTCGGCGAAGGAAGAAAATAATTGATGACATCATGGTGAATGGGAAATATACAGGGTGTTACAAAAAGGTACGGCCAAACTTTCAGGAAACATTCCTCACACACAAACAAAGAAAATATGTTATGTGGACATGTGTCCGGAAACGCTTACTTTCCATGTTAGAGCTCGTATTGTGGACGGCTGTGATACAATACGCCATTCTCCAGGGCTGCATCAGCGCATCAGGGATTCCATGCGACGGAGGGTGGATGCATGTATCCTCGCTAACGGAGGACATTTTGAACATTTCCTGTAACAAAGTGTTTGAAGTCACGCTGGTACGTTCTGTTGCTGTGTTTCCATTCCATGTTTAATGTGATTTGAAGAGAAGTAATAAAATGAGCTCTAACATGGAAAGTAAGCGTTTCCGGACACATGTCCACATAACATATTTTCTTTGTTTGTGTGTGAGGAATGTTTCCTGAAAGTTTGGCCGTACCTTTTTGTAACATCCTGTATAGAGACTAAGAGAATGGTGGACCCGAGGAAGGCTCTCACTGTGCATTGACCTGCTGAATAGCAGAAAACCCACGATGATGAAGATTTCCGATGACATGTTTTCCCATCTTCGTGAGGTATGAGCTGATCGAAAAGTCCAGAGGAACGCTTTTTTTTGTATCGCTGCCTCACTCGGAGTGTTTGTGGTGCACTCCGCAACCTAGGTAGCTTAGTGTATCTCTGTACAGGACACGTAGTTTATGTGTGTCTCTTCATTTGTACACTTTAAGGCGGGGAAATGGGCTATGGTAACTTAAGTGACTTTAGTTAGAAACCTCTTCAGGTTTCGTATGTTGAGAGTTTTTTTTTTAAGTTCTCGTTCTGGTTTTGATAATGGACACGATCCCTTTCATTAGGGGGTAAGTGGTATGGTGGCTCAGTGGTTAAGGTGTCTTACTGGGGAGCGAAAGGTCCTCGGTTCGAATCCCTGTCTCGGCGGGGATTTTCGTAGACCCTTAACCCGACCTTCACCTCTGGCACAGCTTGCTGTGTAATGTGAAGTACGCCAGAACACTTCCGTGGTTCGGATTCCACGTTAAACTGTAGGTCACCTGTACCCGGCAGGAATACCGGGTTAGGTTAATGTAGCTAAAACAGGCTGTCAACTAGATCATTATGTCAAAACGGAATTATAATAATTATTACATATCAGGGCGTACAGTTTTCCATACTTGTGATTGTCTTCTTTAGTTGTTTAAATAGTTTACCTCGGTTTGAGAAGTTTTCAGTTTCCTTTGCCGTGTTTACGCGTTTTGTTCAGACATGTTTCTTTTTGTATAACTGTGGCATCTCTAGCATCTGATTCCTGTCGCTGTATCGCTTCTGGCTTTTGTCTCGTGGATTCTTGTTGTCTGTTGGTTTTTGGTTGGTTTTTCTCCGTTCTTTTCCCATTTCCTCTGTTGTTTGACTCCTTTCTTGGGGCTGTTGATGCTAGCCTTGTGGCTGCCCGGTATGTTTCGCAGCCGCTCTATGACACTGCATGGTTCCACAGGAGTTCACACATTTTTTGCTCTTTATTTTTTTTTTTTTTTTTTTTTTTTTTTTTTTTTTTTTTTGTAACTGCTTTACGTCTCTTTATAACATCGAGGTCTTTAGAGACGGGAAAGGATGGGGGGCAAGGATGGGGGCAAGGAATGGGAAGGAATTTGGCCATGGCCTTTTGAAGGAAGCATCCCGGCATTTGCCTCGAGTGATTTGGGGAAACCATGGAAAACCCAAATCTGGATGCCTGGACGGGGATTCGAACCGCCGTCCTCCCGAATGCGAGGCGTACATTTTTTTTTTTTTTTTTTTTTTTTTTTTTTTTTTTTTTTTTTTTTTGCTCTGTGCGGATGGTTTGGTGCAGGTCGTCATCATCAACCACTATTCTCTGCCATTTCTTCAATAGGCAGTGTTTTATGGGAGTTGTTATCCTAGGATATTTTTTCCTATTAACAAGGTTGGTCAATTATTCTGAGTTGGTTGGTCTTTGTGTTGGTGCATTAGTTTATTAAACTCAATTGTCTTTTATGTCGGTCTGCCGAAATGTCATAATGGCCGATGTTCTTGACCATTTTGGTTTTTTTGACTTCTGGAGCTTTTGTAGAAATATTCTGCCAGCAGCCTGAATCTATCCAGGAGCATAGGCAGTGCAGTAGCCTCGTGTAGGGCATCGGTCGGGAAATGACGTGGCAAGTGTAGGGCTCTCTTCAATGCCCGATTTTGGATGACTTGTAGCTTTTGTATCTTATGATTTGCGGCGTATGCCCATACAGGATATGCATATTCCATAATTGGACGGACAAGGGAAGTGTAGATTTTTATTCCAATAGTTGAAGGTACTCGGATATTAAAATTGATGAGTGGGTAGAGTTGCTGTAATCTCGCACTCGCTCGGCATCAACCCTATCCAATACAAAGTGACACATAGCAGTAGAGCTACCTAGGTAGCGGGACATGCACAAACACGCCGTTGAGGCAGCGACACAAAAAAAAAAAAAAAAAAAAAAAAAAAAAAAAAAAAAAAAAAAAAAAAAAAAAGCATCTGACTTCCTCTATGTGGGCGTGGCACGTTAGTCTCCTATCCAGTGTGACCCCTAGATAGTGAACAGTTGTAGACCAGGGGATGTCCTTGCCATTGAGGTGTAAGAGAGGATGCGGTATCAGCGGCAGCGCTGGGTCGCATCTTCGCGTAAGCATTATGTCTAGCATTTTATCAGGATTTATTTCTATTCTCCATCTCCTAGTCCCAGCAAGAGTTTTCTGTAGGACTTCCTGGAGACGTCGGGTTGCAATAGCTCTGCTTCTGCTGAGAGAGAAGTATGCGGTGTCATAGGTGCGTAGGTTGCAATCTCTATACCGGGGTTATTAGGTACGTCAGCAGTGTACAGTGCGTAAAGTACTGGTCCGAGAACCGAGGTTTTAGAGTGACCAGGGTAGTTACCGATGGAACGGACCTCGTACAGAGCCAATACGGAAGACGGCAGTGGAACGCGTATGCAGCAATCTGAGGATTAAATCGTGAGTTTCAAATCTGCTTATCCGTCCCAGTGACCTCCCTGGACTTTTCGAAATTCGCCTACATGACGAAGACTACAAAAAATTCGTCGAAACGTTGTTTTTGTAACATATCATTTAGCTGCATACTCGTAAAGAATACGTTGTACAGTTATGTCCAGTTAGTGTGCAACAGAGGATTTCACCTTTTGTGCAGTGCAAGGTTTATTTTGTGTCAGGTGGTAGAGATGGCGCATATTTTGTTCGCAGACACTCGCTGCCGGGACGGCGCCGCGGCGTCCGCCTGTCAACGACGACAGCCACCACGCCGACGGCGTCGACCTCTGCGGAGGACTCCAGCGGCGACAGTAGCGCCACTCACGACGACACCGACGCCGCCAAACCGGCCGCCCCCACCAGGTGAGACGGATAATTCATCAGAAAATGACGTTTCCACATCTGCCTTTGACGTCTTCTTCAGGCAAAGAAGTAGATCAAGGCTGCCCAACCCCAGGCCCGCGGGCCGCTAAGCTCTTTTGAATTTGCCCGCCAACAGCAGTGGTCTAGAATATGATAGCTCAAAAACCTCAGCAAAGGTCTCTTTGTTGTTTTTTACTTATAGTTGTGATTAAACTCTGTTACTTATATCTTTTAAAAAATTAAATATCTGCTGTAATTATAGGCAAGTATTATGTGGTCCGCAGGCTAACTTAGAGTCGAAATTGTGTCCCATTCACTTACAATGATGGCGTTTGTTTGCAGGCCCGTTCGCCCCCGACCTCTGAGGCCGGGACCCAGGCTGAATGTGTCTCCCGCCATCCGTGGCCGCCTCCCGGCGCCCGCCCCTGCCGCCTCCGCCGCCCCCACCTCCACCAGCGTCGCCCCCGAGGAGGCGGCCCCGGCAGCCGCCAGTGCAGAGCAGGAAGACCAGGAGGGCGCCCACAGCGAGGTAAACAATACAACACGTGCGTGTGAGATAGATTGAGTAGCTCAAAAACTCACCTCTGCTCTAACGTACCCTCAATATTACATCCACCGCAACTTAGATTATAAGTAGCTCGTCAAATATAATGTCATATTACAACAGGAGTCTCTTATCACCCATCAACACATTTGTCCTCCCTTTACGCAAAATGTGTATGATCATCGTGGTAACATCTTGTGTAAATCACGCAGCTGTTATCCTCACCTAATATGCGTAGATTTATAATTTTACTGCTAGAATTGGTTAAAATCCACATCTATACTCGTACTATTGTATCCATATATAAAATTCATAAATAGAACATAAACCTACTATGATAGAAACATAGCCTGAGTAACCGATATAACATTACAGACACTAACACACGATATCCATGTGTCTGTTACCGTTCGGTTAGTTTTCAAAGTTTTGTCACAAAATGTGTTATTCATTAAAAAAAAAATCCTAAGTACTGCATAATAATACAGAGTATTTCCTTGTCAGATTTTATCAAGAGCGGTATAGCGATTTAGTCGTTTAAACGTAACAAATAGACAGAGTCACTTTCGCATTTGTAATATTAGTGTAGATGTCCCTAATTTTGAACTTCTCAGTGGCATATATTTATATACGAAATTGCGGTACTTCTGCACGGGAAGCAATGTTACTGAGTGGAGTTGTTGTTTATTGTAGGAGTCTGCGACGACGCCTGCTGCTCCCGGAGACGCTCTGACCCGACTCCGGAACCGCCCCCGCCTGCGCGTGACGGCTCGTCCCGCCCCACCGCCGCCCCCGGCAACCCCGTGAGGCGGGGACTGCTGCCGAGGACTGGGGGCCGCAGGACGACTGCCGCCCCACCCGCTCAGGTGCCGCAAGAAGAGAACCAAGGTAGACTACCATACGCAACCTCACAGTACCTCGTTCAGCTGTAGGTGATGGTGTAGAAGTGATGTTACAATTGTCTAAGCTTTGGTCACTGTTTAATATTGCATTGCTAAACATCTCAATATATCTGGCGAAGCACCAATGAGTGTTTTCTTTATAGAGATTAGTGAGGGACCATCAATAATATAGGACAAAATGGTGGCTACAGGGTGTGTTAGGAAATAATCGAAGAATTAAATAAACACTTGTTGGTACAACAACCTCAGTTGCGAAACTTTAATGTACCCACTTCACCTGAAAGTATTCTATTGTTACCGCTTTCAAAATAAGAGTTGCCTATTATTTAAGAAATTGCTATTATTGCCACTATAACCATAGTCCATACACGAACCTTATTCCTTAAAAAATTTCTCAAGATTTCAGAAAACTTAGAAAGTAATCGTTTAACTGACTTTTATAACTCTTTATCACTATTGCACACAATATTTGTTGCTGCTTATAATTATCGAACATCGTGTCAATATATGTCTTGTTTCCACTGAAGTTTCTCATTATGTATCAAAGTGTGCAAGAAACATTGTCATTTGAGAAGGTACTCAGCTTAGTCAATAGCTGCGTGCCTTGAATGAGGCAAAGAAAAAAATTGTAAAAAATTTATGTAAAAAAAGAATCTGTTACTACCTGAATGAAAACAGTTAAATACCTTCTAATGTGTTTTATTGTGACTGTAAACACGAAATACAATGCATTAAGGGGGATGTTACCGATAATGCACAACTAGCTTTAAAATATCCGTGAGGCCACCATAAACAACGTACAAGACTTATACTTTGTTCACTTACTGTCATATGTTAACGCCCTACAATGATATAGTACAATGACTGAGAAAATGGCACTTGTACAGTAACTTCTATTATTTTACATCCTCTGCCGATAGAGGTACCTGTTTCAGCTAAATTATGAGAGATATTGTTCTCATTCTTTTCCACCATTTAATGAATATAAATATTTGTAACTGTTTGAAGAATGGATAAAATACAAATACAAATAGAATTTATACCTTAATTTTTTTTAATTTTGGTAGCATTATGTTGTAATTTTTTTTATATAAATGTCCTTAAAATCTCCAAATGGATAAAATGATCGACAATTCTTCCTAAATGTTTGTCCCAACAATCCATAAGTCCTCCTACAAAATTTCACCCCTGTATTCCTTATGATGAGAAAATTGTTTCTACATACTGCAAAACAGATATCTGAGAAAATAGCACTCAAAGTTTAGGAAGGTTTTTTGCTTGTATTTATTGCACTTGGAAGCGATAGATGAAAAATTATTTTAAAAATACTTACAACTGAGTTAAAATCCTAAAACTTTCACAAAATACACGTAAATAACTATATAGCCCGAAAATATAATTTTCAAAAAATCAATTTTTTGAGCTCTGGTATGTTCAATCTCCCCTTAAGCAGATGAAAAATTAAGAAATTTAGAAATAATTTCTAAGCTCTAGAGCAAAATAGTTTGGCTTTTACCAGACTCAGTCTCGTTATCAAAGTAGGATTATTTCTCTTCTTACTGATGATCATGTAACCCATCCCCTTAACCTTTAAGTGATGAGGTAGCATGAACTTTTAGAAGTGATGTTATAATTGTCTACATGTTGAACACATTTAACTGTCACAATGTTACACGAGAAATGATGCGGAAGTATGAACTGTTAAAATCAATGCTACAATTGTCTAGGCTTTGGACACGGTTTTATTATTGCATGGTGGGGTAGCATAAATTTTTAGAAGCGATGTTGCAACTGTCTACACTTTGGTCACATAATAATTATTGCATTGCTATACAAGTCAACATACTTCTGGCGTTGAAGTACCAATTAATATTTCGTTTGCAGAGCCCAGTGAGGGACCAGCAGTGAGTGAGGAACCAGCTCCCGCAGAGGCGTCCCCGGCTGAAGACGAAACGTCGCCGAGCACGCCGACGACTCCGGCCACGGCGCTGAGTCGCCTGCTGGCCAAGAGGAGGCCGATCGCCCGGAGACCAGTTCCTGCCGCAAACTAACCCCCCACTCCCGACGCGGACTCTAGAGTGCCATTCGTGCCAGCCGCCTCCGGCCGCGGGGCGAAGTGACCAACTTCTCACTCATACACGACTACCAGCAACCTCGCGAGGATTCTGTATTGTGTATTTAGTGATAAGTTTCTCGGTTTTTCCTTACACACATATTGGAAAATCCAACGAAAATCTACTAAAAAAGTATTTGCACTGTCTGATATACTTACATATGTGATCAGTAGAGACCGGATTATATGCAACACAAAAAGATAAAAATATGCATGAAAAATGTACCACAAGTGTCAGAAAGCGTCAAAATATGTAACATCAAATAATATAAAAGTAGTTACTTTTTAGATTTTTTATTTCAAAATCAGCATGCATTTAGTAAGTAAATGAATAATATATTTATAAATTCGATAGTTAAAAATTATTTTACCTTTTTCTAAATTTTGTAAATATAAACAATCGGGTACTGTTCCAAACACTCAACAGGACGATTGTTTCTTCGATCTCTCAAAATATTTTTATAAGTGGATATGGACTGTTCCTCATTCACTGATGTAACTGGGCAGTATTTGAAATTCGGTGCTGTGTTAGCAGTCATTGTTTCTGGAAAAAGTTCACCCGTCCCAACACTAAAACTATCAATTTGACACAAGGGTTCAAAACCTTAGTTATTGTTCAAAATATTTTGAAACTTTACACAGGAATACCTCTGCAAATGCGGATTTTATTAATTAACTGAATCGATTCAGTCAACGTCAAATCTTGAGTTTCAAGCTTTTTAATACTCGCAGGTATGTGGCGAAAACGAGTGATAGTCACAGCTATGGTTTTAATACTAGAATTGTTAAATGCTTCCTTGTGCTGACAAACTGTCATAGCCTCAAAGTCGTTTACTACACCTTTAATGGCCTCGAAATGTTCACTGTAAAACAGTACAGCTTCAACCCACGTCGCCATCGAGTTATCACTGGTTCCGGAGGTAAAGGCACATTTGACAATTTTTTTATAGGCATTATTACGAGAACTTTCCTCGATAAACGCTTTCTCTGTTGATGGAATCAGTTTGTTTACATTCCTAGACGTGGGTCGTAGTTCTTCAGGGAGTCGTCGTAGACTAAGAGCTGTGCTGCTAGTAGGTTTAGCCGCTACAACGTAAGATTCTATTTATTAACTACGAACACTACCGAAAAATATTGTAAATATAGCGAAAATGTGCATCATCACTAGGCTTTAGGTAAAATATGCAATAACAGATGAAAATGGGCCAATATGCAGATGCATATGAAAACATGCAAGTGCATATAATCCGGTCTCTAATGGTGAGATAAATGGAGTGTAAAGCTGCAAAAATGGTGTCATTTACAAATGTTTATAGAGATTATTCCCAACACAAATGATCGATAGCAAAATAAAAAATTACTAACTTTCTCAAAAAAATCAGGCTCGTATATCGTTCAGATTTATGTTAGTACATAAAAGGTAAATATGTGTGAAAGGAACTTTTTTTATGATTCAGACAGTTTAAAGATGTGACACATACATATTTCAGTTCAGATGGATCTCTACCATTGCAATATAGGAGTATTTAATATAACTAACAACAAGTATTGAATTGTTTTGGTATGTGATGTGAGATATACATGTCTTTTTACTGCTTCCAACAATTTGAATAACAGATATCACTAGACATGTCAGCTAGGTGTCATACGCGGCCATATCAGCTTATGTTGAGTGTCGGTTGATAAACAAACTTCTAACACGGCTGAATGTGACACCCATTTATTGTTTTACTTTAATTTTTTGTAAATATTGATTTCTTGTCAAACTATTCAGTTTCCAAATAAATAAAATTACAAACTTTTTAACAGTATTTTTATTGGTCTGATGTTACTACAACTGATCCTATAGTGTTTTCCCGAGAATATTGAACAAGGTCTCTAAGAAACTGTCTTGTTAATGTCAAATGGGCGAAGCTAAAGGAGAAGTAGGAAACATTCCTTGGGTTAAATCTCCATCCTCTTCGCAGTGCGATTGGAGAAGGGACATGCAACATTGTTATTGGTGTTGTATGAGAACGTTAAGCGGCCCCTTGGTGTCTTTCGGAAGAGTAGGCGTTGTGGTGTTGTGGTGGACAGGCGAACTTTTCCCTTTTCGCCTTGCCACTCCCGAAGGGAACATGTAATTTGTGGGTAAGACTCTTTCAGTCATGTGATCACTAGTACTTATAAATGAAACTCTCAGTAAGGATATTCACATATGAACAATTTATTACATCAGTTATGTACATTAATGACATGCCTAATTCCATTCACTCCTTCATAGACTATGACTCCCATTGCTTGATCCCTATTATACTGCAATGGTTTTCTCCCGCCTGTTATACAGGGTGTTTCAAAAAGAATATACGTATTTCGAATGCATATATTTATTAAACTGTAAGACATACGAATATGAAACTTTACACACATATTTAAGAACCTCTTAAGTTCAGATTACAGATGTTCAATATGTCCTCCATCAGCCACACGAACAATATCACATCGATACTCAAATTCCTCCCATACTCGGGCAAGCATGTCCTTCGTCACTGATGTTACGGCAGTACGGATCCGGTTCCTCAAGTCCTCAAGGTTCTGTGGGAGTGGTGGTACATAAACGTTGTCTTTAATGAAACCCCACAGGAAGAAGTCACAGGGTGTCAAATCCGGTGACCGTGGAGCCCAGCTGATGCATGCTAAGTCACCAGCTCCTTGACGACCAATCCAACGGTTCGGTAGAGTTTCATTCAGATATTCACGGACTTGGAGACTCCAGTGAGTGGGTGCCCCGTCATGTTGAAAAATGAAGTTGTCTTCGTGCAGTTGTCTTTGGAAACAAGCAGTTTTGTAACATAGCGAGAAACTGCTGACCGTTAACCGTGTTTCCATCAAAGAAGAATGGGCCGTAAACAGATGATCGGGATATCGCACAAAACACATTGACTTTAGGCGAATCTCGTACATGTTCAATGACTGCATGTGGGTTCTGTAGACCCCAAATTCGAACATTGTGTTTGTTCACCTGACCACTAACATAGAAAGTCGCTTCATCACTGAAAACGATGCGTTGTGCGAAAGTGTTATCATTGTCAATAGCATCATTAATCTCGTTACAAAATGCCACACGTTTCCGTTTGTCATCAGGACGCAGAGCTTGTAACAACCGTAACTTGTACGGCTTCATAACCAACCGACGTCTCAAAACACGCCAAATTGTTGTTGTAGGTAGTTGTAACTCCCGACTGGCACGACGAGTTGATTGGAAAGCAGTTTGAATTCGTGCAACTTGTGCCTCAGAAACACAAGGGCGGCCAGGACTCTTTCCTTTACGTACACATCCGGTATCTACAAACTGTCGATACCATCTACGAATGTTCCACCTCAACCTGAAACGTCTTTGCACTGTAATCACGGAATTGCACTTCGCAAACTTGATAACACAAAATGATTTCTGCTGTGGAGTAGCCATTTTAAACATATGACGGTTACCAAGAATAACACAAGACGACTGACATCTAGCGGCTATTAAATAAACTAGACTATGTATTCGTTTCTCCAATAGCCGAGCCGGGGCGCAGCGATCGATAGTTTGGACAAAAGAATACTTTGTAATACGTATATTATTTTTGAAACACCCTGTAATGGCTGCTGAAGTCGTAGATGGCTTCTCCTGCAGTTTCTATTTTCATCTCGCTACATCACAGCTTAGCTCCACAGCTCTGTACTCCATCAGATCGACCCGTCCCGACCAACTGCCCAGAATCGATCAGAATCGACCTTTCTCTGATCATGCTTCCCAGTTTTGTTCAACTCCCCCCCTCCATCGAATCCATAGTGGGGAGTAACCCCGGCCAACAGTGATAATTCCTTCCCTACGTCTTCCTACCCATGACATCTTGCTACAGCTTAATTCTGCTGACTAGCTGATATCCACTTTGATGTCAGTGCCGCCTGTGTGTTTGCATTCCAGAGCAACTAACTGTTTCGACTCTCTGTTGTAACTGCCCTGATTTCATCTACAGCTATAGTAACTTTCGCCCAAAATTCGTTGGCCGTCCACTACAGCGTGAATGGGGCAGAACCAGGTTTCAGCATCTACCGCTTTTCATCTTCCATTCAGTCACAACTCAATCAATACACAGATAATAAAAATAGCCCATCACTCACCAAAGTTGAAGGCTGCGACGAGTGTTGTAATGTGTGTATTCGTCAGACGGCTGTGGTGGGTATTCTGTACTTTGATTAAACTCGTTTTCTTAATGTCTTCCTAAGAATTGCGAAGCGTCTTATGACGTCACAGTCACCTTCCGCCGATCCGCAAGTAGTACCTGAGTAGCGGACTAAGGCCGGCATTACACTGTAAAAGATCTTTGTCAAAGCACTTTGATAAAAGATATTTTATAAAATGTTTTACAGTGTAACGGGACATATTTTATAAAAGATTTCTTTTATAAAATGTAAGACGTTGGCATTACATTTTACAAAAAAATTCACCACCCTGCAAACGTAAACAATGAAAAATGGCTCAAGGAACGTTACCAAAGTTGGTTATGACTGTCGAATCCACGAAAGTCTTTATTTCTGAGTATGAACAGAAGGAAATGTTGTAAACTCAGAAACATATAGACTATAAGATTAGGAATAAAAAGGTGAAAACTTACGAAAAGTTAATTATTGCTATGATAGAAGGCCGTACTGTAGAAGACGTAAAAAGAGAAAATTAATGTGTTAAGTAATTAGTATTTGACAGGTTTCTGGAATAATAGCAGAAGTAATGCGCAGACCAATGCGTGTGCTGTATTGCAGAATGGCGTAGATCCGCCACCAGCAATCGAGTACAACCCATGGCACATACACCGTAAAAATAAACACCCAATAGTATATATGGTGAAATAATTCTGATGTAGAAATTTATGAAAATATTGTTGTAAGAATTTATTCGACCTAAACTTCAGCATCGGCCATAATTTTTATTATTTGCCATGTCCTCACATAGCAGCTCTTTCACTAAACTTTGATTAACTCCTATCATATGAAGTCTCGTAATCCACGGTCTAACCCAAATATGTTTACTTCTCTTCTTTATCTTCAATAAAATGCATATTGTGACAGCTGCACTTACTGCGTCTGCTAAACCTTACAATTTTACTTCATTAATTTCAAAGAACTATGACGAAAAATTTTATATAGTGTAATGAGACTGAAAAATTATCATAAAATATCTTTGATAAAATAAATATGATAAAATGTTTCATGAAAGATCTTGGACAAAGATTTTTACAGTGTAATGCGGGCCTAATACATTGTTTCAATCAGTCGCGACCTAAGTCTAGCGCGGCGATCGACGCTGCAGTAATTGTTCGGTTTATTAGAATCAAGAAGAGAACTACATGTGTTTAGCTAGAACAGTATGTGTGATATGAAATGTTTTGAACAGTGCCGAAGTGAAGAAGAACAATTCCTGTGACATTAAATCAACTTGTTGGAAAGCGGATTCGATTGTTAATTTCCTTTTTTCTTAAAGAACTCTGCAATCTACGGAATGATGAAGTATGAAGTTTCGATTAGCCTTTGTACATAAAACTAGCTGATGCCCACGACTTCGTTCGTGTTTGTAAAGAATTATGAATGGCAGTCAGCTACCGACATGTAACCACCACAGTGCAAAATGGGAGACTCGAGGCTAATACCACGCACAAACATCAGAGACCTGCGTAGGATATTTATGGCTGCAAAGAAAATATATACTATGCAATGTAGTTGTGGCTGCAAATTGACATACAAGGAGACACATGTCTTTGCTCGAAATATGAAAACATCCTTGATCGGCCTCTTTCAACCACCATATCTCCCACACTACCACAGTTACCGAAATTCGGCCAACGTTGTGATCGACGGGTGACTCTGTGCTACTACCACGCACAAACACCAGTGATCTGCGATAGATAGTTTTAGCTGAAAAGTGATAGAAATATGAAAGTGCCGCAGGTTGACCACTTTCAACCGCCATATCTCCCTCACCCCTATAGCTAACGACATTTAACCACCATAGTGCACGATGGGAGACTCGATGTTATTACCACACACAAACATCGATGGTCTATGCTATGCAGTTGTGGCAGGAAAGAGAAGTATATAAGAAGACACAAATTTTTGGTCGAAATATGAAAATACCCCGCATCGACCACTTTCAACCATCATATCTCCCACATCCCCACAGCTATCGACATTCGGCCAACGTTGTGCACGACAGGAAACTCTATGCTACTTCCACACACAAACACCTGTGATCTGAGCTACGTAGTGGTGGCTAAAAAGTGAAATATAGGAAAAAAAACACGTCCAATTTTATATATATACTATCTGTTACCCGCGACTTCGTACGTGTGGATTTAGAATTTGATTGCTGTAATTGGATACACAAAGTTGAAAATTACCTAAGATACAAGGTCAACACCAAAGGTAGTAGGACTGATTTTTTTTTTATATTGTAGATATGTTTACTATTGCTTAATCCTCTTCAAAATAGCACCCTTGGGCAGCTACACACTTAGAATTACGCTGCTGCCATTGGCCGTACGCCTTCTGGAAGTCAGATTCGGGGACGCTGTTGAGAGCCCTCGTCGGTGGTACTTGAACGTCCTGAATCGAGTCAAACCACTGTCCCTTTAGCTGCCTTTTCATCGATGGAATAAAAAAAAAAAGTCAGTTGGAGCCAGATTGGGACTGTAGGCGGAGTGCAGCAACGTTGCAACGCCGAATCGGGCCAACAGTTGCCTTCCACGACCTCCCGTCCAACGAAGGATCGCATGAACAAATCAAAGATCAAGACAATGCTGATCGTGTTTTTTGACCGTCGCGGGGTGATTCATAAGGAGTTCGTTTCCCCTGGGGAAACTGTCAATTCCAACTTTTACGTGCAAGTGTCAGCCCGCCTGTAAGACCGAGTGAATCGCGTCCGACCAGTCATCTCCGCCAACTGGACTCTGCATCACGGCAATGAGCCGTGCCAAGGCGCGCCGTCATGAGGCAACTGTTGGCCCGATTCGACATTGCCGCGTTGCTGCACCCCGCCTATAGTCCTGATCTGGCTCCATCTGACGTTTTTTATTCCCACGGATGAAAAGGCAGCTAAAGGGACAGTGGTTTGACTCGATTCAGGACGTTCAAGCAGCATCGACGAGGGCTCTCAATAGCGTCCCCGAATCTGACTTCCAGAAGGCGTACGGCCAATGGCAGCAGCGTAATTCTAAGTGTGTAGCTGCCCAAGGGTGCTATTTCGAAGAGGATTAAGGAATTGTAAACATATCTTCAATATTTTTTTTTAAAAATCAGTCCTACTACTTTTGGTATTGACCTTGTATGTCAGCATAATATGACGGGAATGCTATCGATATACCATTCTACCGTCGAACCTGTCTCATTTATTCATATCGGAAAAAGTATCATATTACGTTCCTAATGATACAAAGTATTTCGGTATGTCGCTATACACATATAGTCGTCAAAACGTAAAAAAAAGGACGGACACTTACTTTCGCATATATAATATTATTAGTTTAGATCACACAAAAACTGCCTGTGGAACCAATATACCCTGAATAAAGTAAACGCTTAGGGCACTATTCTATCGCCAAAGATTTGCCAGAACATGGTATCCTTACTACAAAATCCTAGGCTTTGCTCAAACTATGAAAAACAATATAAAAAAACTTTCGCTCCCAGTGGGGTTTGAACCGGAAGCCACCACAGAGTTATCCTAAGAAGCAAGCACGTTACCACTGTGCTACGCTGCAACTTCTCTCTAATAACACGCATTACAAAAACATGTAGATATTATGCATTTGTCTTTCACAGTTCGGATAGTTTTCATGAATTAATGACAGAATATGGTATCCAATGTCCAACCTAATATCAAATAGCATCTCCTTGTCAAATTACATCACGACTGGAGTAGCCGTTTAGCCCAAGAAACTAAACAAACAGACAGACTGAGTTACTTTCGCATTTATAATATTAGTATAAATAAGATTTGGTGGTGGCCAACCAGTTCGATGTTTTAAGATCTTACAATAAACGTGGGGTGGACTGAAGTTTGTGTTAACGTACTTGATGACTTTTTTGATTAGTTATTCACCCCCCTCCTGCTTAGGACTGGATTGCTACATCATCTGGCGGCCGTGGCAAAATAACCTGTCTCTAGAACTTTGTGTAAATAATTCACAGAACTTTTTACATGATTTATGCGCTGGTTTCGAACTGAGTGAACACAACTTGTAAAATACTACCAAAGTGTCTTACAATCTCTTCTTCCTTGCACTGCTGTTCTTCTTCTGCTCACTGACACCTAATCTTTGGCTGCATGGGATCGAAGAATCATATGGGTTTTGTATGGGTTTCTTCTAATTTTTATGTGTTTCTCAAACTTTTAGCTCACCGTACCCTTACTAAAATTACCTCCCCCCAACCCCCTCCCCCCCCCCACCCCCAACAAAAAACTTTTTTTGATTTTAACTACACTACACATACTTAAAGGCTATGCTTTGGCTGACAGGGTCGGGTTGGTGGGGGCTGTGGAAGTTGAACCACTGTGAAATGAACTATCGATATATTCTGAGAAAAGATAATATATATATATTATCACGATATATATATAAGCGTACACTTCACAAGTAGTGATAAAATGTCCAAGTAGATGGACATAAATAAATAAAAATCAACACTGTATTAAAGCGTACTTTGGAAGATTTTAGTTAAAATCGTTGCTAGATAAATTATAATCGAATAACTGATAGTTTAATTGGTGGGATATTATCGGCGATAAAATACAATTTGATTCGAAAACCTGAAAAAACACAAAAGAACGTCGAGCTAGTTTAAGGGAGAAGCGATAGAAAAAAGACTGTAACAACATATATTGGGATAAAAATGCGAGCGGATCAGAGGAATAGACTTGTGGTGTGGATAAAGTTTTCTAGTATTTTAGGAACATGTTATTGTCACGTCCTGTAACTTGGGCGTATCCAGCGAGGGGAAGAATAAAAATTAAATTGCCTTCAGTACGCTTTGACGAATGAAGAACTGGCTCAGGAGCACTATGGGAGAGGAAAGATTGACTGGATTATGCCTGATGAGTGTGCATCGAAATTTCGTGAAAGAACACCGTGCTATATTGAAAAAGTTACTGAAAACTTTTCTGACAATCCGAGACGATTAATGTTTACATAAAAACTATAACTGAGTTAAAATCTTAATTAACTGCATTGCAGGTCCTTAGATTAAGTGGTTGGATTGCTATTTTAATCAATGATAAAAATAGTTTCATTTTGTAGGAAATCGTCATGTTTCAGTCCCCCATCCCACTTCCTCGAAACCAATACGAGTTGCACCCCCCCCCCCCCCTCTAGTTCTGATCCTGCATACGCCCTTGTGCTTGAATGATTATTGTGATTAGAACCCCCACGGTAACACTACTGACAGGATTCATCATGATCTCTGAAAATATCAGACTATGAATTAAAAAAGTTTTAATAACATTCCAACCCATATCTCAGGTAGATTTTAATGTTATTGCAGTTTACATGTTGCTTTCAGTAAGAAATCGCGGATGCTAGAATTTATTGGTACTGATAAATAATACACACTTTTATTAACATTGCACGAAAATTTGTTGGATTGAAAAAGTCTGAAATTTATTCCAATACCATCTGTTGTAGATTTAAACGTTATTACACTTTACAATGTTGTTTTAAGTAAGAAACCATGGATGGAAGAAAATGTTGGTTCAGATAAGGAATATATACTTTTATTCACATTGCAAGTAAATTGTTGGCGTTTGTAAGATCAGAAATTAGAAAACACTTTGCTATTTTTGTTTCATTTTTTTCCCATATACAAGTGTTAGATATAAATTTCAGTATTCCTGTGTTCAATTTTTCGATGTGTGCTAGAGAGCTTAAATACTCTGATTCAGAAAAGGAATTTCTCGCAGTGGTTTCCTTAAGTCAAGGTCTTCTTCTTGTGACAAGCACTAAATTCTTACACAAAAATAAGAGCCAACGTTTGCAGCAATGTAATCCATGATAAAGTTCAGTTTGGTCAGTAACTGCTCCTCCATTTTGACATGTATTAGTTATAAATTTCAGTATTCCTGCGCTCAAGAAGAGCTAGTAGAACTGAAATACTCCGATTCAGAAAATGAATCTCTCCCAATGTTTTCTTCGAGTCAATGTCTCCTCGTTGAAACCCGAAATAGTCTCATACAAAAAAATTCGAGGCAACGTTTATAGAAATGAAATCCATGATAATGTTCATTTTTGTCAATTGCTGCTTGCAATTATTCCAGTTTGTCTGATTGGCTGAACAAGTTCACACTCATAGCTGAGTCCATTGCAGTAACTGCAGCAGCAACAACGCTGATTGTCGTGGAACAGCTATCCGCTGTATGTGGCAGAATTTTAGACCACTAAGTCGATAGACAGATTGTTTTGTAAGTGTCTTCACTATATCGTTAAGCAGCTATCCACATATTATGAAACACGATTTTCATGATTTTTGAAGCATTCCCCTCTCTTCGTCACAGGTGGTGACGTTTGGTTACAGTTATGTGATTCCCTCACCTTGTGTGACGTCACGTATTTTGCTATTTTAAATTTAGAAATTATTAAATTGAAAGAATACTTCCAAAATTGTTTGTATATTTCTGTTTAAAATATTTTTTCATAAAGTCAACAATAAAATGGATAGTTTAGAAAATTGAAAAAATGTAACAAATCAAATGAATGATACAAAATTTAATCCTCTTGTGTTCATGGATTCTTAACTCATTCTTTTATATTATTGATGACTGGAATAGCAGTCACTTCCTTCCCGATTTGGATAATGATAGCAACATTTGACCTGTCAACATCTTCTTCATCAAATACAGCATCGTCATCATCTATCAAGCAAAGAACTTACTTCCCTCTCACGTCTAGTTTCAATTCTTTGAGGATGAATCTTTGTGATCGGCTAAACGTCTTGTTGCCTGTTATGTGATTGGTTATTGGCTTTAGATGATCAAAACTAGAGACCAGAAGTCACACGATCGTTTAAATAAGTATGCGGAAGTCATATTTCACCTAAGCCTCGCATGTGGTATTGGCCTTTCGGCACATGTCAAAGGCGGCCGACATGTGACACCGTGTGAGCTCGCGCAAACGCCACGTGCCGAAAAGTATACGTGTGACGTCTCGAATCTATTACTCTACCCTTCCTTGTCACACGATGTCACACCTTGTTGACCCCCTCCCTCCCGCTTAAGGTGCGGCGTAATTTATGGATGGCCCCTAATAGCAAAGCGACCAGTTGGATCGTCCAGGTAAACTCCCATTTACTGCCCTGCACAGCGACGTGGAGTGTGCAAAGTGGTCCGCTGACAGCCCGGCGAGTCAGCAGTCCTCTAGGCGCTATGCATCTCCTCGCTGAGCCTGCTTATTCTGACTTCGCCGACGGTCCCCCTGAAGAAGAGCTCCTCAATGGCGGGCGCGTGTGCTGACGGGATCAGCAGCAGCAGCAGGATGCCCAGCCTCATAGGCGAGTCAGCAGCCCCCTAGGCGCTGAGCATGTCCGCGATAAGCCGGCGGATGCTGACATCGCCGACGGTCCTCCTGAAGAAGAGCTCCTCTATGGCGGGCGCGTGTGCTGACGGCATCAGCAGCAGCAGCAGCAGCAGGCGGCCGAGCCTGACGGGCCCGCTGTGCTCCAACAGCGTCAGCAGCGTCTGCTCCTGCAGCAGACGCACCTGCGCGCTGCTCCGCAGACCCGCCGCCTCTGTCAGCAGCAGGAGCACACCGGATACTCAGCCATAAATTGAAAAGAAATAATAGTAAAATAGATAAATATTTTCAAATACTGTTGAGAAGGATAATATTTCTACATCCTAAACATTTTCTCACTTTAGGAATTAATTTGGGTTTAATCAGAAATCCTGTCAGGGTCGCCATGGTACTGTTTTGTAGCAAGGTTGCTTTACGCTGATTTTCACTTTAAATAAACTCGAAAAATTATATCTGCATAAACAGGAAGCAACAGTATATTGCATACAAGGGGTGATCAAATGAAAAGGTACGAAACGACACGGTGGGTACAAATATAGACTTTATTCAAAATATACACCATAGGCCTGAGCACAACGATCCCACTGACGAACAAGCCGCAGGATTCCTCGTTCCCAGAATTCCTGTGGCCGTGACGAGACCCAGTCCTTCACAGCGTCCTCGAGTACGTCGTCCGAGTTGAAGCGCTTCCCTTTCAGGTGTTTCTTCAGTTGGACCAAACACGTGGAAATCGCAGGGCGACATGTCCGGACTGGTCCAACGTCTCCCACTTGAACTTGGCCAGTTCGACGTGTGTGACTCTGGAGCAGAACCACACCCTCCGTGAGCAGCCCCGGTCTTTTGTTCTTGATGGACCTGCGTAGGCGTCGGAGTGTACGCCATCCTGTCCTCATACGGACTGCCGCATTATTTGGACGCCGCTTTTGATAAGAGCCTCTGCTCTCTACTGCGCATGCGGGCGCCCGCACAAGCTCCGATCTCAGTCAGAGACTCCAATCGCATCCTGAGATGTCTCGCTACGTTCTCCCATGGCGGAATATGCAAATATTTAACTGTTACGTTTTTACGTCGTTTCGTACCTTTTTATTTGATCACCTCTTGTAATATTAGCATCATCAATTACCCTGCCGCTAGCAGATACAGACTAGTTAATAAATAGTAGGGCGTCGGGTCATTACGAAAAGCCTGGATGTATGTTGGTAGAAGAATTTCGAATATGTGCGTCGGATTCGGAAGTTGCATGGGGTGCAAGCTCTATTCGTCTGAGGAACACAGTCAGTAACTGATGTGATAAAGGAGCTGGGCGGGAAGTCATTGGAAGACTTGGTGCTAACAATAGCATTATGACTGGCATAAATTTTCAAATCACTGCGGAGATAATTAAGTCACAATTATAAGGCATGATCTGCTGATGCTGTATCGTGTACCAACACCTCTCTCAACCTGCCAGAGCAAGAACCAGCTAACAGCATGTCAGGCACAGGACGGCATAACGGGGCCGCTAACCACCTGAGCCGTTTTTTTACTTATGGCTTTACGCCTCGTCGACGGAGGGGTTTTTAGAGGCGGGTTCGGACTGGGGATAAGGACCGGAAGGAATTCGGCCATGGCGTTTTGAAAGAAGCATCCTCGAGTGATTTGGGGAAAATATGGAAAACCGAAATCTGGAAGCCTGTGGCAAAGTGTTTCACCAATAGCTCTGAAACCTGTTCATGGACGAAGGGAGACTTAAGGATTCAACAGAAAAAGTCAGGAGGACGGATAGAATGAGAAACGAAAACATCAGAAAAATATTAAAGATCAAAGCATTAGAAGAGGCGATAAAGAAGAAAAGATTGCAACGGTTGTATCATACCGTGAGGATGGGGGATGGAAGAGTTGTGATTTTGGCGATCTAGAACAAACTGAAGGATTTCCGTATAAATGAAAGGGAAATGATAAAACAAAGCCTATACAACGCTCTCCAGTATGATGATCTTCCTATTTTCCGACCGTTTTCTCAATTAAAATCTTATTTTATCTGGAATCCTGTCACGGTTGCCATGCACTCGAAAAAACATAATTCTTTTTATAGAAATAAAAGACTCGTGTAACTAAATTCAAATATTAAAACACAGTAACCAAGCACAGGGTCTATACGCCTCAGAATGCATCTTCTCTATGAATATTTGAAAAATAGAAAAAGTACAGAAAATTTGACTAAAACCAAGGGATCATTGAAAACTGAAAAAGGAGACACTAGGAGGAATAAAGAAGAAAGTCAAATAATGTCAGGCTCGATCAGAAACAGGAGAATCATTTTTTTTTATTTGTCACATAATGTGAATGGAAAATAGTAGAATTTTTAACCAAGTTTTAAAGAGTAAGAATTGCAATCATTGCCTCCAATGAATGAAGAAAATATGTTACAGAGACCAGAATAACAGAAGATATAATAAAAGATAGAGCAAATTTCAGGTGTTTCCAAGAGAAGGAAAAGAGGAAAGGTAAATAATATCAGAAACCAGGGAAGAAGGAAACAGCAAATTGAAAAGATGAAGAACTATTGGAAGTGAAGAAAAGAATATACTAGGTTACTGTGTTGTAATATTTGATTTTAGTTACACGACTGTTTTATTTCTAAAAAAAGAATTATATTTTTTCGAGTGCATGGCGACCCTGACAGGATTCCAGATAAAATAAGATTTAATTGAGAAACGCACAAGATTACATTCTTTGGTCCTTATATGGCCAAAACTGAAGAGAAAAAGAAGAATAAAACGGTAGTGAATGTCACTATATTGCAGCCAGCAACGAACTATCGAAAACAGGCTGGTGAAGAGAGTGTTGGGAGTGTTAAGGATGAGGTTTGGATAGATATTGCTAGATGAATCTGGATATTACGAGAATTTGAGGAAGTCTTTGGAAATTACCGCAGAACACAATCGGTCACTGATGTAATGAATGAGTTGGGAGCCATTGGACAATACGGAGAGGTCACAGGAGGAAAGTACTTTGAAGAGATGTCGAGAAGGAAGGAGGATATGGTGGTTGGTGTGTGTACCTGGCTTGAAGAGCACGAGCGCCTTGAGACAGGCGTACTCCGTGCCGTCCACTCGCAGCTGGGAACACCGGCTGATCAGCTCCCTCAGGTGCGACGCCTCCAGCTCCAGCGACGGCCGCCTGGAGCCTCCAGGCAGCGACACTGCAACACCACACAGCAAGTAACCTCATATCTCAGACACCTCCCAAAGGTAACAGCCATTAGTAATAAGAAATAACAGCCGCGAAGATGGAGCCACAGTCACAGCTTGAATAATATATTTGTGATTCATGTATATTGTGTAGATGTATTTCAGAAAGCTTACACAGCGTCAATAATTAGCGTTGTATTTGAGATGGATAGTTTTTAATAAGTTGTTACTTTATATTACCGAAGCGAATAAAGTATGAAGTACTTAGTATAAAAATTTAATTGCGAAAATTTGTAATTTACACATGTAAGGTGTAGGTGAAGATGCAATCCGTTGAGTTATATACTGTAGCTAATCGTTAGGAAAATAACCATGAAGTCATATAGAGAAAATCAGAAATAAATATGTGTGTAATTCGTGCATATTGTATTGATGTATTTCAGAAAGAATCTTGCACAGCGTCAGTAGTAGCTGTTGTCTTTGATATAGATAGTTTTTAATAAGGTTTAATTTTTATTACCTTTGCAATTAAAAAAAATATGATGAAGTATCAAAATTAAATAGCTAAAATTTGCATTTTAAATATGTAAGGTGTAGGTGGAGTGGTCAATCGGTTGAGTTGTATGCTATGGCTATTTTAGAAAAGACTTCCACGTCATGAATAATATTTGTTGTCTTTAAAATTGGTAGGTTTTAATATGTTAGCAGTTTTTATTACCCTTGCGAATAAAATAGAGCGAAGCGTTAAAATTTAATAGCGAGATTTAGAAATTTAGATGTGTAGGGTACAGATGGAATGGTGATGGGTTGATGTCTTGTGTTATAGCTAGTAGTTAGCAAATAGCCAAATATAGTTGGAGCCAAGGCTAAGGAAAAATTATATACATATATATATATATATATATAGCCGTAGTCGTGTACACGTCTGCCTCCGCTTGATGTCTCACTTTTGGAAGAATAAGGCTATACACCAAAATATTACACTTTTTTGTGTTCATTGTTCCTTGCCGCCTTTATCTGCGGTAAGTGTTGGGTCTTATTTCCCTAACCTTCCTTAGTTTTATTGCCTATTTTCCTGCTCATTGTTGATATATATATATATATATTGGGTTCTATGGCAAGAAGAAAGTGTATTATTTTTGAGGTGGGTAGTTTTAAATAGGTTGGTAGAATTTTTACCTTTGTGAATCAAATTCTGTGAAATATTAAAATTTAATAGTGATATATAGTAATTTGAATATCTAGGGGTATAGGTGGAGCGACGATCGGCTTCTGCCCTGAGCTGTAGCTAGCAGTTAGAAAAAACAGCCGCGAAGATGGAGCCACAGTCACAGATTCAAAATGATATGTAAATATATGTATAATTCATGTAAATATTTTTTCGGAAACGTTTCCGCAGCATGAGTAAAATGTGTTTTCTTTAAATGACATAGTTTTCAATGAGTTGGTAGTATTTACATTTTGCGTGTTTGGTAGTAGTATAACAACCACATTAGCACAACAATGGCAGTAGGAGCAGTAGAAGAGTATTGGCGTCGGAGCTAGGGTGATAAGTTAGCAGAGCAAAAACTGTATTCCAACCCGATGTGGGCCAAACTAAAATTTCTTTATGTCTAATATTTGGAGTGAAGATCATGAACATTTTGTTTATTGGAAACGTTGCGGTCTTTTGCTATTATTAAACGTATTCATTTAAAACACAATTTTGCCGTGACTGTGTACAAAAAGAAGGGTTTATATCAATTCAAATGATATAAAATGGCTTTTGATTCTGCGTTTTTCGTGCCTATAAAATAGGATGAAACAAAAGAATTTAGCAGTGAATTTCAACGGCTTGTCAACGGTGGTTAGTTCAGCGCAGCTAGTGCAGAGTGCAGCAGCTGACTGGCAACTTTCGCGACTCCACCTGGGTGACGTCATCGGTAAGTGTTGGGTAACTCTAGAGCCAAAACTTATAATTCTAAACAAATAATAAAACTGCGATTTCTGTTTAACAATTTATTAAGTGCGGGGCTCTTAATTTTTAGAAATTTATTACACTTACCGATTTTGGATGTGTATGAAGGGAGAACGAAAAGGTTTGCACGAAATATCACCTTCTAGAAGTAATATACAGCGATAGAGCATTCGACCTGGTGATGCTTTGCTCACACATCTAAGGAGGAGGGCCAAATTTTTTCGAATAATGCGTATTGTTCGCAAGGAGTGCAAACAGGGTGGAGATTGATCCTTGTGGTAAGTGACGTCACCTTGCTCCAGGGGCAGCGTCCACTGGGCGGCGCTGAGAGAGAAAAGCTGCCCCCAGCTGTCCTCTAGGAGCGCAGACTGGTCTCCAGCCGGCAGCTGGAACACACAGCACAACAACCTGGAGACAAACTTCACAAACATCGTCAAAGAACAATATATTCTTATTTTGCCTCACATATGTAATACAGTTTTAGGAAAATCTGCTAGATTATTTCATCGTTCATGTGCGGAATTTAAGTAGTAGCACAACGCCGGTTCTGGCACCTGCACAAATGAGGGGATTCCCCGCGCCCACTTCACCGCCAGGAACAGCAGTTTGGCCGCCGATTCGTAGACGCTCTCCGTGGGCAGAACTGACAGCTCCAGTGGCGACACGGAATCTGCAAAGCAACACAACATAAGCGCTGAATTTCCAGAATCATTTCACTTTAAATATTATTTCACGGTCTAAAAGTATTTAAATGTAGATGAAGGTGTCATGTATGTTATTTGTGTACCATTACGAACAAAGATCATCCAGAAAACGGTATCGCTTACCGCAGGGTTCCCTCGTCCTCCCAGCCGCCTCCTCGGAGCTGGTCACCTCGTCCTCGCTACTGTTGACCCCGACCGGGGGCGGTGGTGGCGGCATGAGGGTGGGGACGGTCGGAGGAGGCTGCAACAGCGGCAGCAGGTGTAGTGGCAAGCCTGCAAACAAGTGTCCACGTCACATCCTCAAGAACTTCACTGCGTCACCGTCTGTGACAGCGGCGTATCGTTCTGCAAAATCGGTAGGGCAGTATATAAGCGGGGTAATTAAATAATAACACAAAAATTGATAAATTAGAGACAAATTATATTTAGTTTGGAAATTGCTACTTCAAAAAAACCAACGCAAACAAACTCAAGCAAAAAAAAAACCCACAAAAAATACAAACAAAAAACAAACGCAAAAAACACGAGCCTTGAGAGAACTGTTTTATCTCGTCATCTACTGATAACTGCAATATTTTTTTGTTTTTATTGAGTTTTTTATTATTTGTTGTTTTCTCATGGTTTATCACGAAATAAAATTTTCATTATAATCTTCATTCGCGTGTCTGTGATTTTCTGTAATTAAACATTTTTCTGATCGCTAAAATCACGGATCGCAAAAATCGGGTCAAATCTCGGATTTCAAGTTTTGTCGACTCAACTGTAACATTTGCCATATTTACTGATAACGTCAGTTGATTTTGGTATCCGTAATTATGTGCTGCTGAACTTCAAACAGCATTGCTATCGAAAATCTTCAAGAAATCTTGTTTTTTTGAAAAATACTGTGATCTTGTGCGAGTTACATTTTTGTTATTCCTAGCTGTTAAAAGTAAAATAACATGACAGGAGGTGAAATTTAACTACTTGAGTATAAATATCCCGATGTCATACAGTCAAGACGAAAGCAGCATGGAGGAACAAGTATATGGGTATAGAGGTGAATAAAGGATGTATGACAACATATAAATCGCCAGATACATCAAAACAGGAAAGAGGAAGGACAGTACAGAGACAAGAAGTATAAGTACACTGAAGTGCCAAAGAAAATGCTATAGGCACGCTTATGAAAACACAGAGATATGTAAATACTTAGAGTACGGCGCTGCGGTCGGCAAAGCCTGTATAAGAAAACAGGTGTCTGGCGCAGCCGTTGCATCGGTTACTGCTGCTACAATGGCAGGTTATCACGATTTAAGTGAGTTGGAACGTGGTGTTATAGTCGGCGCACGAGAGATGGGACACAGCATCTCCGAGGCAGCGATGAGGTCGGGATTTTCTCGTACGACCATTTCACGAGTGCACCTTGAATATCGGGAATCCGGTAAAACATCAAATCTCCGACATCGCTGCGGCCGGAAAAAGATCCTGCAAGAACGGGACCAACGACGACTGAAGAGAATCGTTCAACGTGACGGAATTGCAACCTTTCTGCAAATTGCTGCGGATTTCAATGCTGGGCCAAGAACAAGTGTCAGCGTGCGAACCATTCAACTAAACGTCATCCATATGGGCTTTCGGAGCCGAAGGCCCACTCGTGTACCCTTGCTGAGTGCACGACACAAAGCTTTACGCCTCGCCTGGGCACTTCAACTGTAGGACTGTTGATGATTGGAAACATGTTGCCTGGTCTGACGAGTCTCGTTTCCAATTGTATCGAGCGGATGGACGTGTATGGGCATGGAGACAATGTCATGAATTCATAGACCCTGCATGTCAGCAGGGGACTATTCATGCTGGTGGAGGCTCTGTAATGGTGTGGGGCGTGTGCAGTTGGAGTGACATGGGACCCCTGATACGTCTAGATACGACTCTGACAGGTGACAGGTACGTACGCATCCTGCCTGATCACCTGCATCTATCCATGTCCATTTTGCATACCGATGGAGTTGGGCAATTCCAGCAGGACAATGCGACACCCCACACGTCCAGAAATGCTACAAGGCGGCTCCAGAAACACTCTTCTGAGTTTAAACACCTCCGCTGGCCACCAAACTTCCCAGACATGAACATTATTGAGCATATCTGGGATGCCTTGCAACGTGCCGTTCAGAAGAGATCTCCGCTCCCTCGTACTCTTACGTATTTATGGACAGCCCTGCAGGATGCATGGTGTCAGTTCCCTCCAGAACTACTTCAGACATTAGTCGAGTCCATGCCACGTCGTGTTGTAGCACTTCTGCGTGCTCGCGGGGGGTCCTTCACGATACTGGGCATGTGTACCAATTTCTTTGGCTCTTCAGTGTAGAAGCATCAGAACTGGGTATCCCCTGCAGCTGCCACTAACAAAGCGCCTACTATTCGCCCACTCAGGCGCAGCAGTGAAGTAAACTTTATCCCGGCTGACTGTGGAGTTAATATCGAGTTAAATATTAAACTGGCTGTTCTCCGCTGCATTTATATTGACGCTACCTACTTTAACAGCTGGTATTACCACAGCACACGATTTCAGACGCCATTTTGTTCAGCTAGTGCTCCCGTGAAATTCTTTGCCTCCGCTTGATAAGATTTTGCATTTGTCTTCTTTTATTTAACAACCAATGTTTCTTATCAGCTCGTTTTACAACTTCACCGAGTGAGAGAACATGGGTTCGAATCCCCCTTCCATTATTCTGATTTCGATTCAACGAAATCACTACAAACTTTCCGATTCCTTCCCGTCCCGTCTTCCCAATGCACTTGCACTTCCAATGACCTCGTCGGCGATGATGCGTAAACCTCAAAGAAGAAGAAAAAAACGCAAAAACAAAAACAAACATCAAACAAACACGAAAAAAAAACAAAGAAAAACAAACAAACAACAGACACACAAAAAACAAACACTTTTCATATAATTTCGTTGGCTCTCTCTGTCGGTAGGCACCTCCAAGAAGAAGAAAAAAATGCAAAAACAAACACAAACAAACACGTAAAAAAAACAAAGAAAAAACAAAAAAACAACAGACACACAAAAAACAAACACTTATTATATAATTTCGTTGGCTCTCTCTATCGGTAGGCACCCCACCTACATGGTGGACTGTAGCAATCAGAGATGTTACTGTACAACCGAGATTATGAACGTTATTTGATATCTTAGCAACTGCGAACAAATGGATTGCCACAATATAATGTTCTAGATGACCCGTGCAACAATTTCGCGAATACAATGAATAGTAAGGTTGGTCGTTTGTAATAGCATGAAAGAAGAATTGCCTAATTTTTAGATTTTTTATTTTTTTATTTTTTTAGTATAATAGGAGAATAACATAAGCCGACGCCAGTGAAGCAGTTTATTAATATCTCTGTGGTATGTGCTGCTGCTATCTAGCGGCTTGGCTCTAAACTGTCTCATACACGCGACCTTCATAGTTATTACTTTAGTCGTAACGCGCTCAGTCCTTGTCGACGCAAGTGAAGCAGTTTATTAATATCTCTGTGATTTGTGCTGCTGCTATCTAGCGGCTTGGCTCTGAACTGTCTCAAACGCGACTTTCACAGTTATTACTTTTGCCCTTCAAGGGTCAAATACAGAAAAATTACTTGCTCAAAATATGATGTGACAAGAGCGGACACCTTAATCTTTAAAATGACACCTGATTTATATATTTCGGTTAGATATCAACGGTGATAAATGGCTCGTGACACAAAAATGTGTTATAAAAATATTGATTCTTTTGCTCTTTAACGGCTGAAGATCGAAAAAAAATCCTTTCTTAATATATGATGTGACCCAAACGAAGACCTTAATCTTCAAAATTATACCTCATTTACCTATTTTGGTTAGATATCAAGGAAGATAAATGGTTCGTGACACAAAAATATGATATGGAAATAATGATAATTTTATGCAAATGGAGACTTTCCAGGCGTATTTATTCAATAAAAGTTTCACGGGAGTCCAGCCGGATGGTGTCATAAAACGACGACGTTTCGACAACCTGCTCGGTTGTCTTCATCAGGTCTATTTTAGATGTTTCTTCTCGAAGAAGAGTCCAGCCGGATGGTGTCATAAAACGACGACGTTTCGACAACCTTCTTCGAGAAGAAACATCTAATATAGACCTGATGAAGACAACCGAGCAGGTTGTCGAAACGTCGTCGTTTTATGACACCATCCGGCTGGACTCCAGTGAAACTTTTATTGAATGATAATTTTGCCGTTTAAGGGTCAAATTCCTTTCTTAACATATGATTAAGCGCAAACCTTAATTGATATGTTATTTATGTCGGTTACGTATCAAGGGAGATAAATGACTCGTGACACAAAAATGCGTTGTAAAAATATTGATAGTTTAGCCCTTTAATTGTCGAATTTCGAACAATTCCTTTCTTAACTTATGATATTACCAAAGAGAAGCTCTAAATATTTAGAGGTCCAATGGTACTTCATTTACTGGTTTCGGCTAGGAATACAAAAAAAAACAGTGTTTTAGGAATATTGACATTTTTGCCCTTTAAGGGTCGAATTTGGAAAAATACCTCCAAAGCGGATACCTTAAGCTTTAACATGACACCTCATTCATTGATTTCGGTTAAGTATGAAGGGAGATAATGGCTTGTGACAAAAAAATACCTTATAGAAATAACGTATATGATTTACATTCGCAAAAATGTAAACGTTGTTTATTTTTTAAATGATGTTTTCTTTGCCTTTTACTTCGTGTGCGTGATCACTGTCACTAGGTCGTTAAGTGTATTTCTTTACTGTCTTTATTGTGTCTTCGGCGCACAAAAGTTATGGCTATCCCCTCAAGCTGCCCCTACTAAAGCGCCTGTTGTGTGTGTGGCGGGTCACCTGTCCATGACGTAGGCACTCTTGGAAACATTCTAAATTAAATTTCAAATAATCACCGCGTTTTAACCTAAACTGGGTATACTATGTCGGAAGGCGGTTAATAATCCTGCCCAATGGTAAATTATCCAGACATGTTGGCTTTTTTTTTTTTTGTGCTGTCATCAGTCTTTCGACTGGTTTGATGCGATCCTCCATTCCTTCCTATCTGGTGATAACATTTTCATGTCTACATATCCCTTACAACACACGTCAATTTTCCTTGTGTGTGGTATTCTTAAAGCTATGTTTCGCTACCATAAAGTGCCGTGCTCCAAACATAGAGTTTTAAAAAGTTCTTTCCGACTTCTAGATCTATATTTGAAACTAAAAGATTTGTCTTTTTATTGAAGGCTCTTTTGGTTAGTGCTATTCTGCTTTTAACATCATTCCTGCTTCGGCCATCAGTTGTAATTTTACTTCGTAAGTAGCAACATTCAGTAACTTCTGCTATCACCATTCCAGCCTATTTTTATATCTAATCTACAGGATGTCCAGAAAAGGACTCCCTGATTTCAAAATTAAATATCTCGAAAACAAAGATCGATAGAGGAAATGCAGTAAACGGTATGTTTATCGTGACAGCTGTAAGAAGTATATACAGCAGTTTGAAATAATAGTTACAAAAGCTGCTAACAGATGGCGCTGTAATCGCCATACGTAATGCCTAAATAGTGATCCGAAGCTCAGGGCGATCAGTTCCACCATTCTGTAGTGCCAATGGTCAACATTTTGAGAACATTGTGATGTGATTGTTTGCAAAGATTGTTTTCATATGATTATTTCACTTATGTATGCTGTTATGAGCTGTACAGCGCCATCTGTTAGCAGCTTTTGTAACTATTATTTCAAACTGCTGTATACACTTCTTACAGCTGTCACGATAAACATACCGTTTACAGCATTCCTCTATCGATCTTTGTTTTCGAGATATTTAATTTTGAAATCAGGGAGTCCTTTTCTGGACACCCTGTAGTAGTATTGGTAACATTTCTGCACGTTTAATCACTTTTGTCTTGCTTTGGCTTATATTTAGTCCAAAATCTCCCTTAGTATTTTGTTGATGATATTCAATAACTTCTCAATATCCTCAGCCTGTTCTGCTATCAAGACAATGTCATCAGCAAATCGTAGCAAACTGACTATTTCTTCTTGAACATTTACGGCATGTTCAAATCATTTTTTCACTTCGTTTATTGCTTCTTCTACATACAAGTTGAATATTAACGGGGATAGACTACAACCTTGTCTCACACCATTTTTAACTGATGCATATCTCTCGTGATTCTCTACTTTTTTTATATCCACTTGATTCTTGTGTAGTTTATAAAGTATTCTTCTATCTCGATATTTAAGACTTGACTTCTTTAAAATTTTGAACATCTTGTCCCACCTAACATTATCAAAAACTTATCCTAAATCAACAAACGCCATAAAAGTATGTTTGTTTTTCTTGATCCGCCTTTCAAGTATTAATTGCTTCCCTTGTACCGCGATTTTTCCTAAACCCAAACTGATCTTCAGCTACTATCTCTTTTACTACCCTTTCCATCCTTCTTTATATTAATCTGGTCAGTAATTTTGAAGCATGTGATGTTAGACTAATGGTGAGATAATTCTCACATTTGTCAGCTTGTGCTTTCTTAGGAAATGTGAATATGACACTGTTATTAAAAGCAGTGAGAATCTCCCCTGTTTCATAATGTTTTGATATAAGTTTACAAAGTCTTTGTGTTCCTTGTGTACGCTTTTTATTATTTGAGAAAAAAGAATGTTGACTAAAAAAACATATAGCATTCAAAATGAGGTTGGAACTGGCTTGATTGAATTTGTGCTATTGTTACAATTGTGGAGAAGAATTCTCGAGGGCACATATGTACAGGATGTTTACACTCAAAAAAAAAAAAAACTACTATTAAATATCGATAAATATAGGCGAAGTATAGATTAAATAATGACACGTTAGTAGGTGTTGGAATAAGATGGGAACTGTGTCTATTGATTTTGTCCAGCGATTTCGTAATCATTCCGAAAATATGACCTGTAATAGACATAAATTTCAGGCGATAAATATGACACATACAGGATGATTCAAGGCAGGGACTATTAATATGATGTATGCAAACAGGATAGTCTAAGGATATAATTTTTGAGATATTGATCCACACAAAGTCTGTACAGTTAATTTAAAGTATTATTGTATACACAAAGTTATACAAACTATAGAGTATGATTTTCAGATTGTCACGTATACCGTTTGTTGCAGAAATCAGATTGTTGCTGAAGTTAAAGTGATGTCAACAAGACGTTCCCAAACTCATGCTATTGATAAAAGATATTTCAGTAGAAAGATAATTGAAATTTTTCGTATTATATTGAGCTGTTGTAATATATGGGGTGTTTCATACTTCATTATCATAATATTTTCATGTACATTTTTGATTAAAATCTTAAATTGTTACTGTGGCATGATGATTAATATATACAGGGTTTATCGATCTTCGTGCTACTTATTTTATCCAGGACTGAATATAGGGTGATTCCAAAATTGTGGTAATAGGTTAAGGATGCACATTATACCGGGAAATTTAAAATTTATGTTATCACTTTAAGCTATTAAACTATATAGAATGATTCAAAGTTGATTTTTACAAATAATTTATGCTTTAAGCGATATATTGTTGACAGTGATATGCTGATGTAAACAGTGTGTTTCGATACATATAATTTTGTTAGCTCATATCTACATACAGAGTAATTCATATACAATGTGTTTGAATGAGGACTGTCGGTATACAGGGTGATTCACTGTGCTTGTTGTGGTTTACGGTTGGTGTTGTTGTATACAGGGTGTTTACCTGAGTGGTGGGCTGTGTAGCCGTGGTGGGGGTGGTAGGCGACGGGCAGCGAGAGTCCGGGGTGGTAGAGCATCGCCGCCGCTGCCGCCGCCGCCGCCGTGGAGGCGGGGCCGGCGGAGGCGGTACCGCCCCCGGGGGTGGGGTCGAACTGGGCCGGAAGCAGGGCGGCGGCGTGGTGGTGAGGCCGCAGGTGCGGCGGACCCGCGCGGTGTCCCAGGCGGGGCGCGCGCTCGTGCTGCACTGCTGTACAGGGTGGTGCCGAAAACAACAACAACACTGCACTAAACACGGGTTGGTGACGAAAACAACAACACTGCACTAAATAGGGGGCGGTACCAAAACAACAACACTGTATACGGCGTTGTGCCGAAAACAACAACACTGCACTGCATACAGAGGTGGGGCCAAAACAACAACGACTCTGCTATACGGGGGTGTGTGACGAAAACAACAAGAAGACTTAACTGTATACGGAGGTGGGGCCAAAACAACAAAGAATCTGTTATGCGGGGTGGTGCCGAATACAACAACAACACTGCACTGTATACGGGTGGGGCCAAAAACATCAACACTATATACAGGATGGTGCCGAAAACAACATCAACAAAGCACTGTATACGGGGTAGGGCCCAAAACAAGAACTCTGTATACGGCTTTGTGCGGAAAACAACAACTAACACTACACTGTATATGGGGTGGTGCTGTAAACAACAACAACAACGACGACAACATTGATATACAGGGTTGTGCCGAAAACAACAAAGAACACTACACATTATGTGGGATGGTGGCGAAAACCAACAACACTACTATACGGGGTTTTGCCGAAAACAACAAAGAACCCTACTCGGTATATGGGCGGTGCCATAAACAACAAGAACACCAACAATACTACTACACACGGTTGTGCCGAAAACAACAACGAACACTACACTGTATATGGGGTGGTACCAAAATACAACAACAACAACAACACTGCTATACAGGGTTGTGTCGAAAATAACTAAAAACACTACACTTTATATGGGCTGGTGCCGTAAATAACAACGAACACCACACTGTAAATAGGGGTGGTGCCTTAAACAACCTCAACAACACTGTAACAAATTGTTGTACAATACAGTTATTTGTAGTTTTTCAAAAAAATTGTTTCAGATGGTATCTAATATATAAAAATGATTGTTTATTTGTTTGTTTGTTCATCTTCAATGTATTCTTATACCATTCGTTCGACTATGTTGAAACTTTGTTGTTCGTTGTGTACACGCATACGAAGGTTTCTGAAAAAAAATTACTCTCTCTCCCCTTTTACACCTCCTAATTGTTGAAAATGATATTTATACAATCTCACACTCTTTTTCGATTTCGATGGAATTTTGTACATGTATAATTTATTTAAAACAAAGAGAAAAATTCTGTCTGCATATTTTTACAATAACCCAACCTACCTCTCCCCTACACCCCATTTAATATCTGCAAACCTACAGATTATATCCTTTCGCGCTGAAATTTTATACACATATCAATGGGAAAAATTATGTCCAAGTTTGGTTTACAAAATCTCATAAACTCTCCCCCATAACCCTACGTAGCAAAATTTATACTTGAAACCGTTCCGTTTTTTTGCAGATATCTCGAAAATGGTAGGGTAATGTGCCAAAGTGTATGCCAATGGGAAACGTTTATCACAATCCGATCAAAATGGGTAAAAACATCAGAACTTCAGTTGGTGGGATTTATGCAAGATATCTCGGATGAAATGGACAAGGGAGGCCTAATTGATAGTGTAGCACTAGATCTGTCAAAGGCTTTTGACAGAGTGAGCCATAAAATGGTAGTAAATAAGGTAAAACCTATTGGAATGGATGAGAAGGTAATTTACTGGATGGAAGAATTTTTAAAAGGTAGAAAATAGAAAGTTAGGGTAGGAAATGCAGTATCAAAAGAAGTGGAAGTAAAAATGGGAGTGCCACAGAGTAACGTATTGGGACCATTACTATTCACTATTCTAATTAATAATTGTGTTGATTGTTTAGTATAAGAAATTACATTCTTCGCAGATGATATAATGCTATATAAAAGGATCAAAACGGTAGAGGATTGTAAACAGTTGCAGGGTGATCTGGACAGGATATCTAGTTGGGTTAGTAAACGTGGGATGAAGATAAATACAAAGAAGAGTCAGCTTATTAGATACACAGATAAAAATTAAGGTTGATTATGATTATAATGTGTGGAAAGAATTGCTTATTGAAGACTTCAAGTGTAAATAACTTGGCATTAAATTTGATAACAATGGCCTCGCATTCGGAAGGATGGTGGTTCGAATCCCCGTCCGGGCATCCAGATTTGGGTTTTCCATTGTTTCCCAAATCACTCCAGGCGAATGCCGGGATGCTTCCTTAAAAAGGCCATGGCCGAATTCCTTCCCATTCCTTGCCCTCCATCCTTTCCGTTTCTAAAGACTTCGCTGTTGAGAGACGTAAAGCAGTTAAAAAAAAAAAAAAAAAAAAAAAAAAAAAAAAAAAAAAAAACAAGCTTAACTGGGCAGGACACATTGGACAGGTGGTAGGAAAAGGTTTCAAAGTTCTGCACTTGTTGGAGAGAGTGATGAGGGGATGTACGAGAGAAATCAAGGAATTGGGTTACAAAACTTTGGTCAGACCATTCCTCGAATATGGTAGGGTAGTATGGGACCCTCATTTTCAGTATCAAATACAGGAGTTGGAGAGGGTGCAAAGAAGGGCTGCTAGATTTTTTTCTGGAAATTATCGCAGAATACAATCAGTAACAGATATGATAAAAGAGCTGGGATGGGATTCATTGAAAGACAGGAGGAGGGTGAAGAGGGTAATGGGAGTGTACAGGGCATATACTGGCGATGAGGCGTGGAAAGATATTTGTGTAAGAATTAAATGATGTATGGAAAGGAAGAGATGACCATGACCACAAGCTGGCACTCGATTTCAGGCACAAGGGTGTGGGAAGATTCTATTTTTTAGGTAAGGGTGTCAGGGATTGGAATGAGTTACCAAGAGAAATGATGAATAATTGACCGAAAACGTTGATAGAATTTAAAGTTAAAATTTGTAAAGGGGAAAGGTAGGTGGGTGCAGGAAAGGAGAAAGATGAGTTTTTAGGGAAATTGCCACCAGAGCATGTGCTACATCGCAATTTTAATTAAAAATATTATATAGATTACATAGATTATTTTTAATATATATATATATATATATATATATATATATATTAAAAATAATCTATGTAATCTATATAATATATATATATATATAATTTAATTTAATTTAATTTAATTGCAATGGAGCACAGGCTCCGGTGGCAATTTCCCTACACAGCTATCTTCCCCCTATCCTGCACCCACCTACATTTGCCCTCTACAAATTTTTTCTTTAAATTCCTTCAAAGTTTTCGGTAAATTATTCATCGTTTCTCTTGTCTTAGAGCACTAAAACACTTCACCCACTTAGAAAGAAAAATTCGAATTTAAACGGATTCCAGATAAAGCTACAATACTATAAAGACCGAGTTTTCTATAAATTTCTGACTTCAAATTGATAATCTTTTTGTTTTTGGCTTTACGCCTCGTCGACGTCGAGGTCATTAGAGGCGGGATGGGACTGGGGACAAGGAACGGGAAGGAATTCGGCCATGGTCTTTTGGAGGATGCATCCCGGCATCCACCTGGCGTGATTTGGAGTAACCATGGAAAACCCAAATCTGGATGCCCGCACGGGGATTCGAACGGGCGTCCTCCCGAATGCGAGGCCAGAACGCTAACCGCTCACCCACCACGCTCGGTAATTACCTTCGTGTCAGTAAAGGGTTAAACATAGATTAAGCACAAATTTTCATTTTTTTTTTAACAAATGTATACCGAATTGATGGATGAAAATGGTTTGAATTTAACAGAGGTAAAGTATCTGAAAGGTTAATCAAAATACTGTAATCAGGATGGTTGTGTAAGCCAAGGCGTTTTAAGTCTGATTTCCGACTTGTTGAAAATGTTTAATTTTTTCAATTGTATCTTTAAACGCTAGTAGACATTTTCTAATATCGTTTAAAAAATGTTATTTTTTTTTGTTTTTTTGTTTGTTTTTTTTGTTTTTTTTTTGTTTTTTTTTGTTTTTTTTTTGTTTTGTTTTTTTTTTGTATTTCGATACTGTAATTTATGCCTAACATTTGTTATTTTGCGACTGCTGTATCTCCGTTCACGCACAATCAGAATAGATAAATGAGGAGTCATTTTAATGATTAATGTTTCTGCTTTGCAAAAATCATAGAATAAGAAAGAAATTTACCGGAATTCAACCAGTAAATGGCAAGAGTATTAACAAACAAGGTACCGAGCGTGGTGGTGTAACGGTTAGCGTTCTGGCCTCGCTTTCGGGAGGATACCGGTTCGAATCTCCGTCCGGGCATCCAGATTTGGGTTTTCCATGGTTTCCCCAAATCACTCCAGGCAACTGCCGGGATGCTTCCTTCAAAAAGGCCATGGCCGAATTCCTTCTCGTTCCGTGTCCCCATTCGCCGAGGTGTAAAAAAAAAAAAAAAAAAAAAAAAAAAACAAAACCCTCACACACAGAAGTGATCTCGTTGCGCCGGATTGCAGGGCTACATGTAACAAAGATGTCGTTATTGTATATCACAAAACACTGGAATAAACATTTTCGAATGTAATTTATGTAAAAAGAATCACTGTCTTTCATTTATTTTTTTTACATGTAAATGTATTTTCTTTACATACGTGGACCGACTTAGAAAGAAAAATAGGTTTTACAACCCTAGCCGGGAAAAGCTAGTTTGCAAATGAAAAAGATCAGTTAAAAAGTAGTATGAATTAGAAATAATAATAATTTTTTTCATATTTTCGCGCTTTATGCCACGTCGAAGTCTTGGTCATTAGTTGCGAGATAGGGTGGGGAGGGGGAAAGAACGGGAAGGAATTCGGCCATGTCCTTTTGAAGGAATCATCCCTGCGTTCACATGAAGTGAATGCCGGTTAGGGATTCGGTCAGCGTCCTCCCGAATACAAGACCCGATCGTTATGAAACACCCTGTATACATTATTGCGCAATAATTCTCAAATCACCGACCATTTGCACAAAGTGTTTATGGCCTGCATTCGGGGGGACGCGGTTCTGTTTTTAATTTTTTTCTTTTATCTGCTTAACGTCTCTCTAACAACGAGGTTTTTAGAGACGGGAAAGAATGGGGGGCAAGGAATGGGAAGGAATTCGGCCATGGCCTTTTGAAGGAAGCATCCCGGCATTTGCCTGGAGTGATTTGGGAAACCATGGAAAACAAAAATCACTACAGGCGAATGCCGGGATGGTGCCTTTAAAAGTTCATGGACGAATTCGTTCCCGTTCCTTTCCCGCCTGTCATTACCCGCCTCTAATGACGTCGACGTCGACGGGGCGTAAAGCCAGAAACAAAAAACTATTTCTGTCTGAAAAAAAGGTTAGAATCATTTCAAAACATACATTTCGATTACGATGTATTTGATGACCCGTGCGAATATTTCGCGAATGAAATACAATGAATGGTGAAGTTGGTGGTTATCAATAAGATGGATGAAGACCCGCCTTATTTTATAGTAATTGTTTATTTGTTTATTGTAATAGGTACGTACTTACAGCACATTACGAAACGATTAGGAGAAACTTTTTGCCGCGTAAACCAGATGTATGACTAGCTGTCACTGTTAACGGAATACAACCAACCTGAACAGAATACACATAGCATATCCACACTCTGTGATATTTCGGGAATAAAATGTTTATATAGGTACTAGCTTCGATCCCGTCAAAAATGACGGTTTGAATGCAATATCCTGGCAGTTTATTTTTTTTTTCAATTGTTTAATTATATGGAATTGTTATTACATAATGCTAATGGCCTGGATTTTTGTAATGTTCTATATATTTCATTTGCAGTTCACATAGCGATACAGTAGTAACTTCTACTGAATTAATGACGATGGAAGTATAGAACCAATAAAATTGAAAACAAATTAGGAATCCCACAAAAACTTTTGCTGTCAATGTAATATCAGTTTTATTCCTGGTCCAGGCACAATTCAGCACGATAAATATGAAACTTCTTTCCCCCGCAATAAATAATACTTCCAGTAACATGGCGCTTATCAAAGCAGTTTAAATGGTTTGTAAAACTCATTTCAGAGCGAATTATGCTGTAACAAAATGTGTCAGTTGCGATTCTGGTCAACTTAGACCCAACCTCCATTAACATTGCATTCGAAAATCATAGCTTTTATTAACCTCATATGAATAACGACAGGCAGCACCTATGGTGGTAGTCTGAATTTATTCTGGAAAAGATTGCATGAAAAAGCGAATATCGACCATTTTTAATGAAATCTTCGTGATATGAGTACCGTACTGTGGTTAGATTATCGGAGTATTTGACTATGATTTATTTAAATAAATACATTTTACTTTAAAGACGGAAAGCATAATATCAAAAACGGATAACGGTCATTTATCTCGGTGATACATTTCGCGAATACTCTTCTCCTTGCATTAATTTTTGCATCTAGTTGTCATAAATAAACAAAAATCAACATGTAAATTTAAACGAACGTACCAACTGTAACTTTAGTAACGTATGATTGCCTCGCATTAATTTTCTATCTCTGCTCGCCGCTATTTGGCTGCAAGAATATCTTTGTTGAATTGCGAATTATGAATTGAAATCATTTTTAATTATATCTTTCGTGATATGAGTACCTTATTCTGGTTAGATTATCAGAATATTTGGTTATATTTTATTTAAATAAATGCATTTTTATAATTTCGAAGACGGATAACTGTTATTTATTTGACTGATAGCTACATAGCGCGATTACGTACGTTTCTCTTAGTTTTTAATAAACTTCAGTGTCTGCCAAAAAAAATCTTAGGTTATGGTTTAACCTAGTTTTGATAACTGATAGCGTCAATATTGAATCCCCTTCTCCTTTTACATTAATTTCTGCGTCTAACTGATACAAATAAAATAGCGTAAATATTGAATCTCCTTCTTATATGAATTTCTGCGTCTAGCTGTAAATAAACGAAAAGCAAGATGATGGTACGAATATAATATGGTGGTTGATGATTGGCCATTCTCTAGCCAATAGCAGTAGCAGCTATAGACGACGCATCCAGACTCCACGATAGCGTTTTATATAAGGGGATTGCACAGCAAAATAAAAATGTTTCTGTAACAGAAAAAAACATCTGCAAAGCTATTTATTGTACAAAAAACACACTGTTTATTAATATTTCTCTGATATGTGCTCCTGCTATCTATCGGCTTGGTTAAGAACTGTCTCTACACGTGACCTTCATATTTATTGCTTTTGTCAATTAAGGGTAAAATTCCCAAAAAATATTTTTTAATTTATGATGTTAACCTAAGTGAAGACCTTTTAATCTTTAAAATTTGACGTCATTTATTGATTTCAGTTAGGTATAATTGGAGACAAATGCCTCGTGCCAAAAAAACACGTAAGAGAAATTTTAATATTTTTGCCTTTTAAGTGTTGAATTCAGAAAAATTCCTTTCGTAAAATATGATGTGGTTAATGATCAAAATTTAACCTTTAAGATGATACCTCATTTCTCGATTTCGGTTAGGTATCAAATGAGATAAAATTGCTTCTGTGAAAAACACCTTTAACAAATAAATTATTTCAAATATAGCCTATATAGCCCTCGAGGCATTGAAAAAAAAAATGGAAACGGTTTATAATTAAACCCAGATCCACTATACACTTCAATAATACTCCAGTTGGAGCGTTTATAGGGATTCTTATTTTTTTTTTTTTTTTTTTTTTTACTTATGGGACTGGGGGACACGGAACGTGAAGGAATTCGGCCATGGTCTTTTGAAGGAAGCATCCCCGCATTCGCTTGGAGTGATTTGGGAAAACCGTATAAAACCCAAATCTGGATGCCCGACGGGGATTCGAACCGGCGTCCTCCCGAATGCGAGGCCAGAGCGATAGGGACAAATATGAGTTTATGCGGTCACGATCTTTGACCGGATCTTGCAGTAATAAAAAAAAAAACAGTAATTAATGTTAAAAGTTCGCTCTACAAAATTTAGACAAATTCCCATCAGTATAGAGGCATTTAAATCAATAGTAAAAAAAAAAAAATGGAGAATATTTTGTCTTTTACATTTTTATTTGAGATGTGATAAATTTAAAGTCGAAATTGGTGCAGGGAAAAAGTAATTAAATTGTAACTGACAGCTATGCATATTTGGAAACTTGCGCGAAAAAGCCAAGCCAAATTTTGTACGAATATTTTTGAACTCATTTCCTGTATCCGATGCATTAACCAATCGATTTTAACTCGAATCATGTAAGGAAAATCTTCCCACGTACGGTGTAAGGATCAGATGAAACATCTATTTATCAAGACACCCCAAAGTCAACGCGTCTAACTTAAGATATCGTAACTATCTAGCCGAGGCGAAAGTTGCATTCACAACAAAACACGATGATTCTGCCGTCAGTAGCTGCACTAAAAACGTTTAAATAGCTGCGAAAGTATGAAGATCGACAACATTCCGCATAATCCACAGCAGTAACTCTGCTCTGCTCTGCTCTGAAATCGCGATGACAGCGCCGCGGTGTAGCCAGCAGCGGAACTAGTAAAGAGAACGCCCAGCGCGTGCTGCCACCGCGCGGCAGAATCTCATACTGTGTCGACGGAGGGAACAGGGCGACGAGATCAGAAATTGTTTGGATTTGGGCGCGGACACGCGCTTCACGCGATGGATATCGAGAATGTAAAGGCGCAGACACATTTGTTTCAACAATCACAGAAACGATACTAATCGAACAAAAACAATTAAAACTTACACAAAACTATTTGCAATCTTTAGGAAACGTTTCTAACTGAAAATAGAAAATATGTACAAACACCTAGCAGCATATTTACGAAGCCAAACACTTCTAAAAAAATTCAGAATCTCATTCAAAACATTATGACCCACACAACATTTTTAATTACGGTCCTATAATATTCGATGCACTCTCTTTTTTTTTTTTTAAATTCACAACAATCATTCAGTACATTTAAACCATTTTAATCTGTCAAAACACAACACGTCCATGGAATAACTTTACAAATTTACATTCAATTTCTTGGCTTCTCTCTCATACACAGATTAAATTTATTACGCGGAAAGTAATTAGTGGCGGAAACACAACACGTCCAGGGAATAATTATAGAATTTTCAACCAATTTCTTCGCTTATCTCTCAAACACAGATTTAATTTATAATGCGGATAGTAATTAGTGGCGACTAATCTCTAATAAGTAACAGTGTGTAGTGTTATATATTAAGTTTATGTTTGTTGTCGTATCGATAAAATTACAAAAGTACTTAAAATATTACGAACAAAATACCGTCAGTTTGTAAAGATTATTTACGGTGTAGTTCATTTCACATAGTTTATGTAATTCAACTAGAAATTAATGACTGGATATTGTGGGCCATTTCCTCAATTGCAAGTTAATCAATTTTTTATAAAGGTGAATAACACGCCAATGCAATTGAATTTTGTTTTATTTTGGTGTCGTACGCGTTTCGCTCTATTTCAAGAGCATCATCAGCGACATCTTTTGGTATTTATTCATTTATTTAGTTACATTTGGTTTACAAAACAATATATAAAGTTGAGGTGAAATTAAATTTACTTACATGTTACTTTTTTACTTTTTTCTCGAGATCAGGGTTAGCTTCTCTGTGTATGTTTTGAAGAATTTAGAAATTATTTCAACCGCCCTTTCGAATTGCTTTTTTCGTGTCCCACTTTCACATGGGCGTATCCAGCGAGGGGCAGAGGGGGGCTGCTGCCCCCCCCCCTAGAATAAAAATTAAGTTGCCTTCAGTACGCTTCGACGAGTGATGAGTGTGCATCGAAATTTCGTGAAAGAACACCATGAGATATTGACAAACAAAATTATTGAAATTGAAAATCCGAGACAATTAATGTTTACAGAAAAAACTAACTGACTTACGATCTTAATTAACTACATAGTATGTCGTTAGATTAAGTAGTTGGGTTACTATATTAATCAATGATAAAAATAGTTTCCTGAATAGGTTTGAGTTTGATTTTGTAAGGTCATGTTTCAGTCCCCCCCTCCCCATTTCCCCCCTAGTTCAAATCCTGCCCCCCTCTAGTTCTGATCCTGGATACGCCCTTGCACTTTCAAGTAATTATTTTTCTCTTAACATAAAAATATATTTATTGTACCAGTATATTTTCAAGATAAAGTTAAATAGCTAATGCGGTATAAGATAAAAATGGATTATAAAAGTTGACCGTGTCGCCAATGATAGTATAGAGAATGGAGATTCTGCCGATCTAGAAACTAAACAAAGAAATTAAGGAATTATGGCTCCGTATTTGCACGACCATTTTTCGCGAGAATACGCTCTGGCCTCGCATTCGGGAGGACGCGGGTTCGAATCCCCGTCCGGGCATCCAGATTTGGGTTTTTCCATTGTTTCCCCAAATCACTCCAGGTGAATGCCGGGATGCTTCCTTCAAAAGGCCATGGCCGAATTCCTTCCCGTTCCTTGTCCTCAGTCCCATCCCGGCTCTAATGACCATGACGTCGACTAGGTGTAAAGCCATAAGTAAAAAAAAAAGGAAAGTAATTTATTGCGTTAGGAAATTTTTTTGTGATCTTACATGGGTGAAGATGATCAAAAATTTAAAAACGTGACGTCTAAAATAAGGATATAGTAAAATTATCTGTAATCGGCATAAGATTCTGGTGGCGGCAATAAAAGTAGACAATAATGAGAGACGCGCTTCAGTTAAAAATGGTGAGACAAGGTTGTAGGCTATACAGATTAATATTTAGCTTTTACACATACGCGGCAAAATAAATTGATTTTGGCGTAAATCTGCGATTGTTGTTGTCTTAACAAGAAGTGCAATTAATAATTTTTTTCGTACCGTTACAGACCGAAATAAAAATAGAAAAGAATTTGGAAGAGGGAACGTGATTTGAGTGCCACACATTGTTGCTTAGGACGCGGGTTTGAATCTCCGTTCAGGCATTAACAGATTTTTTTTTTTTTTGATTATTTTTCGCAATCACTCCTGGCGAATGAAGGCATGGTTCATCCAAAAGGCCATCACCGAATTGTTTCTCGTTCCTTGTCCCCAGTCCTTTCCAAGCTACTACAAACGACCGTAATGCCCTAAATCCTTAATCCAAAAACGACGCAGAAACAATTCATTCATTGGTTGTGTCTGTAATTGCCGCAGAATATTGTTCCAATTTTTTTCGATGTCGTGTTTAGAATTCGGAGAAGAAAAAACATTTTGCTTATGGTTTTACGCCTTGTCGACGTCGAGGTCATTAGAGGCGAGGTAGGTCTGGCGGAAAAGAAACGGAAGGAATTCGGCCATTGCCTTTCGAAGGAACCATCCCGGCATTAACCTGGAGTGATTTGGAGAAATGATAACACAAAGTAGACAACAAAAACCAACGAACTGTGAAGTCAATAAAACCCGAAATGTAACCAAAATATATGAAACCTGCTCGTAATAATGTATAATACCGTCGGTGCAGGGTAGTGTTGTTATCTGTGCCGGATCAAGGGAGGGGGGCTGGCAAACCTGGGTGATTGCCCCGAGCGGCAATTTCAGAGGGGCGATAAATTTATGGCGACCTTTTGTTTTCGTTCCACTATTGGCCCTGGTGGCAATCCAACAGTTTTTGCCCCAGTTCGAAAAATTCCTAGATGTGGGACTGTGTGTTAATTCATCGAAGATAATCTTGGGAAAGATTTACAGTGTTCCAGGTAAGAAGCAAACCTGACTCCTAAACGCCGAGAACACGGAATAGAATCACATGTGGGTATGTAACAAGTAAGTCCAACTACACCTTACATAGTGAAATGTAGTTGACAAAATATCCAAATATCACCCAGACGCCGCTGAAAAATCTAAAAAGAAATATTAAAAACAAGAAAAATCAATTGCGTTGGCGTACTTTAATCTTTGCATTAACTGATTAACTAGCATTTGAGGAAACGACATAAAACATCCATGTTGTAGTATTTTTTGTTATTTTTGTGATTTCTTTTTTTTTCATTGTTTTAACTGTTTTTTTCGGTTTTTTTGTATTTCTGTTCTTGTTTTTCATACGGGCCAAAGTAATATCTTTCATTTTGAGGTTTGTTTTGTATATTTTTGTTGTTTTTATCGTTTTTTTCTCTTATTGTTTACTTTTTGCTATTCGATGTTTTTGTACATTCGTTTTTGTATTTTTGTAATTTGTTTGCTGCGGGCAGAAGGTAATATCTTTTGGGTTTAAAGTTTTTGTACTCTTCATGTTTTCGTCTTTTGTTTATTATTTTTTTTACTGTATGTTTTTTGTTTCTGTTCATTTTTGTTTTTTATTTTTTTCAGTAGTGTATTTTCTTTTTAATGTTTTTACCTTTTCGTGTTTTTGTTATTTTCTTTTTTATTTATTCCCTTTAACTGTTCAATTCTTTGGATTTCGTCATTTTTTGTTTTTACAATAGTGTAAAGTAATAATTTTTGTTTTTGATGTTTTGCTTTTTTCGTGTATATGTTGTTTTCTTCATTTGTTTCTTTTTGCTGTTTGTTTGGCGGCGAATGGAAAACATATTTTATCACATTTTACTACATCGATACATGTGAACCAAATTATAAGGATTTTATTTTTCATTTTGGTCTTGGAATCTTATATAGTAATTAACTAGCCACTGTATTTAGCCTGGATATTGAAGTTTAAAAGTCCCACGTATACTTTTTTGTTCTTTGGTGTTTGCTTTCTGTCGGCTTTTTTGTATTTTTCCCCTTTTATTTTATTTGTTACTCTACAAGCAAAAGTAATAATTTTTTGTATTTAATCTTTTTTCGTGTTTTTTTTGTTTGTTTTCTTCATTTGTTCATTTATTTTACTGTTTGTTTATTGTTTCTCGGCGTTTTTGTATTATTGTTATTTCTTATTTTTTTCAATAAGCCTAAACAATTATTTTGTTTTTTTTATATTTTTGTTTTTCCTTTTGTGTTTTTGTATTTTTGTTTCTCTGCTTTCTTTTGTCGACAGTCAAATGTAAAGTTTTTTATTTTTGTGGTTTTTGCTTTTTTCGTGTTTTTATCGTTTTCTTCTTTTGTTTATTTCTTTTTAATGTCTGTCTCGCAGCGAATATAAAACATCTTTCTGCCCGAAATTCCATCACAGTCGGCAAAACTACGATACTGACACATTTGGACGAAGTTACAAGGGTTTCCTTTTTTCCATTTTGGTTTTGGAACTCTAAATAGGGACTAGATGACTAGCTACCGTATCCCGTCGTCGTATTGAGGCTTAAAAGTCCCACGAAGACTTTATTGTTCTTTCGTGTATGTATCTTTGTCTTTTTTGTAATTTTTTGTTTTTATGTTTCTGATTTTCCGTATTTTTGTTATTTTCTTCATTTGTATGTTTCTTTTTACTGTTTGTTTAGCGGCGAATGTAAAACACTTTTCTGCCCGAAATTACGACATTGACGCATGTGGAAAAAATTATGAGGGTTTTATTGGTATTTAATTTTTGTGTCGGAATCGTAAATAGAGACTAACTAACTAGCCACTATATTCCGCCTGAGTATTGTGGCTTAAAAGTCGAAGGCATACTTTTTTGTTCTTTGGTGTTTTATTTTTTTACGGCTTTTTGTATTTTTTCCTTTTATTTTGTTTTTGTATTTGATGTTTTCGCTGTTGTCGTGTTTTTGTTGTTTTTTATTTTGTTCATTTATTTTTACTGTTTGTTTATTGTTTTTCGGTGTTTTTGTATTTTCTATTTTTTTTTTCAATAAGCCGAAATAATATTTTTTTGCAATTTTTATATTTTTGTTTTCTTCTTTTGTATTTTTTTTATAGTTTTCTTTGTTGTTGTTTTTTGTCGACAGTCAAAAGTGAAGTTTTTTTTATTTTTAGTGTCTTTGTTGTTTTCTTCTTTTGTTGTTTTCTTTTTTGCTGTTTGTTTTGCGGCGAATATAAAACGTTTTTCTGCCCGAAATTCCATCATAGTCGTCAAAATTACGATACTGACTGATGCGGACGAAATTACAAGGGGTTTCTTTTTTTTTTTTATTTCGATTACGTAACCTGGAATGCGGACGAACAGACGGGCTAATGTATTGCGCGAGCGCACGGGGTGTTGGAAGTCTCGCGCAGACTCGACGCGGCGGTTCGAAGCGCTTCGAGGAGCCAGCCAGCTCTCAAGTCCGCAAATATTGACTGAGGGCCGCGGCGTGTTAATGACGGCTCGAGGGCGCCATCTTGACAGCTCAAAGCTGAATAAATAGCGGCGCTGAGTGACGGCGAAACGTGGCGCGGTTCACACGGGGAGGAACTATATCGCGCGGCGGAGGGAGACACTGGCCGTCATCAACACGTCAGGGGGGAAAATAGTGACTTCAAATTGGACCTAAACACAGCCATCAACGATAACAAGGCAGCGTGCTACGAAGAAAAGAGATGAAAAATGGGAATTGGAGTAAAACGGAAAAAAATCTGAAACGCGTATTAGTGTGTAAAAATGTAAATTTTATGTAATTTTTTGTATAATTTTTATGTTTTCGATGTTTCTTTCATACCCAGTTGTAACAGCCCTCATACCTGAACTTTAAATAGAATTGTATTTAATGAAGTATTTGTAGTGAGCTAAAGTTTGCTTGAATATGATCTGGTATATTTGTTTTGCAATTTCTTGTAAATCAGTGTATATAGACTTTATTTTATGAACGGGAGTTATTTAAATTCCATTTAATATGTTTAAGAACAGAATTGTGCAAGAGAATTGCTTAAATGTGTGTAATTCCAAGTATTAATGCAAGTTACTATGTCTACAGGACAATTTTCTATTCTTTAAAATGATTTCTGTAAATAATTTTGTGTTTAAATATCTTTAATTTCCATTTCTGACCATTTTGTAATGATTTTAAGTGATTATGTATTAATTCTGATTGTTTTTAATATGTTTAATTGTTTGAGTAATTGTTAATGTTCGAGAAATATCTCGCGGAAGCTTCTGAAGAATTCCAGAAATTTCGATAGAGCCTATATAAAGAAATCAGCAGAAGGACAGAGTTTAGTTTACAGTTAGTTTTATACAGATCTACTCTGAAACTGCCAAAGATTGCGTCAGTAGTATCTCTGGATTGTATCTTTGCATGTAAACAATATCGCTGACGATGTTTTGAAAATAAACAAAAAATGTTATACTGTACTTTATGGTGGACTACTTAATTAATTACTACTGTAATTAAACCACCGAAGAACCTGACACAGTGAATGAACACATTTTTACAGTAAATTAATCGAAAAAAAAATTGTGACATAAAATTGGATCTAAACACAAGCATCAACAAGGAGACAGGATGTTAAAAAAATACAAAAAAAGATGAAAAGTGGGAACTGGTGTAAAACTGGAGCGCCTATTAATGTGTGAAGTGAAAATTTTATGTATCTTTTGTTCATGTTTTCGATGGTTCTCTAATACCCGGTCAATCAACGCATTCATGCAGTAAATTTCTCGAAAAAAAAAATTTGTGACATAAAATTGGACCTAACCATAGCCATCAACAATAACAAGATAGGCTGCTACAAATAAAACAGATTAAAAGTGGGATTGGAGTAAAATGAATACACGAGAAAAACCTAGAGCGTGTATTAGTGTGTACACGCTAAAAAAAATGAAAATTTTATGTGCATTTTTTTTTCTGTTTTCAGTGTTTCTTTCGCACTCTGATTCTTACAGTAAATTATCGCAAAAAAATGAAGAATTTTGAAAGCTTAAAGCACACTTTTCTAGATTAATAGTGTCGCATTTAGCCTTATACTATATTTCTTGATTAGGACACTTATATCGGAGGACAATTGGGGTAAAATTGTGTGAAAACCGTTCTTAGAACCAATTTTTGTTAATAACTAGATTCTGAACTCGCTAAAAATAGTTCGTTGAATGTTGATTTCAGGCTCACAACTAAAATATTTTTTAATAAGCTTGTAACAGCCCTCAAACCTTAAATTAAATGGAATTGTATTTTACGAATTATTTGTAGTAAGCTAGAGTATGGTTGAATATGATCTGGTAGGTTTTTTTTGCAATTTCCTGTAAATCAATGTATATAGACGTTGTTTTATGAAAAGAAATTATTTAAAGCCCATTTAATATGTTTAAGAGCAGAATTGTGCAAGAGAATTGCTTAAATGTTTGTACTTCCAAGTATTAAGGGAAGTTACGATATCTAAAGGTCAATTTGTTACAGTTTAAAATGATTTCTGTCAATAATTTTGTGTTTAAGTATCTTCAATTTCCATTTCTGACCATTTTGGATTGATTGTAAATGATAATGTATTAATTCTGATTGTTTTTAATATTTTTCAATTGTTTAAGTATTCTTAATGTTCGAGAAATGTCTGTCGGAATCCTCTGAAGTGTTCTAGAAATTTCGATAGAGTTTATATAAAGCGATCATCCAAGACAGAGAAACAGTTGGTTTTTCGGCAAAGTTTTCACCGACCCAATTTACGACGGCCAATAACTGTATTATCTGTGGAAGAAGTGTTGTATGCAGTCTCTGGATTGTATCTATGCGTGTAAACAGTATCGTTGACGTCATGATTTATGAAAATAAACGCAAATTTAAACTGAACTGCATCATATTAATTAAACCACGAACAATCTTATAAGCTAAAATAACTAATAACTAACTAATACACGTGCCAGAAGTGAGACTTCAGTGAATATTTTTTATGTTTTTTAAGTTGTTGTTTTTTCACACTCGCGCGGACAAACGTTGATACTGTCTTTATTGGATTTGCGCAGTACACAGGAACTATGTCCAACTTACTTTCGTCAACAAATGAAAATTATTAAAAGCTAGAGCAAACTTCACTAGATTATAAACTGCACGGAGTTTTACTCTGTATTTTTCGTTTAGAGCTTTTATTTCAGGGCATATCTTCGACGAAATTATCTGATAACCGTTCTTATGAACCCAGATTTGTGGCTAGGAACTAAGATAATTTTTATGTCCTAAAATAACTCATTTCCTCTGTTATAAAGAATAATACTATTATTCCTGGATGAAAATGAAAGCTTTCATAGCATGTACAGCAATATGTTCCCCATATTTCTTTTTCTTTCAGTAACAGCAGTCCAAGAAAATAATTAAACCATCTACATCGAGTGAATGTAAATAATCAAAAAGCAACTAATAAACAATATATTCACTCATATAGATACAGTCATATAAAACGTAACGCGAACTAAACTCAAAACGATGTGGCGAACACTGTAACTAAAAAATATGGTGGAAGAATATCGCCATTGGAGTTTTACCATGTAGAAAAAGTTGTACATATCAGATATACCAAGCCAATTGGAACAGCCCTCAAAGCTAAATATTAACTGGAATTATGTTTTATGAAACATATGTAGTAAGCTGCAGTATGATTGAATATGATTTTGTATGTCTGTCTTTTGTGTTTTACTGTAAATCAGTGTAAATGGATTTTGTTTTATGAAAAGAAATTACGTAAATACCATTTAATACGTTTCAGGACAGAACTATGCAAGAGAATTGCTTAAATGTTTGTAATTCCAAGTTTTAAGGTGAACTACGGTCTTTAAAGGATGATTTACTATAGTTTTAAATGATTTATGTGGATAATTTTGTGTTTAAGCATCTTTAATTTTTATTTCTGAGCATTTTGTAAAATTTGTAAATGATTATGTATTAATTTTGATTAGTTTTAATATGGTTTTAATTGTTTAAGTATTGTTAATCTTCGAGAAATATCTGTCGGAAGCCTTTTTAGTGTTCTAGAACTTTCGATGAAACTCATATAAAACAAGCGGCAGAGATATTTTTACTTGGATACTTTTACAGGGACAGTTTATGAACAGAGTGTTGAGCGTAATTGCTAGAGTTTATGAATACATGTTACTAGTATCTCTGAAGTTGTGTAAGTAGAAATAAAAACAGTTAAAATTTGAACTGTATCGTGGACAAATTATTTCACAGATTAATTAAACCATGAGACATCTAACATGGTGACCGTGATAGGACAAGAAATTATTAGATATCTGTGAGATGTTTATTTTCTAAATTTTTGTTTTGTTTTTTGTAACAGTTTAACGTCCCTTTTTAACAACGTGGTCTTTAGAGACGGGAAAGGATGGGGGCAAGGAATGGGAAGGAATTCGGCCATGGCCTTTTGAAGGAAGCATCCCGGCATTCACCTGGAGTGATTTTGGGGAAACCATGGAAAACCCAAATCTGGATGCCCGGACGGGTATTTTCTAAAAGATACTACGATCTTTGAAGTTGTGTATGTAGAAATAAAAACAGTTAAAATTTGAACTGTATCGTGGACAAATTATTTCACAGATTAATTAAACCATGAGACATCTAACATGGTGACCGTGACAGGACAAAAAATTATTAGATATCTGTGAGATGTTTATTTTCTAAAAGATACTACGATCTTTGAAGTTGTGTATGTAGAAATAAAAACAGTTAAAATTTGAACTGTATCGTGGACAAATTATTTCATAGATTAATTAAACCATGAGACATCTAACATGGTGACCATGACAGGACAAGAAATTATTAGACATCTGTGAGGTGTTTATTTTCTAAAAGATACTACGATCTTTGAAGTTGTGTATGTAGAAATAAAAACAGTTAAAATTTGAACTGTATCGTGGACAAATTATTTCATATATTAATTAAACCATGAGACATCTAATATGGTGACCGTGACAGGACAAGAAATTATTAGACATATGTGAGATGTTTATTTTCTAAAAGATTCTGCAGTTGATTTGCAATAAGCAAATCCAATCATTGAGGAAACTGGGTACAACGAGTTGCTAAACGGAGCACTCTTCGGAGATTTACCTTCAACAATAGACAGTATGGAAGTATTGGAAGAAGTGTTAGATGTAATCTCTGATGTTTGTGTTTATATGTGTCTGGTATCTATGAAGATGTGTTTGTGAAATATGAAAACAAGTTAAAATTGAACTGTTTCTCGGACTAATTACTTTACATATTGATTAAACCTCGAGACACCTAATACAATCCTTTATATAGGTAAAAAAAAAAAAAAAAAAAAAATACTCATAAGGACTTCAAGGAAAAGGCAATTTAACCTTTCTCACAGGATCTTGAAATGCTTCAAATTTATGTTGGATCTAAAAATACGGTCATAGATAGAACAATAATTTTAGTAAATGCACAGGTCATTCATGTCGCTCTTAATCAACAGAAATTCTTCAAGTATTGCACCCTTGACGGTCTATTTCACATTTCTGACACACAATGACACACTTTCTAGCCCTTCGACCCTAACTAAAAATCCATTTTTGGTGAAACAACGACAAAACTCAAGAAAACTCATCAAAACTCATGACAACTGTCATGGATTCAAATATAGCAATGTTTTAATAAAAGTAGACTGTATAATACAATCTACATATAAGTGGCTACAATAAAAGTAGAGAATCATGAGAGATATGCTACATTTAAAAAGGGTGTGAGACAAGTTTGTAGTCTGTCCCCGTTAATATTCAACTAGTATGTAGAGGAAGGAATAAAGAAATTGAAAAGAAAGTTTGAATGTGGCACAAGTGTTCAAGGAGAAAAAATCAGTTTGTTGTGATTTGCTGATGACATTGTCTTGTTAGCAGAACAGAGAAATTATTGAATACCAACAACAAAATACTGACGGAAGAATTGGGACTAAATGTAAATTGAACCAAGGCAAAAGTGACGAAAATCATAGCAGTCATAGTAGATTAGATTTAAAAATTAAGTCAGATGTTATAGGAGAAGTAAGTGAATTTTGCTACTATCATAACCGATGGCCGAAGAAGCAATGATGTTTAAAGCAGAATAGCATTAGCAAAAAGAGCCTTCATGAAAAAGAGAAATATTTTAGTTTAAAATATTAATCTAGGACCTAGAAAGACATCTTTATAGCTCTATGTGTGGAGCACAGCACTTTATGGTAGTGAAACATGGACTTTAGGAATACCGGAAATAAAGAAAATTGAAGCATTTGAAATGTGGTGCTACAGAAGAAAATTAAGTGGACAGACAAAGTACGAAACGAACGATTTTTGGAAATGATGGGTGAGGAAAGAAGTTTGTGGAAGAAGCTTACAGGAAGAAGAGACAGGCTGGTAGGTCATATTTTGAGACATGCTGGATTGGTTAATTTGTTAGTGGAGGGAACAGAACTGTAGAGGAAGACAGAGATTAGAATATATGAAGCAGATAATTGAGGACGTGGGTTGTAAGGGGTATGTAGAGATGAAGAGGTTAGCACAGGATAGGAAGGGATGGAGGATTGCATCAAACCAGTCGAAAGACTGACACCAGCAAAAAAAGATGTATTTGAGACTTTCAAAATGTGTAATTGGGAAGGTTGCATCAAGGATGCAGAGGACATTTGAAGGTGGTTTATCGGAGATAGGAGATTAACTATAGAGGTTGGATAATGTGGTTCTGTAGACGAGGAGGTAGTGAGGTCTTAGTGAGGTAACTCTAGCGTGCGGTACAGTACTGTGTACTACGTGAAGCGAGCAAGTGTTTCTGACCGTCCTGAGTTCGAATCAGACCTCACCATAAGCCGACTAAATTGTAGCAGGCTACGTATTGTTTCGCAAACTAAGATACTTCTCCACGTGTCATCTTGTTTTGCTGTAGTATCTTTTACTGTTTTTCTGCTACTGTATTTTTATTTACTGTTAATTTCTGTTTTGAGATCGTTTTGTTTGTCACTTTTCTATTTTCTGTTAGTTTCGTTGTTTTTTGGTTGATAAGTATTGTTTCCCCTTTATTTAATTTTTTGTTTTTTGTTCCTTGATTTTTGTTCGTTAGGTTCCATTTCCATTTATTTCATTAATTTTTGTTGTTTGTTATGGCTTTTTGTATTTTGTTGTCTCTATTGCGTTTGTTACTGTTTTGTTGCTAATTAGTTACCTTTTATTCTTGTTTGTTGTGTCTCTGTATCTTGTAGTATAGTTTGTTTATTGCTATGTTAGTTTTACTGTTTTTGTTTGTTATTTTTTATTTCTACTGTTTTTTTACTTGTTTTGTTGTTTTTGCAGTTTGATATTTTAGTTTTATTCTGTTTGAGTTCGTTGTTTTTACTGTAGTTCCTATTAGGTTATTTGTTACTTTTTTTTACATGTTTATTTATTTTTTGTTCAGTTCGTTATTTGATATGTTTTGTTTTTTACTGTTTTTTGTTGTTGTTGTTTTCCATTGTATTTGTTGTTGCTTTGATGCTATTTAGTTGTTCTAAAATTGTTGTTGTTTGTTTGTTAACTTTTCTTACAAGGACTGATATCAAATGGTTTTGATCATTTGCTGGACTTAAAGTTTTATAACTTAGAAATTTCTCGCTTTGATTCTTATCAATCTTAAGACGGTTATAACATAAAAATTTTAAAAACATTGAACTCAAACCAATTATTCATGGTTTAGTGGAACGTACATTTTTTTTCTTTCCATAATCTTCATGGACATGAAAACCCGATGAGGCTGGAAATGTTTGAATGTCCTTTTTATTTGATGTTTCGTGTCAGTTTTGGGCAAAAAAATCCTTATTTCCAAAATTGCTACTCTTTTATAATTTTCAGTGATATGCAGCTTATTAAACATGTGTTACATACACTAAATTGATCTTTCCTCAGTTAATAGTTTCTCCAAAATTACTGTGTGCAGTTTTAATAACTGTTATACGTCAGTAGATATTTTTTGGTGACAAAATATGGCATTGCTCTCTTGATAGAGAATTTTGCGAAACATTGATTTGGTTAGGTTGAAATGTGTCCTGGACCAAAAGAAAAATTTCATCAGAGGCAGATTTGATGATGGATTCTTTTGCAACTCGACGAGACAAATCGCCTGGATTGGTTTGAGGAAACTGTGGAAAACGGAAAATTGCCTTTTCCGCCGCTGCGTTGGCGACTGTCGCGGTCGTGGAGATATTTTATATCCCGCGGGGCGGGTGTCCCTGTTCTCACGTGTGTGTCCCCCTCTAAGTGGCGGGTCTTGTAGCGGGGGCAGAGCTATTAGAGGTGGCGGATTCTGCGGCGACAATCGACACAGAAAAAAAAGTCGACAGGGAAAGTAACTCGACCGCGGTCGAACTGGCGTGTGTCGTCGACCTACTGACGCCTAAGTGCGGTACAAATCAGGGAAAGAATCGGGGTGAAAGAAAATAGGAGAAAAATAGGAGGCAGCGGACGGTAGAACAGAGAGGAATCGGGGGAACAGCAAATATTCCAAATTATTAGAATCAGAGATAAAATCAGAGTTGGAAGGAAACAGAGAAAAATATGAGATCACAGAATCGAAGAAAATAGAGGAATCAGGGAAAAAAACTAGAAATGAGGATACTTTAACCAAAACGAAATTCAAGATTGGAGAAAACAGTAAATCTAAAAAGAAATATCGAAAAAAAGTTAACTGGAAAAGAAAAAAAGTGATGATAGAGGGGAGAGAGACGAGGGAAGTCAATGAGAATCGAAAAGAAAAGTGAGGAACGGTTAAAGAATGGAATGGACCGAGAAAAGAGGAAAAAAATACGAAAGAGTGGACAGTAACAAAAAACCTACCCAAAAAGTGGAAAGTACAATTAAAAAGAGAAGCAGAAGAAAGAGAAAAAAGTAAAGATAATTATTGCAGAGAAATACAAAACGGAAGAGAACTTTAAAACGACCATAGGATTAGCAAAAAAGTAAGGAAAAGCACGAGATCTGAAGATAACTTTAAAGAAAAACAAAATAACCACAAAAGGGAATCAAGAGCCTGGAAAGAAAAATAGAAAAGGTTAAAGAATGAAGCGAGAAACAAGAAAAAGCACGGAAGGCTAGATAGTAAGGAAAAAATCAAAAAAATTGGAAAGAAGAACTAAAAAGCGAAGCAGAAGAAAGAAAAAGAAATAATTGGAGAGAAATCACGCTAATATTGTAACAAAAATGTGAGGGAATTTAAAGACTGTTATAGGATCAGCGATAAATTGAATAAATGCATGAAGTAAGGAAGATAACGTGAAATTTTTTTAAAGAAAAACAAAATACCAACAAAAGAAAATCGAGAACCACATGTTAAAGAATGGACCGCAAATCAAGGAAAAAAACACCACACGCAAAAAATAGGAGAAAACATACAAAAGGAGGGACAAATAATTAATAGGAGAAGTAGAAGAAGGAGAAAAAATAATAACTAGGGAGAAATCATGCTGTTATTTTATTAGAAACGAGATAGAACTTAAAGCCGGTCTTTGGATAGTCAATAAAGTAAGGATAAAGCCTATAAAACAAAATAAAATTTAAATAAAACCAGAGGACCACAAAAGAAAATCAATAACCGGAAAAAAAGAAAAATTAGAAAAGGTTAATGAATAAAGGGAAAAACGATAAAAAATTACTACAGGATAAAAATTAAGAATATAACATACAATTTAAAAGAGAAGCAAAACGAAAACAAAGGAAAAAGAGAAAAATAGAAACGACGTGATTATTTGCAAAAGAAACGGAAGAAACCTTAAAGACGGCTAAGGATAAGCCCGAAACCAGAACTTAACAGGAAAGAAAAAGAAAATAACCACCAAAGAGGACCAAGAACCTGAGAAGAAAAAGGAAAGTGAAAAATTAAAGAACTTCGGGGGATCAGATACTGAAACCAAATTAAGAGGCGAGAAAACTGAAAACGTACCTAAAAGAGACAGTTCTGAAAAAGTAACACGTAAAAGGAAGGCAGAAATGTTTAGCATGAAAGGAGGGAGCATAGAGGAGAAAAATGAGGAAAACGAAGAGAGAGTGGTGAAATAAGGATAAGAGACGAAGGGTAAAGAAAAAAATAATTACAAAATAAAACAAAGAATGAGGAAACAAAAAGGAAAATTTGAAAAGTCAAAGAATGAAAACGAAAGGAAAGCTGGAAAAACGCACAATTTAAAAGAGAAGTTAAACAAAATAAGAGAAAAACTAATAATTGGATAGAAGAAAGAGAAGTAAAAAGATAAAGTAAAACGAAATAACCACTAAACAAAATCAAAGACCGGAAAATAAAAAAAGGAAAACGAGAAAATATTAAAGTATGCGGAGAAAAACGAGAAAAAACTAAGTAGATTAAAAGAAGTTGGTATGAATAGGCTATAGGTGCGAATATTGCATTAGAAAGTTGAGAGAATTTAAACACAGTAATGCGATTAACTTCCACAAACCTTTCACATTTCCTGGTACTTTGTTTTTCATACAGGTGCAACTGATTTCCTATATCCTTTTCTCAAGATTCATTCTCTTGTTTTTTTCCGGCTTTTTGGACTAAACGTGTTGTTAATTACAAATTGTGAACCAATTCTAAAATCGGAGACAATATAATTAGAAATGATCACCGCCACTGCAATTGAACTTTTTCGTTAATTTTAGTGTTTGACCGAACGCGTTTCGCCTCATTCACAGAAGCTTCTTCAGCGGATTTTCCTGTTGAACGTGCATAGGCGTCATTATATGGTTCTGACACCTGTATGTTAAAGGTGTGGTTTAAATCATTCTCTTAATACACATGTATCATTACAATGGTGAACAATGGAATGCCGAAAAAATATAATGCAACGTATACACGTTTAACATGAAGATGCCTCTGTGAATAAACTGTGACGCTTTTAGTAAACAAAAGAACGAACGAAGCAAGTCACTTTTTACACGCTTTATATTAGCTTGACTTGTATGTATGAATGTAACGGAATTTTACAACTCCATTTTGACCCACTTCCAGATGTGGGAGCTGTTTGAAATTTGGCACACATATTAAGAACCGGTGACAATACAATAATTTCATAGCTATATCCTGCTATTCTCATTACTTTGACAGTAACAAAAAATGGTTTAATGTCGTGAAATTTTACAATTTAATTTTAACCCAATTCCAGATGTCCGAATTGTTTGAAATTTTGCTGATGTATTGATAACTGATTACAATACAATAATTTCATAGCTATATCATGATATTATCATTACTTTGACAGTAAAAACAGAAAAAATTTGCACACGTTTTAAGAACCGTTGACAATACAGCAGTCTCTTAGCAACGTCCTGCTATTCTCGTTACTTTGACCATCTCCAGTTTCCCGGGTGTGATTTACGAGCCTTGGTTGCTGACGACGATCGTCTTCCGCTGTCTCCTATCCAGAAAGCTTTCTCTGTCTGCAGTCACTTAACGTGATGTTGAATAGTGAGTATTCGAAATATTACTTCGTACTATTATAGAAGAGTAGTCTTCCACATTTACCCTGCTATTGGACCTCTGGCTGAGCTGCCATTTAATTGTATTTAACTCGTGGAAGTAATAATTAAAAATGAAACTACAACACAAAGATAAAGAGAGATTGGATAAGAAAAGCCAACAGTAGGAAACATACTTTTGAAACTATCTGAACTAAAAAGTTAAAAATAAAATTGTAGATTAAAAAACTAAAAACACGCTTTCGTAGTAATGTGAACTAAAAGGTTAAAAATAATCTTTAAATATAAAGATTTTGTTTAACAGTGATGGGACGTCCCACAATAGAGGATAATTTTTTTTTTTTTTGAATAAGCTTAAAGAATAAAGTCACTGATTACAAAATTAACTTTAATGCAAAAAAAAAAAAAAAAAAAAAAAAAAAGCGTGGGGTGCTCTCTACACAACTTTTGACAATGACTCTACCTTTACAAACAGCGAACGACAAAAAATATAAGACAGCTTATATAGCACCCTATGCTTTTTTAGATTAAAGTTAATTTTGTAATCAGTGACTTTATTCTTTAAGCTTATTCAAAAAAATTGATTTATCCTGTATTGTGGGACGTCCCATCACTGTTAAACAAAATCTTTATATTTAAAGATTATTTTTAACCTTTTAGTTCACATTACTACGAAAGCGTGTTTTTAGTTTTTTAATCTACAATTTTATTTGCTTACAGTTTTAGCCTTCGTCGACGAAGAGGTTATTATAACTGGGAGAGTGTATGGAAAAGGAACGGGAAGGAATTCTGTCATAGCCTTTTCAGGGAACCATCCCAGAATTCATCTGGAGTAATTTCGGAAACCCGTGTAAAACGAAATCTGGATGCCCGGACGGGGATTCAAACCCGCGTCCACCCGAATGCTCATCCAGCACGACCGGTTCCCTAAAAGGAAACGCCATTGTATCTCTCCTGGCAGTCTGAGGGTATTATCAAGTTCTTAGTGTCAGAACGTTTCGGCTCTTTACTGGAGGCATCATCAGCGCCTTACCGTCCTTCTTCATGTTGACGCGGAGGCACTTGTTGAAGCGACACGCCTGGCACTGGTTTCGCCTGCTGACGTCGACCACGCAACGTCCTGACTCCTTGCAAACGTAGTCCAGGTTCCTGGAACAACACGTCCAGGGAGTTAAAACAAACCAGTTGTTGTTTTGTTGTTGAAATTAAACACTATGAAATGGATACATAATATAGTCTAGATATTTTAATAATTGCAAGGTATTTACTATTTACAATACGTCTTTGTGTACAATATTTGATGAGACACTGCAGTTATGTTGAATTTTCTAGTTTGTCACTTTCGGTAACTCATACCGAAATATTGTTAAATTCTGTGACTCTCCAAAATGCTGTATAAAGTTTTCTCATTGAGTAAATACAGCGAGTATATTTCAACTCTTTCTCCCTGGGTCATTGGAAAGGGAACTTTTAATGAGAAGTTATTCTAACCCCTCATGCTGTCACTACCAAAACACCTGTTGTGAGTGCGTTGCAAGTCGCTTACGTAGGTGCTATAGTAAGGTCAGCAGTTTCCCGGCCTTTAAATTTGAAATTTAAATAAATCATATGTTTTAAAACGAACTGAATATTCTATGCCAGAATGTTCTAAAACATATTATTCACTGATATAGCAGACATACCAGTAGGTTTTATATTAGTTGAGAAAAAGGGATGTTGACAGTAAAAATAATATACACAAACTAAACAACCCGACTGCTGGTAACCCCTCAAACTGTCACTACCCAAGCGACTCTTATGCCCTGCAGGTTGCATCTCTTCAAGACAGGCGCAGCAGTGAGGTGTTCTGGTGCCCGTGGAGTCCTTTTTTAATCCCACCATCAGATCACTGTCCGAAAATGGCGTTCTCAGTGAAAATGCGGATTCCTATAAACTGTCATCTCTAGTTTACTAACATCCTGGTACACGTTAAGATGGGGTACCCAAAAATAACCGGAATAGCATTGCCGTGGGCGGAGCTTGTGTAGTGCGCGTTACTGCCGCTAGGCGTTTATAGCGCAACTCATTGCCAGTTCAGAACCACCTGTGTTGTTGACCTGGTTTGTTCTGTAACTCTGTGGTGATTGTTTCTGCTAGTACTGTTTTGTTATTGTTTCGTGTTTGTTGATAGCTAGCTTAAATGAACAACGTGTTGGTGTGAAATTTTGTTTTCTACTCAGTAAAAATGCTGCTAAAACTATTTTATTGTTTAAAACAGCTTAAAAAGATGACGCTATGGGAAAAACTCAAGTGTACGAGTGGTTCACTCGGTTTAAAAATGGCGACATGTCGATTGATGACAAACCTCGTTCTGGACGTCCATCAACTGCCCGAATCGACGAAAATGTTGACAAAATAGGAGAGCTTGTGCTCTCAGACCGTCGGCAGACAATCGATCAACTGTCAGATATTTGTGAGTTATCTTGGAGCTCGGTTTAGCGAATTTTAAACGAAGATTTGTGAATAAAAAGTTTGTTCCTCGGGCACTGACTGACAATCAAAAAGAACGTCGAGTTGAAACATGCCGTGCTTTGAAACAACAGCTTGAAATTGATCCAGATTTTCTGGCAATGGTCATTACTGGTCATGAGTCATGGTGCTATGGGTACGACCCAGAAACAAAGCAACAGTCAAGCCAATGGAAGACGTCATTGTCATCTAATACTTTGGATATTGTTTTCTGCTAAGGAAACACTTGTGTCTTGCTATACAATTCATATGCAAATATTACCACTAGGTAGCAGGAGCACATATTTGACAGATATGGACATACCGTGTGTGTTTTATTGAACCTAATTGTATTCATTGCATTTTATTCGCGGAATTTTCGTTTTGGTCACATAGCCTCATTGTATTCAGTTAACATTTAATGTTCCAAAGAAATGTTTCTAAAATATCTCATTAGTTTCATTTTTTTTTTTTTTTTTTTTTTTTTTGCTTAGTGCTTTACGCCTCGTCTACCTCGACATCATTAGAGGCGGGACAGTACTGGGCACAATGTACGGGAAGGAATTCGGCAATGGCGTTTCCGAAGAATTTTCCCGGTATTTCAGTAACATAGGGATTACGAAAACAAAAACGTAATTGGCCTCTGCCGTAACGTCGAAAGCCAGTTGTCATACTGACCCAGGTTTAATCAAAACTTCCGCTAACATTATTGCTCGAAAATTAAAGCTTTTGTTCTACATATCTATAGGCAAAGATGATAAAGTAATACATTCACAAGTCAATGTTTCGCGGAAGATAAACTAAACGAATTTGTTATTAAAAAACACGTATAACATCTCAACATCGTAATAACATCTTTGGACATTGTTAGCTCGGGAGCGAAGGCCGGGTGCGTCAAAACACAGAATTTCGGACATTTTGACCAAACAGGCCTTTTATTAATATACATTACAGGCGGAAATTATTAACTCGTCTTCCTACGTGCACATATACACTGAAGAGCCAAAGAAACTGGTAAAGGCACGCATGTGCAAACACAGAGATATGAAAACACTAAGAGTACGGCGCTGCGGTCGGCAACGCCTATATAAGAAAACAGATGTCTGGCGCAGGCGTTAGATCGGTTACTGCTGCTACAATGGCAGGTTATCACGATTTAAGTGAGTTTTATAGTCGGCGCACGAGAGATGGGACACAGCATCTCCCAGGTAGCGATGAGGTGGGGATTTTCCCGTACGACCATTCCACGAGTGCACCGTGAATATCGGGAATCCGGTAAAACATCAAATCTCCGACATCACTGCAAGAGCGGGACCAACGACGACTGAAGAGAATCGTTCAACGTGACAGAAGTGCAACCCATCCGCAAATTGCTGCGGATTTCAATGCTATAGCCATCAACAAGTGTCAGCGCACGAACCATTCAACGAAACATCATCGATATGGGCTTTCGGAGCAGAAGGCCCACTCGTGTACCCTTGCTGAGTGCACGACACAAAGCTTTACGCCTCGCCTGGGCCCGTCAACACCGACATTGGACTGTTGATGATTGGAAACATGTTGCCTGGTCTGACGAGTCTCGTTTCCAATTGTATCGAACGGATGGACGTGTACGGGTATGGAGACAACCTAATGAATTCATGGATCCTGCATGTCAGCAGGGGACTGTTGAAGCTGGTGGAGGCTCTGTAATGGTGTGGGGCGTGTGCAGTTGGAGCGACATGGGACACCTGATACGTCTAGATACGACTCTGACAGGAGACACGTACGTACGCATTTTGGCTGATCACCTGCATCCATTCATGTCCATTGTGCATTCCGACGGACTTGGACAATTCTAGCAGGACAATGCGACACCCCACACGTCCAGAATTTCTGCAGGAACACTCTTCTGAGTTTAAACACCTCCGCTGGCCACCAAACTCCCCAGACATAAACATTATTGAGCATATCTGGGATGCCTTGCAACGTGCCGTTCAGAAGAGATCTCCACCCCCTCGTACTCTTACAGCCCTGCAGGATGCATGGTGTCAGTTCCCTCCAGCACTACTTCAGACATTAGTCGAGTCCATGCCACGTCGTGTTGCGGCACTTCTGCGTGCTCGCGGGGGCCCTATACGATATTAGGCAGGTGTACCAGTTTCTTTGGCTCTTCAGACATTAGTCGAGTCCATGCCACGTCGTGTTGCGGCACTTCTGCGTGCTCGCGGGGGCCCTACACGATATTAGGAAGGTGTACCCGTTTCTTTGGCTCTTCAGACATTAGTCGAGTCCATGCCACGTCGTGTTGCGGCACTTCTGCGTGCTCGCGGGGGCCCTACACGATATTAGGCAGGTGTACCAGTTTCTTTGGCTTTTCTGTGTTGTCTTCTTGTTTTTGGAAATTATTATTCCTGTTCTTCATATATCGCTTACTATACAATGGATAACTTTATAGCTCAAACTCTGGAATTAACTTTACGGAAATTGATTCAATTTGTAGCCGCATTTACCTCATCTTTTAATATTGTTATACACCCAGGATCAGAACTTTTACTTAATTGTTTAAAAATCTCCTAGTATTTATAGGTAGCGCTTGTTTTTGAAATATTGAAATATATTTTAATGAAAATTACAACATATTCTTAACGCTCCATTCCTTGTAAACACTTGATTTAAAACGCGCATAACTAATCCTGTACGCTTGCCCCTACGCTGATGGGGCATGGTCAGAATTTATTGATTTTCATCTCTGGTTTCACGAGTTGTCCTACGTCCCGTATATCCGTGATATGACGTCAATATTCCGAACGTTCGGACAAAAAACTAGTGGATTTGAAGATGGGAGTGCCACATGGTAGTGTATTGGGACCATTGCTATTCATCGTTATAATGAATGATTGTGTTAATGGTTTAAATTCAGAAGTTAGGTTGTTTGCAGGTGACGTAATATACTATACAATTTCCTATGCTCACTCACTCAGTCGCCTCGATAGCTATTGGCTGGAGAACGGTGTCACGTGTGAGCCTTCGCCCTCAAATTAACAGCGGTCAGAGATGTCATTCGAAGAAATTCAAGGTTATGTCCAAAAATTTTATAGCTAAGTATACATTCATTAAGTTTGATGTTCGTAGCATTTTATAGTTTAAAAAAATCGATAAACTTTAGGGCTGAAAAATAGGAGAACTGTTTTTTAGTAACATCTTGTTAATTAAAGCAACGTAAAAGAACTTAATTTACTCATAGTCCCAACTGTAACCACGAATGCCAATAGTCATTCCGGCCGCGGTTAAATTTGAATTTACTTAAAACTTTCGCTAATGTTATTACTTGACCAAAGTTAATACGTTACGATGTATTTGCTGTATACGTATTTTAGTGACCACTTTCATTAATTATCTTTGTTCATGTTCGCTGTACGTAAGTTATTTGGTTGTTTGAAGTGGGCATCAAACCAAATACGTTATAGAATCGAATATTCTGCCAATTAATTTCTTCGGAGTTGCTCAACTGTTCAATAATCACTAATCTGATCTTTGCCAGACACTATGACCAAACATTAAATTACGAATGTTTGCCCAGTCTCAAAAAAAAACAAAAAAAAAAAAAAAAAAAAAAAAAAAACGAATTTTGCAGAGTGAATTTTAAAGGTCAAATACAAGTTCGTATTTAAGCAAGTTCTAGTCTACGACCTTTTACACAATTATACGATAGCTTGATCGTCCCTGTTCGTGTTTAATTGCCTTCGTCTATTAATACTTCTGAATTCTTCAAGCTCAAGAGGTTTTATTCACCTTAAGCGTGAAACACAGTGAAGTTCGTATTTGATCAGATTAGGTCAACTTGTCATAATGTTTGACCATAAAAACTGGACGATACGCAAAAATACGGTCACAGACTCACACTGGTGACCTGAAAAGGATATGGAGTTGAGTTGGTAAACATGGGATGAAGATAAATGCAAAGAAGAGTCAGCTAATTAGATACACAAATAAAAAACTAAAGGCGATGAAGACGTGATATGTAAATACCTTCGAATAATATTTCGTAACTAGTTGTAATATGAGAAAATTTCGCGTATAAGATGAAGAGTAAGGTTGGTGGCTTATAATAGGATATAAGGACAGCAATTACGGATGTAACGGATATCCGCATTCGCAAGTGCGGAACTCTCGTGTGAAATCATGCCTTCGTTTTCGCATCCGCAATTTTTAATGCGGATGCGGAAGCGGATTTTTTTTTTTTTTTTTTTTTTTACTTTGCAATAATATTATTCTTTTTTCTTTATACGAGATTGTGCCCATCGTCTCTTAGCTAACAACAACGTGGTTGTTTTTTCCTTACGACCTTGCAATAAAAGTAACAATGACCTGAACGGTGTTACTGTCTAAGCGACGAATTTACAAGTTTGAACTTGCATGTAAAGTAAAGCGGTCTATTCACGGTCCAACTTACAGGACATCCGTTAAGGCGCGTTCCCACGATCCCTTGTAACGTAGGCGAGAAGGGACGGGACGAACACTCAACCACACGCCACGGGAACAGGACCGCCTCTGCTAGCGGAGACGAGACGCAGCTACCCACTCTGAGTCGGTAAACATCACAGGCATGTGCAGCGGTGCGCTGTTGCCATCGGTTTGCAGCAGCGGTGCGCACCCTTTCTGTTGCTGTAAAGTGCTCTGTGCCAAACGACACTAGGCAACGTGGTGCGGAGGTGGCGGCGAGGTAAGCTAGGACTAATCTGCGGCCCGCGGTCGTCCCGTCCCATCCCGTCTCGCCTTCGTTACGAGGGATCGTGGGAACGCGGCTTTAGAACTACCGTAGGATGCGCTCACCCATTCACGCTACTAGAAGGAGTCCAACAAAATGTCCCAAGCAGTCCTTTCCACTCGTACTTTCTCGCGGCACACCATGTGTCCTTATCGCAAACTCGCAGGATGTTTCCTCCAATCACGATCCAACGCCATAGCTTTTTGGACAGCAAGGATCCTTTTTGGCTGCCTGGGAGTGCAACAACATCTAAAACATCCTACATGTAACCCCTTTCTGTAACTGGTTTATCGAAAATCGGATCGTCGTAGGTCCTACAAGTTGTACTGCGAACGCGCCAGTGGCGGGCACGGAACTTAGCGTGGCGGGTGCGTGTTAACGCTCAGACCTCACATTCGGGAGGACGCAGGTTCGAATCCTCGTCAGGGCAGCAAGATTTTGGTTTTCCATGATTTCCCCAAAATCACTCCAGGTGAATGCTTCCTTTAAAAGGCCATGGCCGAATTCCTTACCGTTCCTAGGTCCGATCCTTTCACGCCTCTAATGACCTCGACGTTGATGAGGCGTATAGTCAAAAGCACAAAAAAAGCAAACCCCGAGATGTGCGGTGGTGTGGCCTTGTGCTTGACGCTTGAATTAGTCCAACCACGAACTCCGCTAAGTTCATACGACATAGATTAGTTTTTAGACATGTGCATTATTAAATTATGTTAATAATTTAATTATCCTGTGAAATCATCTCAAGTTTTTTGTTGTTGAAAGATGTGGTAAAATAAATCAATATGGCCGTATTCTATGGAAATAGACTTCGTTTAAGAAAAGAGAATTTGACATAGACTATATACTTGTTTGATTTTAAAATTTATTTTTCATAAAATATTAAAATCTAAATAATTATAAATTTATTTTTCTACCTCCACATCCGTTTCCGCAAAACATCCGCAAATTGACATCCGTTATTACTCTAGTAGCATTTTTTTGTTTGTTTAATGTAATATGTATGTAACAAAGTACTTACAACATGTTACGAAACAATTAGGAAAAGCTTTTGAATACATAAAATATATGTATGATAAACCGTCACTGACCTTTACGGAATAACTAATCTGAAAAAAGTACTCACAGCATATCTATACCTCTGTCATATAAGTTGCTCTGTTCATAGACCGTGAGAAAATTCCGTAAATAAAATGTTTACAGAGGAATTGTACAGAAAAACAGAAATGTTTCGGTAACAGATAAACATGTAACTGACCATGTGTGATATCTATGTGATCAAGGGGGTTACTATGGCCGCGCAGTCCACTTGTGAGCGTCTAGATTGATTTGGAGGTGTTCTTAGAAGCATCTTAGGATTTTAGGCCATCTTCCAGATTATAACAGATTAACTACTTGTGGGCACCGAGATATTATTTGTCAGGGTAAGGATATTGACACCAGGGCGATCTTTGATCTAGCAGAGATCCCGAACTGCTCTAACAGTGATATACTTATAATAGATCTTACCTTGCCGATATATCACAAACTCTTCCACATTATTATCTGAAATAACTTGGGATCTAACCTAACGACTGTAAATGACTGAGGCGACACAACTGATAATTTAAACATACTTTAATTATAAAAACCTAATCATACATTTATCCGCAACACTGCCTAACGTTATGCTGGAAGGGAAATGATACGCAAGCATTGATACAATTGTTAACAACTTACTAAATGAATTAATAGCTTCTTCATACAAGTATAATGGAAGGATGTCTTTACTGACTAAATGCAACAAACTGAATAATTAACGATCCTGATTGTAACCCGACATTACCAAATAAGATTATCACGAGGCTACAACATTATTATAACAACAACGGCGAACAACTCATTTAAGTTACACAGATTGAATAATGACTTAATAATTTATGTAACTACTTTAACTAACCAACTACTAACGTGAGACAAGACTATGGGCAAGCATAGCTTGCCCAGTGCCGAAAGGCACACAGACAAGACACAAGTCTTACCTCTCACATGGCTGCTGCAGAATCGTTAATACAATAGGACGAGATCACGCCACGATCGCGTATTTATGCGTGAGCTATCACGTGCACTGTACATGCATACGCGCTACGCTGCGCTGTGCTGCAGACCTTGGACTGCCAACTTGCAAGTCTGCACTTTTACGCACGTACGCATCTTCTCGCTCGAAGCAGCTTACAATATTCACATATTAAAACATCGAAACTATCAATTCAAACCCTAATTCACAGACTGCCCGTCACAAACATATTCGAAAAGCTACTTATTACAGAAAAAAACCACACAGTTAATTGATACATTTATGATGTTGGCTGCTGCTATCTAGCGGTTGGCAATGAACTGCATCATACGCGCGACTTTCACATTTATTACTTTTGCCCTTCAAGGATAATATTTTTTTAAAAATGTTCTTAGTTTATGATAGGACCAAAGCAGAGACGTTAATCTTTAAAACGATACCTCATTTATCTATGTCAGTTAGATATCAAGGGAGATAAATGGCTACTGATACAAAAACGCGTTATAAAAATATTGATACTTTTGCCCTTTAAAGATCGAATTCCGAAAAATTCCTTTCTTAACATAAGATGTGACAAAAACAGAGACCTTAATCTTTGATACGATAGCTCATTTATCTATTTAGTTTAGAGATCAAGAGATATGATAAAAAAACGTTATGGAGATAATGATAATAATTTGCCCTTTAAGGGTCGAATTCCGAAAAAATCCTTTCTTAAAATATAATGTGACCACGGCGGACACCTTAATCATTAAAATGATGTCTCATTTATCCATGTCGGTTAGATATCGAGGGAAATAAATTGCTCGTGACACAAAAACGTGTTGCAGAAATGTTGATACTTTTGTCCTTTAAGAGTCGAATTTCGAAAAATTCCTGTCTTAGTAAATGATGTCATCAAAGCGGAGATCTTACTCTTTAAAATGATAGCTCATTTAACGATTTCAGTGGGATATCCACAGAGATAAATGGCTTGTGACGCAAAAAACAGCGTTTTAAAAATATTGATATTTTTGCCCATTAAGGGTCGAATTTGAAGAAAAAAAAATACTTTCTTAAAATATGATATGATCAAAGCGGATTCCGCAATCTTTATAATGATACCTCATTTATCGATTTCGTTTAGGTATGAAGGGATATAATGGTTTGTGACAAAAAAACTTTATAGAAATAATATATGATGATGATAAACTCAAATGGGCAGCGCACATCGAGTAGGAAGAAGGAAAAGGGCTGAAAAACCTGCACGATAAAACAGAAAATCCTTCGCTTGTTGGAAGGATGTACCAAAGAAACGAAGAAATTGAGTTACAAATCTGTGGGTAGACTATTGCTTGATGAGGTGGTGATGTAGTATTTTTTGGGACCTACATTATGGGCATCAAATAGGGGATTTTGAGAGTATCAAAATCAGTAACTGAAATGATAAAGGAGCGGTGGAAATGGGTTTGTCACCTAAAATCCCCTTCTAGTGATAATACATAACATGGTGATAATGTAATCTATAAAACGAAAACCGGATATATTGGTCTTATAAAAACTATAAAACTACTGAGCAGAATGCGATTGGATTTTCACCGTTTTAAAGATTAGAATCTCAATTCAGTTGTTTGCCATGTCTTATGTTTCAACGTTACATAACGCAGGAGCATTAAATGAAATTCTGAACGTATGACGACAAATCCCAAAGATGGAAGGATTACATGTTCCAAACTTCACACCAAACATACAACTACAATGTCTCTGACCATAGCCTTTAATAAAAGCAATATGATAACTTTACAATAATAACTATTTCGCATACTAAACAAAACTTGTTGTTTCCTTTCGGGATATTCAATTTTCAAAACGACATAGATAGCCGTAAAAACAACAGAGATTTTCTTTAAACACGATCTCTGGATAATGTCTTTTTTTTAACTGCTTAACCTCTCTTTAACAGCGAGGTCTTAAGAGACGGGAAAGGATGGGTGGCAAGGAATGGGAAGGAATTCGGCCATGGCCTTTTTTTACAGGAAGCATCCCGGCATTTGCCTGGAGTGATTTGGGAAACCATGTAAAATCCAAATCTGGATGCCTGGACGGGGATTCGAACAGCCGTCCTCCCGAATGCGAGGCCAGAACGCTAACGGTTACACCACCACACTCGGTCTGGACAATGTCTCTGGCCTTCAGCATTAATCTCCTGTTTACGATAATATTATTCCGGATTCACTTTGGTATTTGTATAAAAGGCTGAATCTGCAGAGTTAAAGTATCTTTCGTTTGAGCAAAAAGTATATCGATTACTTCGCAACTGAATGAAATGTGAGTTTCTAACATAATCTAGTGTTGGTCAGTAATGTAGTAATGCAATTTCTTAGCCAAATTAACGAAGCTTGATATACTTGAATCTTTTCTGTACGAATGAAAATAATGTACGCGCAAATAAACTTCAACCCACCCGTTTCTTGGTAGGGGGAATGTGAATCTAGGTTTGCTTTAAATCCGAAAAAAGTTGGTGCGAATTTTATGGAACTTTGTACAAATGTTTCTCATTGCGGGAGAAAAAATGGGGTATGGGAAAATCTACGCCAACTATACCGGGCAACGCCGGGAACTCCGCTAGTAGTTTTGAGTTGCGATTTGTTTATACCTGCTGTGTCTTACCTCCTGATGCTCCTCTTGAAGAATCCCCTGCACCCGTCACAGCTGGGCACGCCGTAGTGTTTGCCAGACGCTTTGTCGCCACACACGAGGCACAGTGAGTCTCTAGAACCGGGACTCGAACCCGATACCTCCATACTAAAACAGAAAAACAAAAAATTAATATCAGGTACAGTGGCAACATCAAGCTGCAGTATCTACCGATATTAATACGAGGACTGCTGGGTCATTAGCCGCGAAGATGGAGCCATAGGCACAGAAGGGAAAAGCAGATGTAAAAATAACTCTACGTGGACTTACAGCCACTGACGATGCCCCATACCAAACGGGCGAAACGCAACTGGTGAAACACAGCTGGAAACTGCAGTATCTAACATTACTAATATGGGGACAGCTAAGTCTTTAGCCGCGAAGATTGAGCCATAGGCACAGCAGGCAAAAGCTGCCTCCTTCTCTGGCTAATGACATATAACAGGCAGCTGGGCCAACATATTGCAGTATTGTAAATACATATATTTTTTGTCATTTATGCAGATGTAAAAATAACTCTACGTGGACTTACAGCCACTGACGATGCCCAATACCAAATGGGCGAAACGCAACTGGTGAACCACACGGCTGAGAGCTGCAGTATCCACCAATACTAATACGAGGACAGCTAAGTCATTTACCGCGAATATGAAGCCATAGGCATAGGCGGGAAAAGCTGTCACCTGCTCTAGCTCATCACAGAAAACAGGCAGCTGGGCGAAAATAATGCAGTATTCAAGAGTAAATGTATATGATATTTGTCTTTTAAACAGATGTAAAAATAACACTACAGCCACTGACGATGTCACACACCAAATGGGCGAAACGCAACTGGTGAATATCAAAGCTGAAAACTGCAGCATTTATCAATACTACTAATACAAGAACGGCAAGGCCATTGTAAAATCTTGATTGTGTTTTCACTCTTTAGTCAAAGATAACGCTCGTATAACAGTTTTTTCGGCAGTGTATTTAGTTAGTACTGAGTTGGAATGCTAGCAGTTAGTGATCAAGCCACCAGGTGGAGTGGTGACTGGTTACTGTACTGTGCTGTAGCTGGTAGGTAGAAAAGTAGCCCCGAAGATGAAGCCATAGGCACAGAAGGGAGGAGCTGCCACCTGCTCCAGCACTTCACAGATAACAGGCAGCTTGGCCAATATACTACAGTATTGTAGAGTGAATATATGTCATTTTATTATTGATGCAGATGTAAAAATAACACTATATAAATTATATACTGATGATGCGCCACACCAAATGGGCGAAACGCAACAGGTGAACGTCATAGCTGAAAACTGAAGTATTTACCAATACTACTAATACAAGGACAGCTGTGTCATTGTGATATCTTGTATGTGTTTTCATTCTACAGTCATAGCTGACGGTGTTATAGCAGTAGTTTCAGTAGTTGTTTAAAGTTAATACTGCACTGGGATGATAGCAGTTAGTTATAAAACCACCAAGCGGAGCTGTGACAGCTTGCTATTTTTTTTTGTTTATGGCTTCACGGATCGTCAACGTCGAAGTTATTAGAGGCGGGATGGGACTAGGGATAAGGAACTGGAAGGAATTCGGCCATGGCGTTTTGAAGGAAGCATCCCGGAAGGAGCCTTGGGTGATTTGGGGAAACCATAGAAACCCAAACCTGGTTGCCTGGACGGGGATTCGAACCAGCGTCCTGCCGACTGCAAGGCCAGAGCGTTAACGACAGCTTGCTGCCCAGTGCTGTAGCTAGCAACTAGAAAAACAGCCGCGATGTCGCAGCCATAGGCACAGCCCTGGAAGAGCTGCCAGCTGCACTAGTTTCTCTCAGACGACGGCAAGCGGGGTCAAGATATTACAGTATAAGGTTCTTCGCTTTTAGTTAATGATACGAAATTGTTACTATATAAGGAAGATAACCTTGATTTTGTAATGTTCTACATAGTCCGTTTCCAGGTTACATACTGATACAATTGTAACTTGTACTGAATTAATGACGACTGAAGTATAGAACCAATGAAATTAAAAATAAGTTATGAATCCAAAAACCTTTTGTAATATCAGTTTCATTCCCAGTCCAGGCACAATTCACCACGATAAATACGGAACTGTTTTCCAGCCGCATGAAGTAGCATGGCGCTTATGAAAGCAGTTTAAATTGTTTGTAACACTGATTTGAGAGTGAATTATGCTGTAACAAAATGTGTCATTTGAGATTCTGGTCAACACACACTAATATTGCTATCTTGAAATCATAGCTTCTATTACCCACATGTTAACATCATTATCAGAATCAAGACTTCGCGTGATGTAGTGGGGACCAATCGTATAAATAAATTTACTAAATGGCACGTGCAAATATTTCGTGGATGATCTAGGAAGAATAATGATGTGGTGGTTTGTAATAGGATGAAAAAACATACCGGCTTTTTTTCTAGTAATTGTTTGTATGTCAACTGAAACAGGCATGTCAAAAACATTTGCTAGGTCTAACGAAATAATTAGACATGATCACGTTTTCCTAACAGAAACAAAAATATCCGAAAGGCTCCTTTATGACGTGAGGTGGAATAGGAGGGAGGGGGGGGGGGGAATCCGGTGAAATTTCACGAAACATCACCAAGGGGGAGGGTTGACGGAAATCACACGTGGGGTTTTGAAATTTTGGTAGAGTTGAAAAAAAAAGTCTACAAAAGACGTGAATGTCGGCTTTAGGGGGGGATTTGGTCCAAAACCCGAACTTAGGGGTTATAACCGCCCTAGGGAGAATTTGACCTAAAAAAAAAGTCGCATAAAGTTGAGAGGTCGATTAGTAGCGGGGGGGGGGGGGGGCTGTGTATGCGACAAAATCTCACGTCATTTTACGGGGGGAAGGGGGGGAGGATCGAACAGATCTCACGAAGACTCACCAGAGGGGGGAGGGGGAGTCCGGAATTCCGGAAAAACACCTCACGCCATTAATGAACGCCCCCTTACTCCAGCAGAAAACGCACACAGAGTATCAACATCTCTGCGTTATGGGATCTGCTATCTAGCGCTAATGTAATCATTCCTTATAGACGTCAGCGAAGCCTAGAAAACTGACTGTGAACTGTCTCAATTTGAACTGATAATTGCTTATTTATAAACTTAAGTATCTAGCGGTAATGCGATAAATTTCGATATGTGGTGCTGTTATCTGGTGGCAAAATGATATTTTCGATATGTGGTGCTACTATCTAGCGGTAATACGAAAATTTGTATGTGGTGCTGCTACCTAGTGGTAAAAAGGAATTTTTGATATCTGGTGCTGCTATATAGTTGTAATACGAAAATTACGAAATATGGTGCTGCTATATAGTGCTACTACAAATTTTCGTTATGTAGAGCTGCTTTCTAGCGGTAATAAGAAAAATGCTATATGTGGTGCTGTAATCTAGCGGTAATAGAAAATTACTATATGTGGTGCTGCTATCTAGTGTTAATACGAAAATTTCTATATGTGGTGTTGCTATCTAACTTTAATACGAAAATTTCGATATGTGGTGCTTCTATCTAGTGGTAATACGAAAATTTCTATATGTGGTGCTGCTATCTAGCATTAATACGAAATTTTCGAGATGTGGTGCTGCTATCTAGTTGTAATACGAAAATTTCTATATGTGGTTCTGCTATGTAGTCTTAATAAGAAAATTTCTACATGTGGTGCTGCTATCTAGCGGTGATGTGAAATTTTTGATATGTGGTGTTGCTATCTAGTGTTAATATGAAAATTTCTATATGTGGTGCTGCTATATAGCGGTAAAACGAAAATTTCTATTTGTGGTGCTGGTATTTACGAAAATTTCTATATGTGGTGCTGCTGTCTAGCTGTAATACGAAAATTCCGATATGTAGTGCTTGTATCTAGTGGTAACAGAAAATTTATGACATGTGGTGCTGCTATCTAGCTGTAATACGAAAATTTCCATATGTGGTTCTGCTATCTAGTAGTAATACGGAAATTTCTATATGTGGTGCTACTATCTAGCATTAAATCTAAACTATTTATATGTGGTGCTGCTATTAGTCTTAAAAGGAAATGTTTGACATGTGGTGCTGCTATCTAGTGGTAATACAAAATTGCGAAATATGGTGCTGCTATCTAATGCTACTACAAATTTTCGTTATGTGGAGCTGCTATTTTTGGTAGTAAGAAAAATGCTATATGTGGTGCTGCTATCTATCGGTAATACGAACATTTCGATATGTGGTGCTGCTATCTAGTGTTGATAGGAAAATTTCAATATGTTGTGTTCCTAACTAGTGGTAATATGAAAATTTCAATATGTGGTGCTGCTATCTAACGGTAATGCGAAATTTCGATTTGTGGTGCTGCTATCTGGTTGTAAAAGCAAATTATCGATATGTGCTGCTGCTATCTAGTGGTAATACGAAAATCTCGATTTATGGTGCTACTATCTAGCGGTATAACGAAAATTGCTATATGTTGAGCTGCTAACTAGTGGCATTACGAAACTTTCGATACGTTGTGTTGCTATCTAAAGATAATACTAAAATACGTGGTGCTGCTATCTAGGAAAATTTCGAGATGTGGTGCTGCTATCTAGTGGTAATACGACTACACCTTACGAACCACTGCGAAGCCTAGCAGCTTGAACTATCGTACACCCGTGACACTGATTGTTTATAATTTTGCCATTTATGGATTAAATTTCGAAAAAATCGTTTCTTAATTAATTATGGTACCTCATTTATGGATTTTGGCTATGTATGAAGAAAAAAAGATTGCTCGTTTAAAAAAATAATCACCTTTCAGAAATAATTTATTTGATTCATAATGACCGCTAATATGACTGCGTACTGTGCTACAGAATACAGGTACTAGCGTGACTCTACAATGTCCACTAACGCCAAATCGCCCAGTTATCGACTGGCGGACCCAATATCGATCCTTGCGGTCGGCCGGAGTCAGCAAGTCACTGAGCCTCACTCACTAATTTAGTGAGCTGGAAGCCACCGGCTGCCTTCCCACGTGAAATATTAACCTGGTTACGGCACGGGAGGGGCAGTGTGTATACCTAATGAACCACGGGGCGGGCAGCATGTGACTCAGCTTGCACCAAGTCAAAGCGATCGAGGAAGTCAAAGAGAAATATGAATGCGGAACGAGAAACAATCACTATGTTGCGATTTGCTGATGGCAGTGTCCTGTTAGCAGAACAGATAAAATACAAAATACTGAGGGAAGAATTTGAACTGAATATGAATCTATGAATGACAAGGCTCTTTCGTCCTGTCTGTTAAGTTTTCACAACTGATCGCGATACAATTTGACAAGGAATTACTGCGTATCATTAAGAACGACATTCGATATTTTTTTCGGGATGGGTAAAGTATTTTGTGAACAAATTATAGAACTATTTGTGTATGATCTGTTCACTAATTTCGTGTGGGGGCATCCACAAATTACGTGAGGTGTTTTTCCGGATTTCTGGACCCCCCCCCCTCACCCCTGGTGAGATTTCGTGAGATCTGGCCGGACCCTCCCCCCCCCCCTCTGGTGAGATCTGGTCCGTGAGAACCCCCCCTAGGTCACACCCTAACTTTTTTGACGAAATACCCTCCTAAAATCGACATTGGCGCAAATTGTAGACCTTTTTTTTTGGGCTCTACTGTCCCCAAATTTTTCGCAAAATCTCACGTGAGATTTCCGTAGACCCCCCCCTCCCCCCTGGTGAGATCTGGTGAGATTCGCCGGACCCCCCCCCTATTTCACCACACGTAATTAATGGATGTCCCCTGTCATCCATTTACTCAATTTTTTTTTTAGATACATTTTTTTTAAAATTTTCTTTTATAACTGGAATGTTAAATTCCTCCCCCATTTACTATTATGATTTACAAATTTTAATTCCAAATTCCTTAAGCGTTTTTGGAAAATTATTGATCATTACACCTGGTAATTTGTTCCAATCCCTGAAATCCTTAGGGAGCGTGCATAAACTACGTAGCTCCATTTTGTCATCCTGTGAACCCCCTCCCCATCCGTCCCACGTAGCCCTACGTGGCTTTTGCCACTAACCCCCCCTCCCCCCCTCCCCCCCCCCCCCCCTCCCCCCCACACACGTAGCTTTTTCACCTTTTGATTCCAGAAGACATTTTGTACTGTTTTCTCCTTCCAGGCTATCGTAAATTAGATACGGAGATAATTAACTGAGGGAAATAAATATTCACATACTGTTTTGTATTCTGTTCCTCATTTTAACAGTGAAAAATGTTATGACAGGAAAGCTACGTGGCCTGGCTTGGAACCCTCCGCCCCCTCCCCCCACGTAGCCAGCGTAGCTTTCCAGCCAACCCCTCCCCCGCCCCCCTGGACCGAGCCACGTAGTTTGTGCACGCTCCCTTACCAACAAAAGAAAATTTTCCCACTCCCTTATGCATGAAATCGAGCGCCAGCTTGTGGTCATGGTCGCCTTTCCCCTTCCATGCACTATTCCTAATTCTTTGACCAATATCCCTCCAAGCCCCATCACCAAAATATGCCCTGTACATTACAAACACTCTCTTCACCCTCCTCCTTTCCTCTGTCTGTCTAATTGGACAAACCTTACTTACACAAAATCTGCTGGTCGAAAGTTTATTTGGTTTCGAGTAATGTATATCCCTGGGTAACATAAGGTATATTTCACTTTGATGTGTAGTCGGAAAACTGAGAATTTAATATGAATGTATCCTCAAATAACCACCTATTTCAAAGTAAGCATCTGCAACTTCTCACAGTATAAATGAGTGTAATGATATTTTGTGGAAATCATGTATGTTGTTTCTAAAAGGTGTTATATTTTCGGAATTTGACCCTCAACGTACAAAAGTGATAACTATGAAGGTCACGCGTATAAGACAGTTCGAAACTAAGCCGCTAGATACCAGCACCACACGTCACAGAGATGTCAATAAACTATTTTTTTGTTTAGGATATTTTTTTTCTGTTGCGGAAACGTTTCTGTTTTGCCGTACAATTCCTATGTAAACATTTTATTCCTGATATTTTCTCACGAGCTGTGATCGCAGCAACGCGTATCCCAAAGATATGGATATGCTGCGTGTATTTTGTTCAGGTTGGTTGTATTCCGTTAAGGTCAGTGACAAAAGTTTTTCCTAATTGTTTGTAACATGTTCATAGTATTTTGTTTCGTACCGATTACACTAAACAAATGAATATTGCTAGAAATGAGGTGGTTCTTCTTTAATCCTATAACAATCAACCAAACTCATTATTCATCTTATTTAATTCGCGAAATTTTTGCTCTGTGGTTCGGGTTCCAGTTTAAACTATTAGTCAAGTTCCCCGGTAGGATTACCGGCTTAGATTTGATGGCTTGAGCAGCCGTTATGAAAGTCACTGCTGAGGTCATTAATGCCACACGTAATTATTATTATTTTGTTACAGCTATAGCACAAAACTAGTTGACGCCTCTAGCGAGGGCGTATATACAGGGTGTTAGAAGAAGATCGATTTACCATCTCTTTGTAGTGGCGATTACAAATGGCGCTGGATGGAGCTTTTTTCTCGTGACTCCAAATTATGTTTGTCAGTCGTTTAACTCGTTTAATTCCTCACCGCAAATGCGACATTCTCGACTACGCATTGATCTAACTGACTTAATCTCATAATATGCTGATGTGAAAAAAATACAAACAAAAAACAATTAAACAAAAAAACAAGCAAAACAAACAAACAAAAAAACAAAAAAATGGTGAAACTTGCGTGTATTTTCCTCTGGTTTTTTTTTCCCTTTGTATTTATTATTTTTCATTCGCACTTCAGTTGACGAACAATTACATTATACTGCATTTGAACAGTAAATAGGAATTTTCTCCAGGTATTCTCGTAAACAAATGAAAATTATTAAAAAACTAAAGCACACTCCTCTAGATTATAGAATATTGCGTCTAGCCTTAATCTGTATTTTGTGTTTAGAGCTTATACATCGTAGAATATCTTGTACAACATTACCTGATATTCTTACAGTCAGTTTTCGCTAGGAACTAGCAACTAGGCCCGACAAAAATTACTGGTTCACGGCCGATTTCTGGCTAATAACTCATATAATTATTAAAAGTTTAAACATTTTATCCCTTCTAATGCTAATATTTCTGTACGAAAATGAAACCTTTTATCGCACACGTATTAATATATGCACTTTATTGCGACATAGACGTGATTCCATATTTTATTTTTTTATTACCACTGCAGATATCTGTGAATATCAGGAAAACATCTACAGCTAGCGAATATAAATAAAGATAAGGCAACTAATCAACAAAGTAAAGCAACTAAATACTGGTGCATGTCTCACTGTTTTACACTCCTAGAAATTGAAATAAGAACACCGTGAATTCATTGTCCCAGGAATGGGAAACTTTATATACACATTCCTGGGGTCAGATACAACACATGATCACACAGACAGAACCATAGGCACATAGACACAGGCAACAGAGCATGCACAATATCGGCACTAGGACCGTGTATATCCTCCTTTCGCAGCAATGCAGGCTGCAATTCTCCCATGGAGACGATCGTAGAGGTGCTGGATGTAGTCCTGTGGAACGGCATGCCAAGCCATTTCCACCTGGCGCCTCAGCTGGACCAGCGTTCGTGATGGACGTGCAGACCGCGTGAGACGACGTTTCATCCAGTCCCAAACATGCTCAATGCGGGACAGATCCGGAGATCTCGCTGGCCAGGGTAGTTGACTTACACCTTCTAGAGCACGTTGGGTGGCACGGGATACATGTGGACGTGCATTGTCCTGTTGGAACAGCATGTTCCCTTGCCGGTCTAGGAATGGTAGAACGATGGGTTCGATGGCGGTTTGAATGTACCGTGCACTGTTCAGTGTCCCCTCGACGATCACCAGAGGTGTACGGCCAGTGTAGGAGATCGCTCCCCACACCATGATGCCGGGTGTTGGCCCTGTGTGCCTCGGTCGTATGCAGTCCTGATTGTGGCGCTGACCTGCACGGCGCCAAACACGCATACGACCATCATTGGCACTAAGGCAGAAGCGACTCTCATCAATGAAGACGACACGTCTCCATTCGTCCCTCCATACACGCCTGTCGCGACACATCGATGTACTGTGGAGACCTCGCGCCCCACATGTTGAGCAATTCGGCGGTACGTCCACCCGGCCTCCCGCATGCCCAGTATACGCCCTCGCTCAAAGTCCGTCAACTGCACATACGGTTCACGTACACGCTGTCGCGGCATGCTATCAGTGTTAAAGACTGAGATGGAGCTCCGTATGCCACGGCAAACTGGCTGACACTGACTGCGGCGGTGCCCAACCGCTGCGCAGCTAGCGCCCTTCGACGGCCAACACTGCTGTTCCTGGTGTGTCCGCTGTGCCGTGCGTTTGATCATTGCTTGTACAGCCCTCTCGTAGTGTCCGGAGCAAGTATGGTGGGTCTTACACACCGGCGTCAATGTGTTCTTATTTCAATTTCCAGGAGTGTATAATGGCGACTCCTCTAGATGTAAATATCCCGTCGACACGTGAGTTTCATTAAGTTTTAAAGCAATTTAACCTTTGATATTTAAGTATGAGTAACACTCCAATGAGCGTAACGAAAGTGTGGGATTCAATTGTACGGCAAAGATTGCGAGATACTGCATTACAGACGATAAACGCTTGCTGCTGAGCGTGGTGGTGTAACGGCTAGCGTTCTCGCCTCGCATTCGGGAGGACGGCGGTTCGAATCCTCGTCCGGGCATCCAGATTTGGGTTTTCCATGGTTTCCCAAATCACTCCAGGCCAATGCCGGGATGCTTCCTTCAAAAGGCCATGGCCGAATTCCTTCCCATTCCTTCCCCCATCCTTTCCTGTCTCTAAAGACCTAGTTGTTAAAGGAGACGTTAAGCAGTTACAAAAAAAAACCCAAAAAAAAACGATTTATTACGCACACCAAAGTAAGTACAAGTGAAACTGCGGAAAGATGATAGTTTACGCAATAGTTCAGCCATAAAAATTAGGGCATAGCAAAAAGAATAGCTTAATTATAATTAAAGTAGAGAATCATGAGAGACATATGTCAACTAAAAATGCAGTGAGACAAGATTGTAGTCTATTCCCTTTAATATTCAACTAATATTCAACTTTTATGTAGAGGAAGCAATAAAGGAAGTAAAAGAAAAAATATTACTGTAGCATAAGTGTTCAAGGAGAAAAAATCTGTATGCTACGATTTGCTGATGACATTGTCTTGTTAGCAGAGAGGGCTGAGGATATTGAGAAGTTATTGAATGGCATGAACAAAATACTAAAGGAAGATTTTGGACTGAATATAAATCATAGCAACACTAAACTGATTAAATGTAGCAGAAATGACACCAATTCTAGTAGATTGAATATAAAAATATGATCCGATGCAATTGGAGAAGTAAGTGAAATTTTCGTATTTATGAAACTATATACGGCGCAAAGGATTTTATGGCGTTAAGCTCCTTGCTATCGACGCTCCCTAAAGCACCAATAATAACAACAGCGGAGAATTCGTATTAAATCCATACAAGTGTTTAGGAAATTTGAGGTATGCTTTGATTTTTTGTGTTTATTTTTGGTGTTTTTGTTGGTTGTTATTGTTTCTTGGATAAACTCACTCTTATACATACATGTTTTACGATAACATTTATATTTTTCATTTATTTCGGTCAAGAACGTCTGGCAAAGAGTAAAACACAATCAGTAACTGATATGATAAAGGAGCTGGGTTGGGAGTCATTGGAGGGTGAAGAGAGTGCTGGGAGTGTATAAGGCGTATATTGGCGATGAGGCCTGGATGGATATTGGTAGAAGAATTAGGAGAAGGGAAGAGATGACCATGACCACAAGCTGGCACTCGATTTCAGGCATAAGGCAGTAGAAATTACCACAGAACACAATCAGTAACTGATATGATAAAGGATCTGGGTTGGGAGTCATTGGAGGGTGAAGAGAGTGCTGGGAGTGTATAAGGCGTATATTGGCGATGAGGCCTGGATGGATATTGGTAGAAGAATTAGGAGAAGGGAAGAGATGACCATGACCACAAGCTGGCACTCGATTTCAGGCATAAGGCAGTAGAAATTACCACAGAACACAATCAGTAACTGATATGATAAAGGAGCTGGGTTGGGAGTCATTGGAGGGTGAAGAGAGTGCTGGGAGTGTATAAGGCGTATATTGGCGATGAGGCCTGGATGGATATTGGTAGAAGAATTAGGAGAAGGGAAGAGATGACCATGACCACAAGCTGGCACTCGATTTCAGGCATAAGGCAGTAGAAATTACCACAGAACACAATCAGTAACTGATATGATAAAGGATCTGGGTTGGGAGTCATTGGAGGGTGAAGAGAGTGCTGGGAGTGTATAAGGCGTATATTGGCGATGAGGCCTGGATGGATATTGGTAGAAGAATTAGGAGAAGGGAAGAGATGACCATGACCACAAGCTGGCACTCGATTTCAGACATAAGGCAGTAGAAATTACCACAGAACACAATCAGTAGCTGATATGATAAAGGAGCTGGGTTGGGAGTCATTGGAGGGTGAAGAGAGTGCTGGGAGTGTATAAGGCGTATATTGGCGATGAGGCCTGGATGGATATTGGTAGAAGAATTAGGAGAAGGGAAGAGATGACCATGACCACAAGCTGGCACTCGATTTCAGGCATAAGGCAGTAGAAATTACCACAGAACACAATCAGTAACTGATATGATAAAGGATCTGGGTTGGGAGTCATTGGAGGGTGAAGAGAGTGCTGGGAGTGTATAAGGCGTATATTGGCGATGTGGCCTGGATGGATATTGGTAGAAGAATTAGGAGAAGGGAAGAGATGACCATGACCACAAGCTGGCACTCGATTTCAGGCATAAGGCAGTAGAAATTACCACAGAACACAATCAGTAACTGATATGATAAAGGAGCTGGGTTGGGACTCATTGGAGGGTGAAGAGAGTGCTGGGAGTGTATAAGGCGTATATTGGCGATGAGGCCTGGATGGATATTGGTAGAAGAATTAGGAGAAGGGAAGAGATGACCTTTACCACAAGCTGGCACTCGATTTCAGGCATAAGGAAGCGGAAAAATTATCTTTTGTAGGTAAGGGTGTGATGGGAAATGATGAATAATTTACCAAATACTCTGAAGGAATTTGAAATTAAAATTCGTAAAGTGTTTTGCACATAATTGTCGCCCAGCGTGGTGGGTGAGCGGTTAACGCTCTGGCGTCGCTTTCTGGAGGTCGTGGGTTCGAATACCCGTCCGGGCATCCAGATCTGGTTTTTCCGTGATTTCGCCAGATCACTGCAGGCGAAGGTGAAATTGTTTCCGTTCTTTGTTCCCAATCCTCTTCAATCGCTAATGACCTTGACGTCGACAAGATAAAAAGTCCCGTATCAAAAACGAAATTAAATGGAAAAATTCGTTAATTATGAAAACTGTATAAATGTAGTTTAAGTATTGATACAAATGTGTAATTTACCAATAAAACTCCAATTCGTTGATGATTTAATCAGAAAAACTCAGTATTAAAACTAGAAAAAAAGGGAAATCTTTGTTCAAAAATCTTAAGAAATAATTTTTGTTAAAAAAAAAAAAAAAAAAAAAAAACCAGATGGTTCTAAGTTTTGTTAATTTGTGTCTGGAATGAAACTTGTAAATATAACAAACACCCAAAAAAGTCTGATCGATAAAACAGTAAATAGTATTAGAGTAATTTTGAAAATTTTTGAATAATGTGTCCTATTTAGGGATTGCAATCCAGCAAAGCGGGATCCCGCAATCCCGCGGGATCCCGCATCATTAGACAGTCTGGCGAATCCCGCACAAAATTAAGCGGATCCGCAATCCGCAAAATGGGACGAAAACACGTGACTCGCTGCCCCACTCGGTCTCTGTCGGATGTATTGCACTGTTTGCTGTACCAGAGCAGTTCGCATTTGACTCATGTGAACAAGCGTTTGTCTTTGTCAACCTACGTCATTCGTAAGTAAATAGATACATTTTTGCGTATTCATTAAAACTTACGTTTGTTCCGAGTACACATTTCTGTAATTTGAGTTACGTTGAGTATTTAGTACGATTTTCTTACTATGCAATAAGTATTTTTTAAGTGTCGCACACGTCATCTGAACTACATAGTTAATTCTTTTTTTTCACGTTTTCATCATTCCCATTTTCTGTATTTGCAGATCAAGTAATTGTTACAATTTCCTGTATTTGCGGCCGAAAATTTAATTATTCGTTTATACGACACTAATGTTATCGTAATTTTAACGATCGCGTACCTATTTATTTAGCAGCTATCAAAAGGAAATAGTATATCCTTTAACTTGTTATTTTGGCCGCCGCACAGTGGGCCAGAATCGCAAAAAGCTGGCCAAAATATAAAAAGTTGTTCAATTTTTACCAAAGTTAGTATGTAAAGGTTATCAAAGTTGCTGGTTAAGAATATAATATCAAAAAGTGAAAATAGAAAATGGCGGATCCAAGATGGCGGACAAATATTGCTAAAAGTCATTTTATTCATATAAAAGTAATTTTTGTGGAATTATCGAGGTTGCTGGAGTTGTTCAATTTGTACCAAAGTTAGTACGTAAAGGTTATCGAAGTTGATGATTAAGAATATGGTATCAAAAAGTGAAAAAAAGAAAATGGTGGATCCAATATGGCGGACAAATATTGATAAAAGTCCTTTGATTCATATAAAAGTAATTTTTTGGGATTTATCGAGATTGATGATGAAGATTGTGACTTCAAATATTAAAAAACAAAACAAAATGGTGGATCCAACATGGCGGGCGGAAATTGGTAAAATTCTTTTTATTTATGTAAAAGTCAATATTTAGAGGCTGTTGTAGTTAATGGTTATAAATATAAGCTCAAAAAATGGAAAGCTCGAGAAAAGTACCAAATAGAGGATAGAAGATAGTATAAAATATTACAAAAAAGAGTTTTATTTCAATTACAGTTAATCATTTAGTAAATTGTTTGTGACTATAATTAAAAGTAATTGTTTTCTTCTTCTTTTTATCTTCATTATCTTCTTTTTTATCTTCATTATCTTCTTCTTCTGCATCTTCAGCTGAATCGTCATCAACTTCAAAGACTGTATCTCCATCATCTACATCGGAATCTTCATAATCATCCGGCACAGGAACTAAGAGGGCAACGGCTTCTGCCGACAAACTCTTCAGTTTGTTTGATGATTTGCGCAGATAAGAAATGTTGAAGTCTGTGGTTGCCAACAATCTCCTGAACACGTTTTCGATACTCTTAGGTCCAGAAAACTTTCGTGAAAAGCCAATGCGAAATTGCTTTATCAACTTATTGGTTGATTCTTGAGCATACTCCGACAGTTCATATAATTATTCATTTATTTAATACTTATTTCTTAACACGTGTTTGAAAGCGTTAAAAAGTAATTCCACAAAGTATGTAGAATATTTGTGTTTCAAAAAAATGTACTTCTTCATAATTATTAATGAAAAAAATTAACTTAACATTAATAATTTCATTTTTTTATAAAAGGATACATTTTGCAAGCGTCGCTTAAAAAGTTGTTCAAAGCCGGAGTTGGTACTAGTAGGTGGATTTGAAGGTTAATTTATTAAGGTAATAGTGTATACTTGCGGACACGGTGCAAAAGAAAGCGGAATATCGTGGAATTCGTAACTTATCTCTATTTTTTTAAGCACATTTTAAAATTTTCTACCGAATTTTCCGGTATTAAGTTAATTAAAAAGAAATATGTGTAATTAATTATTTAAAAATTACATAAATGTATTTTAATTAGTACATACTTCCAGGAACACAGTCCATATTTAAAATATTCGTTTCACTTACACAGAACACAAATATTTTTCTTTAACGACAAAACTATGTTGTAGCCTGGTCGGCTGCATGCACCGCTAGCAATGAAGTGCCGACTTAGACATGAAATATAAAGGAGGAAATGAACAATTGATCGTCCAAACAATCGGTATTCAGTAGTTCCAACATTACTGTAGCCAACCTGATAGTCGAAAATTCCCATCCAGAAACTTTTTTTTTTCCTTTTTGGCCACGTTTTCAAGATTCTGGCCCACTGTGCGCCGCCTCAATGCATTTGAACCACATGTTCTTTGACGAAAGCCGCCTGATTACATGTGCCACTCTGGTTTTCGAATAATCACTCTTGCGATGATTTGATCAATCGCCGCAATACATTATTTTTGAGTGAATAGCATGTGTCCTTTCAACTCCTTACTACTTCGACTAAAGGCAAGAAAAGTTTTAGTGAAGTCTTCATGTCTTTATCGCCGTATTTGTAATAAGAAATTCTCGTTTCTTCCTAAAAAAAAATTAATTTCCACTCTAGAAAATTCGTTACGCTACGTAAAGTAAAACTGAAATACTTGACAGTTAACGTCATGGTGAGTAGATTTTTTAATAACAATGAATCAATTATAAGATCAAACAAGAAATCAGGAGACATGATAATGAAACCCAGAAAAACAATTATTGTAAAAATAGGCCAAGTCTCGTGTTTGTGGGGGGACAAAAAGTTGTGAGATGTTATTCTGAGCCAAGTCTAAATTTTACAGGGTATATTCTCTTCACTTTGTGAAATAGAATACTTTCTTTCAGTGTTATGAAACGTTTATTTAGAGTAAAAAAACTCTGGTAATTTGGCCATTATGCATACCATGTTTTCAAACTGATGTGGGTTATTGCAAAGTACATACTATGACCTAAGATTGAATATTTTCTACTTTTGATTATTTACTTAAAATTTGGTTTAGATTTAAAAACAAAAATTTAAAACCTAAAAATATACTTAAGACATGTTAAAACAATTTTAATGTCATTTTGCCAATTAAAATATCGTTAACTGTTAATTTTTATCATTTAACATTAAAATTGATTTATTAATTTAACTAACAGAAGTTTATTATTTAATTTATTAACACTTTAAATATGTACGTTTTAAATACATTCGTTACAAGACTGTTGGCGCCAATCCCGCGGGAATGGTGCAAATCCAGCAAAAATCCCTCGGGATTGAAAACAATGCGGGATTGCAATCCTTAATCCTAATATTTTCGCTGAATTTTTGTTATCTAATGCAAAGTGATTCGTCGGATGGATACATTAAGCCTTTCGGAAGAGTAGGCCAGAATTCGCAACCCTATGTTTCTTCATTTTTCATTCATTCACAAGAGTCAGTTAATTAGACACACAAATAAAAAACAAAAGGTTAATTATGAATATAAGGTGGGGAAAGAATTGCTTGCTGAAGACTTGAAATGTAAATATCTTGGAATTACTTTTGATAACAAACTTAACTGGGCAGGACACATTGGACAGGTGGTAGGAAAAGGTTTCAAAATTCTGCACTTGTTGGAGAAAGTGATGAGGGGATGTACGATAGAAGTCAAGGAATTGGGTTACAAAACTTTGGTCAGACCATTGATCGAATATGGTAGTGTAGTATGGGACCCTCATTTTACGTATCAAATACAGGAGTTGGAGAGGATGCAAAAAAGGGCTGCTAGATTTGTTTCTGGAAATTATCGCAGAATGCAATCAGTGACGGATATGATAAAGGAGCTGGAATGGGATTTATTGCAAGACAGGATGAGGATGAGGAGGGTCATGGGAGTGTACAGGGTGTATATTGATGATGAGGCATGGAAAGATATTGCAATAGGTATGAAAAGTAGTGCATGGAAGGGAAAAGATGACCATGACCACAAGCTGGCACTCGATTTCAGGCACAAGGGTGTGGGAAGATTCTCTTTTTTAGGTAAGGGTGACAGGGATTGGAATGAGTTACCAAGAGAAATGATGAATAATTTACCGAAAACTTTGAAAGAATTTAAAGATAAAATTTGTAGAGGGCAAATGTAGGTAGGTGCAGGATAGGGGGAAGATGGGTGTGTAGGGAAATTGCCACCGGAGCCTGTGCTCCATTGCAATTAAATTAAATTAACACACTAGACTGAAAATATACACAAAACAGTCGTCCAGAGTTGAAGTAGTATGTTTGCCCAGAACACTCCAGGCGAATGCCGCGGTGCTTCCTTCAATAGACGATGGCCGAATTCCTTCCCGTTCCTTGTCCCCAGTCCCATCCCGCCTCTAATGACCTCAGCCGTTGACGAGGCATAAAGCCAATAGAAAAAAAATTAAAGTAATATGGTTAATATAATCCTTCATAGAATGAATGATACAAATCATTTTTGACGAAAAACAATTTTCTGTGTTGTATCAAATTTGTTACTGTGCGAAAAATACGAACTCCTGAAAAATCGAAATAGTTTTTCAATAACCTTGAGTAGACTGCACAGCACCATAAATTGTGGAGTTTTCAGACGAACTGTTTAGGAAATTAAGGTGTGAAATTATCTTTTTTTTTTATAGATTTTCACCAATATTTTTTTTTTTACTTATGGCTTTACGCTTCGTCAACGTCGAGGTCATTAGAGGCGGGATTGGACTGGGGACAAGGAACGGGAAGGAATTCGGCCATGGCATTTTGAAGGAAGCATCCCGGCATTCGCCTGGAGCGATTTGAGGAAACCATGGAAAATTCAAATCTGGATTCCGGGACGGGGATTCGAACAAGTGTCCTCCCGAAAGCGAGGCCAGAACGTTAACTACTCACCCACCACGGTCGCTAAGTGGGATATTAGTAGTAATAAATAAGTAAATACGTTTTTTCATTAAATGCTTATCGGTAGAAACATTCGACTGAAGACTAGAAAAATGGAGCCATGCCAACAAAAATAACTTATAGCATTAAACCGAGCGTGGTGGTGTAACGGTTAGCGTTCTGGCCTCGCATTCGGCAGGACGGTGGTTCGAATCCCCGTCCGGGCATTCAGATTTGGGTTTTCCATGGTTTCCCAAATCACTCCAGGCAAATGCCGGGATGCTTCCTTCAAAAGACCATGGCCGAATTCCTTCCCATTCCTTGCCCCCCATCCTTTCCCGTCTCTAAAGACCTAGTTGTTATAGGAGACGTTAAGCAGTTAAAAAAAAATATAGCATTAAATTTCGCGATATAATTCCACGTAGGCCGCTGTACATCTTTCCCTCGCAGATATCGATATGTCAACTTCACGCGTGACTATCGATACTGTTGGTCGAGCGTTTTTTTTACCCGCCCCTCCCTACTTTGCATACGGCCGTATGTCGCCAGCCGCAAAGCGCAGTTTAATACGCGACGCGAAACAATATGTATCGCCGACGTCATCGATAATCGATCAGTCTTCGACAGCACCTGCCGATAGCGCCAGCTTGCGAGACAACTTGCAAAAAAATGATTACTTTGTCATTCCCTCCGGTGCGGCAGTGAAACGTATGCAAAACTTTGCAAACAATCGCTCCAAAAGGGGTGTTAATACTGAGAATACCTTTTAATGAAAACCCTTTCACTAACCGATAGTAATTTATGTTTTTTTTTAAGCTGCACGTAATACTGTCATTCTGGAGTTATGTTGTGACTGTCTCGATGCATGGACCATGATGACTATCGATACTGTCCGATCGATATTAAACCGGACGACACACACACACACTGAATAAGTAACATATTTAGGAAACAAGGAATACAAATTGTATTCAGGACAAATAACACAATACACAAATATTTGAACACCGACACTGAAAACAACCTATATCACCAATCAGGCATATATCAATTAACATGTCAACAGTGTAAAGCAATATATTATATCGGCCAGACATCCAGAAACGTTAACATAAGGTAAAAAGAACATTTTTTTTTACCAGCCTGTCTCTTCTTTCCGTAAGCTTCTTCCACAAACTTCTTTCCTCGCCCATCATTTCCAAAACTCGTTCATTTCTTACTTTGTCTGTCCACTTAATTTTCAGCATTCTTCTGTAGCACCACATTTCAAATGCTTCAATTTTCTTTCTTTCCGGTATTCCTAAAGTCTATGTTTCGCTACCATAAAGCGCTGTGCTCCACACAAAGAGTTTTAAAAAGTTCTTTCTAATTCCTAGATCAATATTTGAAACTAAAAGGTTTCTCTTTTTCATGAAGGCTCTTTTTGCTAATGCTATTCTGCTTTTAACATCATTCCTGCTTCGGCCATCGGTTGTAATTTTACTTCCCAAGGAACAGAACTCACTTACTTCTCCTATTGCATCCGATCCTATTTTTATATTTAATCTGCTAGTATTGGTATCATTTCTGCTTCATTTCATCACTTTTGTCTTGCTTTGATTTATATTCAGTCCAAAATCTTCCTTCAGTATTTTGTTCATGCCATTAAGTAACTTCTCAATATCCTCAGCCCTCTCTGCTAACAAGACAATGTCGTCAGCAAATCGTAGCATACTGATTTTTTTTCTCCCTGAAAACTTATGCCACATGGAATTTTTTTTTTTTTTACTTTCTTCATTGCTTCATGGCTTCATATTAGAGCAATAACATGTACAAAGCATCCTACATTCGCCGAACATTTACTAGACCATAACCACCCCTCTACTTCCCTACAGACAGACATGAGGATATTAAATATTAACAATCACAGACAACACTTGTGAACAATTCAAGAAAACTACCACATACACAAAGCCATAGGAATGGGAAAATCACTATTGAATGAATTCACCAATTTAACCAATAAATCACTATTTAACTCACTAAAAATAAACACTACACAGGGAAACTAATTCAAACTGTTCAACTCAATAAAAATAACCACCACACACACAAAACAACTGATGAAAATAGAGAAATAATTTAATATAGCAATATAACAAACAAAAATGAAACAAAGTTGGTAGCACTGGATATCACCAAAACATGTACGTTATGCAGCAGACAAATGCAACAAGAAGCTTACAGTCAATATTTCAATGGATATAATGCCAACTGTTAAGTCAGAAATACGTATAAGTGTAAAACAGTTTTGTATTTGTGAAAAAGATCTGTAAAAACATAAAGTGCTATACTAGACCGCCATGTAAAATATCATCATCCTAGCTGCCAGTACAATGTAAATATGTATATAATAATCTATAATTCCTTTGTAAAATGTAATGAAACTAGTGTTGCCCAAAATCGGTCTTGGTCTTGCAGTCTTGGTCTTGCATTTTTGCAAGACCAAGACCAAGACCAGGTGTATTGATGCAAGACCAAGACCAAGACTGGCCAAGTCTCGTCTTGTTCTTGCATTTGGGCAACACTAAATGAAACACGTGTAAAACAAATTCACAGCCGCTGACGATGCCCCACAGCATAAGGGCGAAACGCTTATGGGAATAAAGTAACATTAACATCAACAGTTGTTTCCAGACGGAATTTTGATTTATAATCTATTAACCATCTACTGCGGAAGATAGCATAAAACCAGATTTGCAAACCTGACTACATTTCATGATATCACCGTAGTTTAACTTATACCATATCATTTCGTAATTGATATAGAAACTGATAAAATTCATAATTGAGACAAAAGTAGCAAATTCCTAAAGCTTTTCGGATGGGGACTTTAATCCTGGCGGCCCCCTGGTTTCTTTCAGGACTGAATAGGCTAGCACCAGGTTTCACCCCCCCCCCCTTTTCCAGCTTTCATTCATTCACAACACAAACAACACAGAACATACACATAAAACAGTCACCTACACGAAAACATTAAACATACCCTTCTATTACTGGGGAAAGCAAAGGGAAAAACAGCACAATTTAAATTTCCTAAGAAATAGTAGAGGAGAAGGTGGTAATATGGACCCCCATTTTGTTTTTGTATTATAAAATGAATATTATTAATCAAAAATAGGGGTGATTAACACAGTTACAATCTGATGTTAGTTACTGAACATATTATAATAGGTAGAGGCGTCTAAAACCACATTTTATATTTTTTAAAATTCGATTTTCAAAAGTCGACAAATTCTTCAGAAAATGGGATGTGCAGTTAATATGGTCCCTCTAGTGTTTGTAATATGGACCCCCTTATTAATGTAAGGAAATATTGGAGAATAAATTATTACAACTGCTTTGTGACAAAAAAAAAAAAAAACAAGTTTATTATACATAAGAAAATATAAGGAGATATAGTAGATATAAGGAGATATAAAAAATGAAATATAGATCACAATATGGAAAAAAAATGAACCACAGAAATCGGAGACATACGCCTCCTTCTCTGCCTCTGCACATTTGTTATAAGTCATAAGAGAACACATTAGGCACTGGACTCATAATTCCCCGCGGATGTTATTGGAGAAGTTAACATAAAAAAAAGACATCATACGCCTTCTTGATTTGGTTGAGGATTTCCAATTGGGATGTAAAAAAGAGATTCACTGGAGCAAGTGGAGAGCTGCATCCCAGCATCATCATCGTCACTGCTGTCATCTGGGGGTTGGTGTTTTGGGTTGATCTACTTTGATTTCTCACACCCATGACCCAGAATCCATTCACAGCGTTTAATCCTATGGTACATAATAGGCACACCTTTCCACTAAGAGACGCTATATCGTAAGGTCCAACAGGTCTTTTTTCATGGAGCATCCATTGTCTGATGTTTTCGCTGTAATGGGTCTTCAGGGCTCCCATGAAAGTTCGGTCTAACGGTTGCAATTTATGCATTGTGTGGGATGGTAAGCACAAAATCGTGATGTAATTCTTCCTCAATAAGTGTATCACTTCGATTTTTCTTGTGTGAGAAAACTGGCCGTCAAGGATAAGTAGTATAGGCGAGTTTTATCAACAAAATGAGCCAACCAGTCTTTGAACAAATTTGCTTGAACCCATCCAGATGGATGGGCTCTTCCAATAGACCCAAGAGGGGCTCCTTTTATAGGGAGATTCGACATGTTTGTTCTCAGGAAAATCGACATCGGAGGGACAGAAGAAGCTCCTGCACTCATTGAACAGATGACTGTTATCAAAGATCCACGTTCTGCCGAAGTCAGAGAATATATTTGATGTTTATCTTTACTGGCAATTACCTGTGGTATCTTGGTCTCAACTATACTGCAAATACGGGAGTAAAACCTTTCGCGCGAGCATATCATAATCCATTTTGTTTTCGAATTGACAGCTCGTCTAACGAAATGGTCTAGCCAAGCCCTGTCAGTAACTTCATTTCTAGAGTTGGTTTTAATGCCATTTCTAACTGCCAGTTGTATGCCATTCAGCAAACATCCAAGCGAGTGAAACCGTAATATTTTGCTTCCATATACTGCAAGTACCCTATTATTTCATTTTCTAGTGCTTCAGGTAGAGCTGGTTTTCTTCCTAGTTTCTTTGTGGTGATCTCAGCTCCCTGAAATGTACTAGCCTCTTTTAGATATCTTCGCAAGGTTGTCTTCGGCACCTCAAAATGTTTCGAAGTCTCAATCACAGAAGATATTGCTTCTTTCATCTTATCCTTGTCCCATAATTGCCTTCTACTGATCAGTTTTGGTGTCAAGATGGCTCAAGGCAGCAGAAAAATAAATTAACCACAAATATTAAAGCTGCTTGTAATATGGACCCTGGAGTCCATATTACCATCACCTACGGGGGCCATATTGCAGACATGAACATATTAGAAAAAAGTAATTATAGGATAAAAACTAAAATCCCCAGAACTTTCTAGTCTGTGTTAAACTGTTGGCAATAGCCTCTAAATCATATGCATGGTACCTAGAACTAAGTATTTATCAGTCATGGTAGGTTAAAATCAAGAAATTTACATACCTTTCAAAGTTTTGAAAATCATAAAAACACAATTCACCTCACAACTACTCAGCGACTACGCCGAATGGTTTCCAGCGATCCTACCAGCCAGTTAGTATACTAGTGGACTAGTTCCAGTGTACTCCACTAGATTTCAGCACATTGTTATTAAAATACGGAGGGGGGCCATATAATATGCAGGGGCCATATTACCACCTTCTCCTCTACCCATTAGCCTAACGGTTTAATATATACTAATGATCGCCCAGGGGTCGAAATTCGACAGTAATTAATTATTTAGTTTCTTTCGTGAAAGAGTAATGATCATAATTTTAATTAGTTTTTTGCTTTCTATTTACCGATGGTTCATTTGAATTTAGTCCATCATACAATGATTTAAAATATTCTTTTTGACTCAAGAATAAGACTGCTTTTTGCTTTATGATAACATGAAGTAAATGCATTCCTTCACCCTAAAAGTAATTTCTGATTCGAAATGTTTTGCATTTCAAAACCTGCATTGTAAATTCGAAACTATCAAAATTTCTTGGAATGATATTTAGTGCGCATTTAAATGTATCCATCAAAATAAATATCATTTTGTGTGTTCACTATTTAAATTTGGTCTATTATCATTTTGAATTTCACGCAAATAGGTACTCCCTGTTTTTTGTCTCTCTCTTTCTCAGACTTGTCAAGGCTTATATCAAGGAGTAATTAAAGGAGATGCAAATATCTGACTTAAAAAAAAAATCGTAATGAAATTCAAAAATCAAAAGTCCCTCAAACAAAGTTTAACCTTTCAAATAATAAAAAGACCATATAGTATCTGGCAGAACCACTTCATTCCTTTTCGAAATTTTCTTTTTATAACTTCAAAGATTCTACTTTATGCGAGTGTTTTGTTTCACCAAAAACCACAGAGTATCTCAATGCTGGGAATACACGTCAGATAGTTGGCTGCGATCAGATTTCACGCACACACACGTTCACGAATTTAATTTTTATTTAATAATGAATTTTTAACATGTATTAACTATGCTTATATTTTTTTCTTTACTATTGACCAAAGATCACAGACATTGGCAGAATCGCTAAGTATCGTTACCACTAAAAAAGCAATAGAATGTAAGCAACGAATGTTTTTTTATTTTATGTATTTGTAACACACATTATACATGCATTTTAGCTTCCTGCATTTCTTCTCGATATAATCTTTAACTATGCCAAATCTCACACTTCTCCGTGCGCGCAATATTCTTAAAAAGAGATCCGAAGTTTTTGCTTAGCGTGTTAATATATAGATATATACACACTGGTCAGTCAAAACATTGTGACCACCTACTTACCAGCATATTGGTTCACCTTTCTAACGCAATACAGCAGCAATTCGGCGTAGCATGGATTCTACAAGTCCTTGTTAGGTTTCCGGAGTTGTCTGGCACCAGATGTCTACGCAAAGGTCACGCAATTCCCTTAAATTACGGGCCGGTGGTTTGTGGGCGCGGCGGCTGGGAACGAGCATCTCTGAAACGGCGAGGCTGGTCGGCTGTTGGCGTGCTACTGTAGTGAGCATCTATGCAGAGTGGTTGGAGGACGGTGAAACCACGACTGGGCGACAAGGTGGTGGACGTCCACGCCTCATCACAGAACGTGGAGGTCGGAGGCTTTAAAGCGAGATGTCTACGCACAGGTCACGCAATTCCCTTAAATTTCGGGCCGGTGGTTTGTGGGCGCGGCGGCTGGGAACGAGCATCTCTGAAACGGCGAGGCTGGTCGGCTGTTGGCGTGCTACTGTAGTGAGCATCTATGCAGAGTGGTTGGAGGACGGTGAAACCACGACTGGGCGACAAGGTGGTGGACGTCCACGCCTCATCACAGAACGTGGAGGTCGGAGGCTTAAAGAGAGATGTCTACGCACAGGTCACGCAATTCCCTTAAATTACGGACCGGTGGTTTGTGGGCGCGGCGGCTGGGAACGAGCATCTCTGAAACGGCGAGGCTGGTCGGCTGTTGGCGTGCTACTGTAGTGAGCATCTATGCAGAGTGGTTGGAGGACGGTGAAACCACGACTGGGCGACAAGGTGGTGGACATCCACGCCTCATCACAGAACGTGGAGGTCGGAGGCTTAAAGCGGGATGTCTACGCACAGGTCACGCAATTCCCTTATATTACGGGCCGGTGGTTTGTGGGCGCGGCGGCTGGGAACGAGCATCTCTGAAACGGCGAGGCTGGTCGGCTGTTGGCGTGCTACTGTAGTGAGCATCTATGCAGAGTGGTTGAAGGACGGTGAAACCACGACTGGGCGACAAGGTGGTGGACGTCCACGCCTCATCACAGAACGTGGAGGTCGGAGGCTTAAAGCGGGATGTCTACGCACAGGTCACGCAATTCCCTTATATTACGGGCCGGTGGTTTGTGGGCGCGGCGGCTGGAACGAGCATCTCTGAAACGGCGAGGCTGGTCGGCTGTTGGCGTGCTACTGTAGTGAGCATCTATGCAGAGTGGTTGAAGGACGGTGAAACCACGACTGGGCGACAAGGTGGTGGACGTCCACGCCTCATCACAGAACGTGGAGGTCGGAGGCTTAAAGCGGGATGTCTACGCACAGGTCACGCAATTCCCTTATATTACGGGCCGGTGGTTTGTGGGCGCGGCGGCTGGGAACGAGCATCTCTGAAACGGCGAGGCTGGTCGGCTGTTGGCGTGCTACTGTAGTGAGCATCTATGCAGAGTGGTTGAAGGACGGTGAAACCACGACTGGGCGACAAGGTGGTGGACGTCCACGCCTCATCACAGAACGTGGAGGTCGGAGGCTTAAAGCGGGATGTCTACGCACAGGTTACGCAATTCCCTTATATTACGGGCCGGTGGTTTGTGGGCGCGGCGGCTGGGAACGAGCATCTCTGAAACGGCGAGGCTGGTCGGCTGTTGGCGTGCTACTGTAGTGAGCATCTATGCAGAGTGGTTGAAGGACGGTGAAACCACGACTGGGCGACAAGGTGGTGGACGTCCACGCCTCATCACAGAACGTGGAGGTCGGAGGCTTAAAGCGGGATGTCTACGCACAGGTTACGCAATTCCCTTATATTACGGGCCGGTGGTTTGTGGGCGCGGCGGCTGGGAACGAGCATCTCTGAAACGGCGAGGCTGGTCGGGCTGTTGGCGTGCTACTGTAGTGAGCATCTATGCAGAGTGGTTGGAAGGACGGTGAAACCACGACTGGGCGACAAGGTGGTGGACGTCCACGCCTCATCACAGAACGTGGAGGTCGGAGGCTTAAAGCGAGATGTCTACGCACAGGTCACGCAATTCCCTTAAATTACGGGCAGGTGGTTTGTGGGCGCGGCGGCTGGGAACGAGCATCTCTGAAACGGCGAGGCTGGTCGGCTGTTGGCGTGCTGCTGTAGTGAGCATCTATGCAGAGTGGTTGAAGGACGGTGAAACGTGACTGGGCGACAAGGTGGTGGACGTCCACGCCTCATCACAGAACGTGGAGGTCGGAGGCTTAAAGCGAGATGTCTACGCACAGGTCACGCAATTCCCTTAAATTACGGGCAGGTGGTTTGTGGGCGCGGCGGCTGGGAACGAGCATCTCTGAAACGGCGAGGCTGGTCGGCTGTTGGCGTGCTGCTGTAGTGAGCATCTATGCAGAGTGGTTGGAGGACGGTGAAACCACGACTGGGCGACAAGGTGGTGGACGTCCACGCCTCATCACAGAACGTGGAGGTCGGAGGCTTAAAGCGAGATGTCTACGCACAGGTCACGCAATTCCCTTAAATTACGGGCAGGTGGTTTGTGGGCGCGGCGGCTGGGAACGAGCATCTCTGAAACGGCGAGGCTGGTCGGCTGTTGGCGTGCTGCTGTAGTGAGCATCTATGCAGAGTGGTTGAAGGACGGTGAAACGTGACTGGGCGACAAGGTGGTGGACGTCCACGCCTCATCACAGAACGTGGAGGTCGGAGGCTTAAAGCGGGATGTCTACGCACAGGTTACGCAATTCCCTTATTTTACGGGCCGGTGGTTTGTGGGCGCGGCGGCTGGGAACGAGCATCTCTGAAACGGCGAGGCTGGTCGGCTGTTGGCGTGCTACTGTAGTGAGCATCTATGCAGAGTGGTTGGAGGACGGTGAAACCACGACTGGGCGACAAGGTGGTGGACGTCCACGCCTCATCACAGAACGTGGAGGTCGGAGGCTTAAAGCGAGATGTCTACGCACAGGTCACGCAATTCCCTTAAATTACGGGCCGGTGGTTTGTGGGCGCGGCGGCTGGGAACGAGCATCTCTGAAACGGCGAGGCTGGTCGGCTGTTGGCGTGCTACTGTAGTGAGCATCTATGCAGAGTGGTTGGAGGACGGTGAAACCACGACTGGGCGACAAGGTGGTGGACGTCCACGCCTCATCACAGAACGTGGAGGTCGGAGGCTTAAAGCGAGATGTCTACGCACAGGTCACGCAATTCCCTTAAATTACGGGCAGGTGGTTTGTGGGCGCGGCGGCTGGGAACGAGCATCTCTGAAACGGCGAGGCTGGTCGGCTGTTGGCGTGCTGCTGTAGTGAGCATCTATGCAGAGTGGTTGAAGGACGGTGAAACGTGACTGGGCGACAAGGTGGTGGACGTCCACGCCTCATCACAGAACGTGGAGGTCGGAGGCTTAAAGCGAGATGTCTACGCACAGGTCACGCAATTCCCTTAAATTACGGGCAGGTGGTTTGTGGGCGCGGCGGCTGGGAACGAGCATCTCTGAAACGGCGAGGCTGGTCGGCTGTTGGCGTGCTACTGTAGTGAGCATCTATGCAGAGTGGTTGGAGGACGGTGAAACCACGACTGGGCGACAAGGTGGTGGACGTCCACGCCTCATCACAGAACGTGGAGGTCGGAGGCTTAAAGCGAGATGTCTACGCACAGGTCACGCAATTCCCTTAAATTACGGGCAGGTGGTTTGTGGGCGCGGCGGCTGGGAACGAGCATCTCTGAAACGGCGAGGCTGGTCGGCTGTTGGCGTGCTACTGTAGTGAGCATCTATGCAGAGTGGTTGGAGGACGGTGAAACCACGACTGGGCGACAAGGTGGTGGACGTCCACGCCTCATCACAGAACGTGGAGGTCGGAGGCTTAAAGCGAGATGTCTACGCACAGGTCACGCAATTCCCTTAAATTACGGGCAGGTGGTTTGTGGGCGCGGCGGCTGGGAACGAGCATCTCTGAAACGGCGAGGCTGGTCGGCTGTTGGCGTGCTACTGTAGTGAGCATCTATGCAGAGTGGTTGGAGGACGGTGAAACCACGACTGGGCGACAAGGTGGTGGACGTCCACGCCTCATCACAGAACGTGGAGGTCGGAGGCTTAAAGCGAGATGTCTACGCACAGGTCACGCAATTCCCTTAAATTACGGGCAGGTGGTTTGTGGGCGCGGCGGCTGGGAACGAGCATCTCTGAAACGGCGAGGCTGGTCGGCTGTTGGCGTGCTACTGTAGTGAGCATCTATGCAGAGTGGTTGAAGGACGGTGAAACGTGACTGGGCGACAAGGTGGTGGACGTCCACGCCTCATCACAGAACGTGGAGGTCGGAGGCTTAAAGCGAGATGTCTACGCACAGGTCACGCAATTCCCTTAAATTACGGGCAGGTGGTTTGTGGGCGCGGCGGCTGGGAACGAGCATCTCTGAAACGGCGAGGCTGGTCGGCTGTTGGCGTGCTACTGTAGTGAGCATCTATGCAGAGTGGTTGAAGGACGGTGAAACGTGACTGGGCGACAAGGTGGTGGACGTCCACGCAGAACGTGGAGGTTTGTGTCTAACCACAAATCTTAAAAACAATTTTTAAATGTCAAGTTCCATTTGTTGGTCAGCAATTTTCGGATCGGAATCTGTCCAAAACCATTTTACAGGAAATGTTACGGGTCTCAGAATAGCGCATACAACTCTGGCCGATTTCCTTCCCCTTATTGAGACGTTTGGGGGAAAAAAAAAAACTGCATGTGGTTTCAACAGTAAATTTTGTTCGTATGCAAAGTTCTATCGCTGTAGGATAAAAACTGTGGGTTTGTATAGAATCATTGGCGCAAATAAAGGAGGGAGAGACTAAATGTTTTTTGTAAACCTTATGTAGACAGTATTTTTCTTTTTCCTTTATAGTATAGGTGTGCAAAGTTGCATCGAAAACGGATAAAAATGTGGGTTTCTATTATAATTAAGGGGTATAAAGGATGAGAAAGCGTGTTTTTTTTTTGTCAGAAACCATATCCATGAATAAATATACATATATGATAAGTTTCATAGTGATTGGTCAAACTGTCTCAACTATAGCTTTGTATAAAGTATTTTTTTTTTTTTTTTTATTCCTGTCAACAGTCTTTCGACTGGTTTGATGCAATCCTCCATCCTTTCCTTCTTCTGCTAACCTCTTCATCTCTACATACCCTTTACAACCCACGTCCTCAATTATCTGCTTCATATATTCTAATCTCTGTCTTCCTCTACAGTTCTGTTCCCTCCACTAACAAATTAACCAATCCAGCATGTCTCAAAATATGACCTACCAGCCTGTCTCTTCTTTCTGTAAGCTTCTTCCACAAACCTCTTTCCTCACCCATCATTTCCAGTTTCCGTTCATTTCCTGATTTACCTGTACATTTAATTTTTCAGCGTTCTTCAGCATTCTGTAGCACCACATTTCCAATGTTTCAATGTTATTTCTTTCTGGTATTCCTAAAGTCCATGTTTCGCTACCGTAAAGTGCTGTGCTCCAAACAGTTTTTTTTTTTTTTTTTTTAAATCTAATTCCTAGACAATATTTCATCAAGGCTGTTTTTGCCAGTGCTATTCTGCTTTTAACATCATTTCAGCTTTGGCCATCGGTTGCAATTTTGCTTCCCAAGTAAAAGAATTCGCTTATTTCTCCTATTGCATCTGATCCTTTTTTTATATTTAATCTACTGTGATTGGTATCATTTCTGCTACATTTTATCACTTTTGTCTTGCTTTGATTTATATTCAGTCCAAAACCTTCCTTCAATGTTTTGTTCATGACAATCAGTAATTTCTCAATGTCCTCAGCCCTTTCTGCTAACAAGACAATGTCATCAGCAAATCGTAGCATGCTGATTTTTTCTCCCTGAAAACTTATGCCACATGGAAATTTTTCTTTGGCTTTCTTTATTGTTTCTTCTACATACAAGTTGAATATTAACGGGGATAGACTACAACCTTGTCTCCCACCCTTTTTAACTGATGCATGTCTCTCGTGATTCTCTACTTTTATTACAGCCACTTGATTCTTATATAGCTTGTAGAGTATTCTTGTATCTCGATACTTTAGACCTGACTTGTTTAAAATTTTGAACATCTTGTCTCATCTAACATTATGTAAAGCTTTTTCTAAATCAACAAATGCCATAAAAGTTTTTCTTGATCCGCCCTTCAAGTGTTAATCTTAAAGACAGAATTGCTTCCCTTGTACCGCGATTTTTCCTAAATCCAAACTGATCTTCACCTACTATGTCTTCTACTACCTTTTTCGTTCTTCTGTATATGTTAGACCAATGGTGCGATAATTCTCACATTTGTCGGCTTGCGCTTTTAGGGAAAAAAATGAATTAAATTATTTGCACTAAAAAACGGTTCGACTAATTCCAGCGTCAAGCTCAAGTCCACGTAACCGAACCCTCCTCCCGCCTTTCCATCGCTCTGATTTTCCATGGTTTCTCCAAATCACTCCAGGCGGATGCCGGGATGCTTCCTTCAAAAGGCCATGGCCGAATAAAAAATAATGCCCACCACTCTAACGGCCTATTCGCAGTACAACTTGTAGGACCTACGATGATCCGATTTTCCTATAAGGGACTCTTGTTCGTCCGTGAAAGTGGTTATAGGACTACACGTAGGACGTGTTGAATGTTGTTGGACCTACACGGGTGCTTGCCGTCCAACAAGCTATGGCGTTGGATCCTGCGAGTGTGCGATAAGGACACATGGTGTGCCGCGAGAAAATACGAGTGGAAAGGACTGCGTGGGACATTTTGTTGGACTCCTTCTAGTAGCGAGAATGGGTGAGCGCATCCTACAGTAGTTCCACGCGGATGTCCTGTAAGTTGGATCATGAATAGGTCACTTTACTTTACATGCAAGTTCAAACTAGTAAATTCGTCACTCAGGTAATAACACCATTCAGTTCATTGTTATTGTAAGATATTCAGAAAAAAACAACCACATTGTTGATAGCTTAGGGACGATGGGCAGAATTTCATATAAAGAGAAAGAATAATATATATTACAATGTAAACAAAACATCCGCTATACATCCGCATAAAAATTGCGGAAGCGGAGGTATGATTTCACGCGGAAGTTCTGCACTTGCGGATGCGGATGTGGAGCTCCGATAAATCCCTAGTGCGAAGTCACGAGTAATACCAAGCGATTTGTAATAAACCCTGTATACTAAAAGGCTCAAGGGACCGCTTTACTTCAAATGCAAGTTCAAACCCGTAAATTCGTCGCTTAGATAATAACATCATTCAGTTCATTGTTACTGCTATTGCAAGATCTTCCCGAAAAAAACAACCACATTGTTGATAGCTTAGTGATGATGAGCCGAATTTTCATATAAAAAGAAAAGAATAATATATACTACAATGTAAACAAAACCTCCGCTATACATCCGCATTAAAAAATTGCGGAAGCGGAAGTTCCGCACCTGTGGATGCGGATGTTGACCTCCGTTAAATCCCTAGTACGAAGTCACGAGTAATACCAAGTGATTTATTATAACCCTGTATACTAAAAGGCTCAAGGTTCATAGGAAAACGTTGGATTAAACGATTCGTGAATTTGAAATGAAATCTGAATTCGCCAAACCCTAATACTTGAAACACTTACAGACAGTTTCCCCGAATCACTCCAGGCGAATGCCGGGATGCTTCCTTCAAAAGGCCTGGTCGATTCCTTCCTGTTCCTTGCCCCCGGTCCTTTCCCACCTCTAATGACCTTAGCCGTCGACGAGGAGTTAAAAAAAAAAAAAAATGACTTTACAGACACAGTTTCAAAACTAAAATTGATTGCGAAATCTCAAATCCTATCTACATAAATACAGATGTACGGTAAGGTGATGGTTTGTCACCCATTTTGTTCAACTGTGTCTAAGAGAAAATTGTACAATTTGGAATAATAAATGAAGGAACACAAAATTTCACAATAATTTTGGGTGGAGAAAAACAAGGTGTTGAAATTAATTGCCTGGCATTTGCTGACGATTTCGCTATACTTTAAGAGAACATTACAAATGCGGAAAACACAAATCATTCTCTTGGAAAGCAATACGCAACAAACAGCTTTTAGAAATTTCTGTAGTAAAAACTAAATTATTACGAACATTAAAAACGATCCAAATTTTTAACGTCAAATATTGAACAAATAGAGAAAGTAAAATAAATAAACAAATAATAACATCTGGGTGAAATAATTTAAGGAAACGGATTAGATAAATTTTGCCTTATAAGGAAGAATACACAGGATGGAAAGAGTGTGCGGCATCACTATAATTTTCATATAAAAAGTGTTTGTCTAAAAATCTTAAAATAAGGCACTACAACTCGGTAGTGAAACTAGAATGTCTATGTGGTAGTGAATGTGTAGTGTTTGTAAGACTATTGCCTTTCTTGGGGTTGACATGATACTACTTACTGTAGACCGAACTTCGTGCTTGCTAAAGTTTTAATTACTAACATACAGCACTAGAAGCCGGATAGATGAGTTCGTAGTCGCTGCCGGTCGCCAGATAGGGTCCAAACCAGTCCGATAAAAGTGTGAGGATAACTAATTAAGAGAAATCTTCAAGTATTAAGTAATGAAAATAGGTTCTCCACACATTTATTAGAATAAAGTACACATCGAACCAGTTGGCCACTATCAGAATTTAGATGATAAGGCTATTGAAACTTCGTAATCCGTCGATTGCAAGATTCTTAGAAAAAAAGGAAAGTTATTAATCCAAATCAGTCCACACTAAATTACTTTCGATGCCACACTTCACTGTTCTGGTATCTCAACACACTGTTCAAATCAATTTAAAACATACGCCGCAATGGTTAAGCTAGTTCATTCATTCTTCTTACTTCTTGCTACACCCGCACAGTTAGTATAGCGTCTCACATTACGCGACGCGAGCCGTCCGCTACCATACCTCGATAACGACTGACTTTAAACAATGTAGTCATGCGCTCATTTCGGAGCGGCGGAATGCTACTGTTATGTTACATGTTGAACTATAGATTGGATAAACTGGAATTACTAGAAAGAAGAATCATGAGAAAAATCTTGTGTCCAGTTAAAACCACAGAACTATGGAGATTAAGAAGTAATAAGGAAGAGAACCACAACATAGAAAATATAACAGAATCAATAAGATAAAGCAGATTGCTGTTTTTTGAGATATATAAATGACAGATTAAAAAAAACATATTCAATTACCTTTGGGAAAAAAATTAACATCAACCAACTGGATTCAAGAGGTTAAGAAAGATTTGGAAAGAAATAAGAGAAGAGGAAATTATGGAAAGAGAGATCTTTATGTATGGGAGGATTCCAAGGCGAAGAAAGAAATCTGGTCCAAGTGGTCTAAGAAGAGAGGAAGAAACATAGTGAAATGATGAATAAATACTGGATTGAATGGAAGAATAAGCAACAACAAAGGATGAGGAATTTAATTGAAACGTGGTCCCAGAAGGCCTTATCGGAGAGAAGAAGAAAGGCTGAAAGGTTGAGGAACATGGAAACATTTAACAGAGAAATTGCATTTATCATTAGGAAAGACGTGAAACACTTTGTGAGAGAAATAACATATTTTGTCACGAAATTTTGTAAACTAGGTGAACAGTGATAGACAGACGGGTAGCTTGTGTAGGTCTGTGTAATGTTATATCAGTCACTCAGCCTTTGTTCCTCTCTCAGTGGGTTTGTATATAGCCTGTGCATAAAGTTCACCTAGTCATTTAGTAAAAGGCTGAAGCGTCGTGATCGGTGGATCTCATATTGATGAACTTTGTCCCTGGAAAACTCGAAGCATTTCTGTGTAGTATGAAGCGGGTTACGATGCGCAGGAGTAAATTTGAGCGGGGAAGAACAAGGGTTGATTCCCAGTTGACGGGTCGCTGGTTCGAGCACCCCCGGGGAGAGAAGTTGCTGTCAAGTGGAGGGGACTCTTATGGTAGGGGGGATCCGTGCTGGACAGCAAGTACGCAATTTCTTTTGGTCAGTCGACTGTAACGGTCAAGTGCAAAGTGTTGTGCAGCCGACTGAATGGCTTTCCACGAGGCACTCCAGTATACTAACCAGGCCGGTAACCAGCGGGCGGTTGACCACTCGCTGGTGCGTCGAATTGGTAATCACACCGCGGTTTATTTATCTTATGGCCATAGCACATAATCAATAACACAATCATATACAATTGTTTCACACCAATAAAATGTAACATTAAATTAAAATTCAAAATCAGCATGGTGCAGCCACTGTAGAGCTTCACTTGAAATGTCTATAAAGTCTATCGGTGATCCCCTGAAGGCGTAGTGGGCAATCAAAGGTCACGTGACGGATGGTTTGTTTTTCCTCACCACAGTCGTAATTCGGTGAATCTCTCATTCCCCATGAGTACAGAGCTGAAGCAGATCTGCGATGACCAGTCCTAACTCTGTTAAGAGCTGCCCAGGTCTTGAGAGAAAGGTCGAGTCCCTTTTGTGCCTGTTGATTGGTAGTGCCATTCTGGTGGGGCTGAGGCTATCCACTCCAATATCCATGCTTTTCTCCCGTAAAAATTATCAGATATAACCTGTTTTGCAGTTTTTGCTTGGAGTTCTTGATTTAAGTCTCTGAAATTGGGTTTACCATGCCGTTGTGGATGGGCAGATCCAAGTTATGACAGATCTTATTATATTGGGCAATTAGGCTATTGTGTCGTCTTATTGTAGGCGGTTCGATGTACACAAAACGGGTAGCCAGACAGTGGAGTGGTCTTGATACATCCGCTAATTAATCCGCATTGTCTGCTTCAAAACTGTGTTGATCTTGTTGTCGTGGATGCTATTTATCCAGACAGATGAGCAGTACTCGCTGCAGAATAAACAAAGCTCAGTGCTCAAGTGTGAAGTGTGGAGGCGGATTCTCCCCAGGAGATGCCAGTTAACTTCTGCAGAATATTATTTCTGGCTCTTAGTTTTGCTGCAAGGTTGTTTAAATATTTATTGTACGACAAGGTGCGATCGATTAAGACTCCCAAATATTTGGGAAGGGGTTGTATCGGAGGGGAATGCCATCAAGAAGAACGTCAAGTGAGAAATTCACCGCCCGATTGTTAAGATGGAAGACACTAGTTTCCGTCTTGCTAGAACTGGGTAAGAGACGCCATTTCCTAAAATAGTTACTCAGGGTTTTGAGGTCTGCTGTTAAACTATTTTCAATTTGCTGAACGTTATCAGATTGTTGTACTACTGCAAGATCGTCAGCATAAGAGAACTGTCTGGCCTCTGTTTGAGAAATATCAGAAATATATACATTAAAAACAAGTGGGGCAAGAACTGAGCCTTGAGGCAGACCATTATTCACTCTTCTTACTTTGCTTATCTATTGTCTGAAACAACCTGAAAAGTTCGGTATTGATCAGACAAGTGAGATTTTTGCACTTTAAAATATTCAGCAGTTTGTATACCACGCCCTCTCTCCAAACTGTATCGTAGGTTGCGGTAAGGTCTACAAATACAGCACCAGTCTTCGATCGTCTCTCGAATCCTGCTTCTATGTGAGTTGCCAAGGCCAGGACCTGATCCTCGCAGTTTCTTGCAGGTCTAAAACCTACCTGTTCAAATGGGAGGTTTGAGAAAAAATTGAACAGATTCTATTGTAGATGATCCTTTCAAATAACTTGTAAGTAGCACTTAGAAGTGAAATAGGTCTAAAATTCTCTGGAACTTCAAGGCAGTATCCAGGCTTCAGAATGGCTATGATCTTTGCCCTTTTAAACTCGGCAGGAATGACACTTGTCAGTAGTATGTTAGTAAAGAAGCGAGCCAAACATATTTTGGTATGTTTTCCACAGTGTGTAAGGAACTCTGGGTGAGCTTCGTCAACACCTGGAGCCTTCCATTCTTCATTTGTTTGATGACCCTTGCCACCTCTACATCGGTGACAGGGGATGGGAGGTTTGTAGGGGCAGAGTACAATCTTTTTAGATAGAACAATTGTTTTTCCCTTTCCGAGTATGATCTTTATCGGCGCTCACTCTAGACATGTTGGCAAGTCGACTTGCGATTTGGTCTGAAGTGACCTGATGCTTTGCTTGAGGGTTATGTTGGGTTCCATTTAGCTTTTTAATGAGGCTTTCCGGCTGGACTTCTTGAAGTTCAATTCTCATTTATTTACAATATTATATAACAAACCTAGAATAACTCATAGCCTCCCCTGATACCCTTGATACGGCGAGGACAGTTATCCTTGCGACTAATGTCAGAGCTTGGATTCCCGTCAGCTTCAATAGTTTTTAACAATCCCCATTCTAACTTTGCCAACGCTGGATCATTCCCACCTGCGTTAATGGTGGTGCTGGCGGTTGCTCTTTGCGTAGACTGCTTCCACCTTCGGCTGCTGCTGCGATTACCACCGGCTCGCCTCGGTTACTTCCAGTTGTGCCCTGCCAGCCAGACCCTCTTCGCTCTGTGTAGTCCGTTTTGATCATTACTTATCCTCACTCCCTTGTACCTAGTGGGGAGACTTACTATCCAACCATGGAGCCCATTGATGCAGTCATCCCTAACCGAATGATGTCGCGCTTGCTCCATTGTTGCTGACTCGATGAGCCACTCTGCAGGTGGCTGCCATCTGCGTCGCCACATTCCGTTGGCTGCAGCTGTTTACCTGACCTGGCTAGCTGTAGCGTTTTACATCTTTTATGTTCCAGCAATTCTCTAAAAACACCAGTGGGCAACCACAACATGCACAAGTATAATACATAGCTGATAAATTGTGAAAGCTCTGACTGTAGTATCGGACTGTAGTATCTGTAGCTTATATCTAAATATCTCTATATAGTATAGCTCTTGTGAACAAGATTATGCGAGGCGTTTATTGCATGGAGATATACGGTTTAAGTTTTTCTCCTCGCTCTGATTTTAATGTTACGCTATCATCCCGAACCACTCAGTTCGCTCAAAAGCCCCTGCACCCCGATGCCACCCTGAAGCCTCGACACGTTGTGTGTTGCAGTGCCCATCTACCAGGGCGAGGTGCTGAAGCTGTCCAAGGTGTCGCGGTCCGAGATGGGCGCCTACCTGTGCATCGCCTCCAACGGTGTGCCGCCCTCCGTCAGCAAGCGCGTCATGGTCAACGTGCACTGTGAGTAAACATGAACAGGGTGACCACACAAGCAAAACCTGCGGGTCTTCCCCAGGCAGCAATTCATCCACCTCCACTAACTTCACACACATCCCGTGTATATGTCACTAGAGGGCAAGTGGGGAGAGATCCACAGGGGTCACCAAAATATCGGTGTAATCTGATCCCAGTTAAAGTGAACCACATACACCTGTACAATGACCTGCATATTTTGGCTCTTAGCGCTCATGTGTAAACTCTTCTTTCGGCCATTTTCCCTCCTTCAGCCCTCATGAATGTTCATCTTTTCCGTAGACGGCGTCCAGGCTCATTTTTTCCTTAGTTTTAGTGACGCCTGGTATCTATTAAGCACCATGTGGGACAGGAAGGAGTGTCCGCTCAGCTGCTGTCTTTAGGTACCGAGAGCAGCTGCATAGCCTGTTTCGAGGTCCTCCCTCCACGGGAGAGACGCTCTCTGCCTAGGGAGGCGCTCTGCTCCCACCTACAGAGCCGTACTGACGACTTGCGTCGAACTGGGGCCAGTGTACCATGTCATCTCCAAACTTTCATAGAGCTCAACGATCTTTTGAATTCAAGCTTTATAATACCTTTAATTTATTTAATTTGATACACGGTCTGTGAAATCCTATGGATTAGACTAAAAGTAGCTAGGACAAAACTTGTATTAGGGTCTTTCTATCGTCCACCAGATGCAGATGTATCTATTGCTGAGGCCTTAAGAACTAATGTAAGTAATATAGCTCGTCAATTTCCAGATCATGCAATAATACTAGGAGGTGACTTCAACTTTCCGTATATCGACTGGAATAATTACGTCCACGTTACTGGTGGCCGGGATAAAACATCCTGTGAAATTATTCTTGACCTTTTCTCAGATCTTAATCTTGAGCAGCTCGTCACTGAACCAACGCGGTGCCACAACGATAACGAAAACATTTTAGATATTCTCGTTACGAATAGGCCTGAGTTATTCACGGACATTTCTACCACCATGGGAATAAGTGATCATAAAGCTGTAATTGCTACAGTAAAATTAATAGCCGAGCGCAAAAAGAAAAAAGAAAGGGTCGTTTACAGGTTTGAAAAGGCCCCAAAGGAGAGTTTAAGAACGTTTTTGAGGGATAATTACATTACCTTTATAGAAGGAAGAGGCTCGGTTGAAGAGATGTGGCTTCGATTCATGCATATAGTCAGGGAAGGTATGGACTTACATATACCGAAAAGGACAATCAGGGATGGGAACGATCCCCCGTGGTATACACGTGAACTTAAACGGTTACTTAAAAAACAAAGGAAGATACATGCACGCTCAAGGAACGATGTATAGGAGTGATTTAGAAAAGTTAGCTGAGACAAGAGAACATGTTAAAATGCGATGCGCGAGGCTTTTAACGACTTTAGATGCAACTCACTTTCTAAGAGTCTCAACGAAAACCCAAAGAAATTTTGGTCGTATGTAAAAAAAGTTAGTGGTAGTGACAACAATATGTCAGTTCTACTACAAGACGGTCGGGAAGTTGATGACAGCCGCGAAAAGGCTACCGTATTTAACACCGAATTTAAAAATTCTTTCACTGACGAAAACATGGAAAACATTCCCGCTTTTGCACGGCGTGTAGAATTTGAGATGGATCCAGTTCAAATTGATAGTGTAGGTATCATAAAGCAATTAAAGCTCCTGAAGTGGGGGAAGGCGCCGGGTCCTGATGGTATTCCAGTAAGATTATTTTCGGAATACGCGGAAGAAATAGAACCATTTCTATCAGATATATTTCGTAAATCTTTAGAAGAAAGAAAAGTACCTTCTGACTGGAAAATAGCGCAGGTGATTCCCGTTTTCAAGAAAGGTGATCGGAGAGATCCTAGGAATTATCGACCCATATCTCTAACATCTGTCTGCAGTAGAATTCTGGAGCATGTCATATGCTCTAACGTTATGAAGTTTCTGGATGAAAACGAGTTACTTACAGCAAACCAACACGGATTTCGTAAGAACCGTTCGTGTGAAACGCAACTGGCTCTATTTTCGCATGACGTAATGAAGGTTATCGATGCAGGATCACAAGTTGATGCTATTTTCTTGGATTTCCAGAAGGCTTTTGACTCTGTACCACATAACCGCCTTTTGGCGAAGATTCGAGCGTACGGTATATCTGATCAGATCTGCGAATGGATACGCGATTTTCTAACTGGTCGGTCGCAGTATGTCGTTGTTGACGGGGAAGCCTCTTCAAAGCTAGATGTTACTTCGGGCGTTCCTCAAGGAAGTGTAATAGGACCACTTCTTTTCTTAATTTTTATAAACGATCTCGGTGACAACGTTAATTGCAGGATGCGATTTTTTGCTGATGATGCACTTATTTATAGGGTGGGGTGCTCTGACGATTGCTTAGAAATACAGCGCGATCTGGATGTTATTTCGGAATGGTGCCGTAAATGGCAGCTTACACTTAACTGTAAAAAGTGCAAGGCAATGCAAATAAGTAATAAAAAGTTAACAATTCAGTTGTTGACACGGTCGATTCCCTGAAGTATCTAGGCGTAACAGTACAAAGCAACATGAAATGGGACTTGCACATAACTTCCGTCGTAGGCAAAGCTAATTCTAAACTACGTTTTATAGGTCGTATTTTGAGAAGCTGCAATGCTCATACAAAGGAAATAGCGTACAAAACACTAGTGCGTCCGCATTTGGAATACTGTTGTGCAATTTGGGATCCGTATCGCAAGGGATTGATTGACACGTTAGAGAAAGTACAGAGGAGAGCCGCTCGATTCGTTTTTTTTTTTTTTTTTGTAACTGCTTTACATCTCTTTTTAACATCGAGGTCTTTGGAGACGGGAAAGGATGGGGGGCAAGGATGGGGGCAAGGATGGGGGCAAGGAATGGGAAGGAATTCGGACATGGCCTTGATGGAAGCATCCCGGCATTTGCCTGGAGTGATTTGGGGAAACCATGGAAAACCCAAATCTGGATGCCCGGACGGGGATTCGAACCGCCGTCCTCCCGAATGCGAGGCGAGAACGCTAACCGTTACACCGCCATTCTCGGTGCTCGATTCGTGACTACTAGTTACAGTCCTTATGTAAGTGTCACAGAGGGATTGTTAGGTGGACAGACGACGTCGTTTTCGTTTAAATTTGTTGGAGAATATGCGAAAATCTCTAATTTACGAGTGCAACGAAATACTTCTTCGCCAACCATTTAGGTCGCAATGACAGAAGGGATAAGATTCGAGAGATAAGATGCCGTACTGATACATTTATGTATTCTTTCTTTCCTCGTTCTGTTCGGGATTGGAATACTCTAAAATAGGATTGGTGCTTAGCACCCTCTGCCACCCACAGTAATTGTGAATTGCAGAGTATAGATGTAGATGTAGATGTAAATAATTTCCTTTCTCACAAACTGTGGTTCTCAGATTCACATAAATTATAATTCTGTTTCGTCAGAGATCGTCAATGTATTTATGAGTATCTGATTTACTTTCTGAAACGATTCTGTGGCCGAATGAACCTAGAGACAAAAATTATTTTAAAATGCTGCTAAATATATATTTTTAAAAAACATATCGATTATATTCAGAGGAAATCTAAAGAACTGGTTCCGAATATTTAATACTCGCTTTCCGGCCGTTTCCTGTCACTTCGACCCTCCAACCGAGAACTACCGTCATTACCCACAGCTGTCTGTTACACACGTATTATTGGCCAGCTCTATTCGGTCGCAGCTCTGGGTTCGGCTAACCGACAACCTGACAGACTACCAGCTAAGGGCCGACAGCCTTGCGATTAACCAACCAAAACTGTACGTCTCTGACACCGACGAACTGTCGGTAAACTGCCGCCTCTACGATCAACCAACCCTCAGCAGTGTAATGAACCAACCAAGGGCCACTACCGGTCGCCTGCTCAACAGACATACAGTCTACTTGTCGAAGCCCTACAGCCGTGTATTCTACCTGCCGCCTCGACCAGTTGCAATTCATTAACCAGCAGACCACCAAACGCCGTGCCGTCTACCAACTGCCGGCCAATAGCCGTGAGGCAACTCATATATGCTCCTGATGTTCGCTAAATCGACCCCCAGCACGTGCAAGGATGTCAAGTGTGCTTCAATTAATGGTAGAGGTAGGACAAGTGCCTTCCAAAGTAGAACATATTTCTGTACAATTTAAGTACCTCAAATTGTAAAGAACCGAGAAATTATATCAATGCTTATTTTTAACTAATTTCTAATAAAAACCTCAAATTATTACTAAGCATCAACCGCGGTTATAATGTAAAAGTTAGTCTGTGTAGCGTATTAAAAATTCAGAAGGACCATAATTTCTAAACTGCCCGTTTTTTCTAAGATTCGCACTCTTACAACAAGCATATGCTTAGCTGATTGATATTGTATGTACATGAGATTTGAAACCATGAATAATATTTTCGAATTTCAAGAACGTGATAGTGTCAAATCCGTTGATCGCATAATATACATCAAAATAAATATAATTAAATTCGAACCATTGTATCGACGGTCATGTTGCTCTGCCACATGACAACAGTAGGAGGAAGGGCGCTAGCGTCGATGTTCGGAACAGTTACGAGCTCTGCTTTCTCTGGTCGAATATTGTTTTTCAAGTTAAGACGAAATTTACAAATGTAAGAATATAACCATATAGTAAATCATACTCCAATCACCATTAAGATTTTATTGGCATTGAGTTTCAAGTTAAATTTGAATAAGATATCTAAATTCGAGATGTTAAATCTTGAATCTTCAATAAATGAAATTAATGAAGGGACACAATTAGTTGTTGGGAACCTAAAATGCACTTCAGAAAAATGCGATAGTCATACAAATATATTATTGATTACAGACGGTTACAGAAAATATCATTACTGTTGGATGTGTAAAAGGTCGTCTCTACTTAGATCATCAATAAATAGCCACCAACACTCTGTGCACATTTGTGATATATATCATCTTTCCAGACATTAAATTGATTGCTCGAGGGTAGATACTATCAGAGTCGATCTGCCAGCGATGAAGACAAAATTTTCAAGTTCAAGGGTTTTGTTTACTAATAGCATGTATCGTTCGTAATTTACGCGAATTTTGAATGTGTACTAGAACTCACTGATATGTTTAAGCCCAAAAACAACGCCTCTTATACTACCTATGTCCAGAAAAACGTAGAGGGCCATTTGCGCTTACATCTATCTTAGACGTTCAAGAAATATACCATTAAACTATTCACTATGTAATGATGGACGAGCAGGAAGTACAATTAAAACGTGATACTGTATGCCACATCTGTTGAAAAGGTATTGATCCCGGGAGTGTAAAAGTTCGCGATCAATGTCACTTCCCAGGTGCATTTGGAGGGGCCATTCATAATTAATGTAATTTGCAGTACAAAATAAGTCTCACATACCCATTTTTGCCACAAAATATCTAGGCATGATGTACAATAATGTGTTATCAAACCTAGACGGCGATGAAATAGTGGTTCTATCCATCAAATTGACCAGTACATTTCGTTTGCCAAAGAGGATGGAGATACTTCATTTACCGGCAAGTTTCTGGAATCTTATCGATTTATGTTAAAGTGGTTGCAGAGCTTTAGGAACGTGACCCTTCAACAAACTATGCGTGTTTCGCGGAGACCGGGAAAGGTCACGCTTCGTCCAAAATCAATAGGGTTTTCTAGATACGAAACTAGGAATGAGAATGCTAATCTGCAAAGTTTGTTTCAAAAACTGAGTACTGTGTGTTTGGAGCAAATACCTAGGAGACCGCTAAGCCCTTCACATCTCAAGAACTTACCTGTCAGACTAAGAAGCACGCGTGTCGAAATGGATCTTCTGACACACTTCGATATGCCACTTTTTAAACAAAGAATTCGTTAGGTATTTGCTAGTGCGTCGATCGGAAGGCGAACGCAAACGACTAATACGTAATGTGGGTCGACTGCGAGGCGTCTAAAAGGGTATCTGTACTGTCTGGCCATGTCGGAGCATCTACTCTCTGTGAGGTTTTAATTGTTGACAGCTCGAAACACTGCTAAGTTCTTGACGATTCTCCAGGAAAATCACGATTACCTAACGGACCTGCCGCCCCTGGTTCTACAACACCCAAGCTGATGTCTACACTGGAGAAAAAGGTTTCGTATGTTTTCCATTACCGAGTTCTCCAGCAAGTGTACGCCCTTCTAATCCACGTCTGAATGCGTGTGAGGTTTTTAGAAATTAATAAAAAACTAGGGAAAAAATCGTAAAAACCGGGATGCGAAATTGCAAACGGGTTGGGTGGGCACCCCTGTGCCCGCCAACGCGCAACTCTCCATATTTCTTGCTACAGAATTTGATAATGTCTAGTAGCTTAACACGAAACTGAATACCAGCGAAATATAAAAGCTATAATTGGAGTATGTATTACTATATAGACATACTCTGACGGGGTTAAATTGCCTATTATCTTGAAAATTAGGAATCGCATCGAAGAAGCTGAGCTCCTCTGTGTTTCGATTTTTAACGGTAGCGCCATTCTTCCCACTGATGTCAAGTAGCAGACCAGCAAAGGATACCCGCGAATTTAGCTATGTTTGTGGGGATTAATGTTAAGCGATCGAATGATTTGCCCCCGCTCCCCCAACCCCGATCATGAAATTCAGAATGTTAATTAATAATTGTAGACCTCAGATAAACACTATATCAATCAGCTAGAAATGTGCTTGTTGTAAGAACGCGCCATTTTAGCCCAAAAGCATAAATTAGTTGATTCTAAACCGTCGTCGTTCGAAATAATGAATTTTCTGATCAGGCTGTACCTTTAAAGCCGGGATGGGTGGCATAGGATTTAATTAGTAATCTGCGGACGTGTAGATTGTTTACCGGCACTTGACAAGAATTTTTAGTCGCTTTGTTTCATTCTGATAGACGTTCGTTTCATCAGGTTTATACAGATCCACCGAGACACTTGGAAGATATGTGAGAAAAGAAAATCACAGTTTATGATAGTCAGAGAATTATAGTTTGTATGAAAGGTGCCTGGAAATTAAATTTATTAAGTATGGTTTCACTTGGTAACGTACTTGAAATTCGAAAGATCAGTGAGCTCTATGACATGGTGAACTGGAGCGCTCCGTGAGGCAGGGAGGGCGCTGGCAATCAAAACGGCTTTCCACGACCCGGCCGGGCCGATCCAGCTGCGAAGGCGTGTACTTGCAGGGATGGCGCGCGTCTATCCATCGCCCTGACGATAAGGATCAAAGACCCGCGTATCTTAAACGACACTAGGCCAGGTCGTGGGCAGGCGCCCGCTGATTCATACTCATCGCCTGATGTGGCGTAGCCTCCGAAACCACACACCCTGGTGTGAGGGCGGAACCCCCCTCTGTCCCGAGTAGAGGCGAGCCTGCGGGAGGCGTGCCCTGCCCTACATGGCGCCTAGCACCAAACAAAAGACAAAACGAGTTTAATTAGCTAGGGGTGAAAAAAGGACGCCCAGATGCCTCTTATGAAACAGATGAACATTAATGGCAGCTGGGTGGCAAAGGGCAAAAGGTAATGTTTTGACATAAGCAAATATGTGGGTATGGTAGAGACATATGTGATTCACTTCAACTTGTACCACATTATACCGAAGTTCTGGTCTCCAGTGTGGATCACTTCACCCTCTACATACGTTCGCTGGCCGTCCATTCAGCGTATATAACCGTTTTGAAATATCCTACAGCCGACTATCCCTGATTACTTAGCTGCAATCTTGTTTTCATGTTTAAATTAGTTTTGATTCGTTGGAAATGAATGGAGGAGCAGCGGACTGTTGAGAACGGTGTGGAGTGGAGCAGCGTGAGATCTGAGGAATGCCGCAGTATAGTGCGTGGTTCACATGACATGTTCCACTCCCGACGTGTGTTTGTTGTTGTTGCAGTCCACCCGGTGATCCAGGTGCCGAACCAGCTGGTGGGCGCGCCGCTGGGCACCGACGTCACTCTCGAGTGCTACGTCGAGGCGTCACCCACCTCCATCAACTACTGGGTCAGGGACACCGGTGAGCACACAGTGGTTACAATCTCTGTCGCCATTTTATTCAGATTAAGTATCTACGCGTTTGGTTCACATTTGGTGAAGTTTGATGCAACGTTCCGGTGTCAATCGGATATCCTGTCGCACTTTGTGTACCGGAAAGCACACAAACCGAACTAGACATCTACACGCACAAAAAACTGCAACCACTAAAACGTTTGTACACTCAAGTAAGCTACAAGCGAACTAATAATCTACTAAAACTACTTTCCAAAATGCCATTCTGTCTGAAAGTTAGTATCAACACGATTTATACAAAAAACACCCCTTGGGTTTTGATGAGTTTTCGGAAAATGCACAGCTGGGTATAGAATAGTAAATTTTTAACTTTCATGTGACGTCAGAAAGCTGAGATTTTATGGTAAAGTGATTAAAAGTGAGTATCCATTTTTATTGAACGTATTATCGGATGAAATAAGTTATAATTTGTCGTCCTTGCCAAAGTGTTAACCGTAACATTATCGATTAATGTGCTCATTAACTGTCCCAGCAAACGACGATGCTGGTAATAACTCGTAAACTACTTGCAGTAGCAGTTCCGATCCTATTTCTTTAACTCGACTAATTACAAAGTTCCTTAATATAGTGTCCAGATCTATGAAATTTGGATTTAGGGTTTGTCTGTCCGGCCATGACGCACAAACTAATGATTCCATTTCAACAGAACTTTACTGACTGATAGTTTGGCCAGTCATTAAAACATTGGTTTGAAACCTTCTTATATCTGCCTTTCCATTTCAGAACGCTGACTCCTCTTCCTGTAGTCTATTATATTACCCACAGTACGGCAACCTTTCTTATAGTAATTAACCGTTCCAAGCTGTGATCCTATTGCGCCCCTCTTAGATATCATGTATAGAAAAACAAGAACAGAGTTGATTTGTGAACAAAGCCTTTTTCGGCTTGTTACTGCAATATAATCTTCGCGGGTTCGCTGCCGGATTGTGTGAATGAAAAACGAGTTTTCGGCAACGAACTCTACCGCCATCTTCAGACCTGATCCTCACTTTGTGGCGAGCTCAATGCCGGTCTCTGGCGCCGACGCTTCCTTTTAAAAACAAACGCCCCTCTCCTACCCACCACCATGCTCCGTAGTTTATTTGTCATTAATGTGTGCCAGATGTGTCCTTGCTGGGCAGGTCGGGCCCGGGTGGTTTTGTTTGTCTGTGTTAGTATATACTGGCCTGCTGTTCAAGGATCGTATCACTCTTTTCTTGAGTTCACTGGCCACCGTATTCTGTTGCTTAGGCGAACCAGTGAGCCCAGCTGGCTTATAAGTTGGTTACTATGTAACCTAGACTTTGCATAGAGCCTTTGCGCTGCAACGTTGTAGCGGTCTATCAAAGGAGGGAGTCCGCTAATGTCATGGAGAATTTTGGTAGGCGTTTTCCGTGGCATTTTATATGCGTAGCGAATCGGCCTATTTTGTATAGTCTCTAGCAATTTTAAGGGTGGAATTATCTCACACTGGTGCAGCATACTCCAGTAGTGGCCTGACTGTCGATGTGATGTGGAGAACAGTCTAGCTGTAGTAGGATGCATTGTATAGTTGTTGGATTTAGTATCGGGTATAGCTCCCTTATCCTGCCGCTCCTTTTGCGCGAATGTTCCTGGTGTGTGTTTTCCAGGTCATTCGTTTATCATGGGTGACTCCAAGGTAGAGCGCCGTATTGGGCCACTTGATATCTTCTCCGAACAGTCGTACTGACTGTAATGGAGGTACACTCTTCCTTGTGATTATTATTGCCTGGCTTTTGGTGGCATTGAATGTTAGACTCCATTTAGTAGGCCAGCTTTCATTGTTGGCGCATTCTCGCTGCAACTTGTTACTTAGGTGTGTGGCTCTGATGCTGCGCGAATAGACAGCAGTATCATCCGCATATAGTCCAATTTGTAGTTGTTCGGTACTCGGTACATCGGCCGTATATAGGTCCAAGGACAGATCCTTGAGGAACTCCAGCATTGATGGTTTTTATTGCTGTTACAGCATCCTCTGTTATTACTCTGAAGGTCTTTCCAGTCAAATAGTTTTTTATTAGTCTGACATGTAGTAGCGGGAATCCATGGGTAAGCAGTTTATAAAGTAGGCCGTCGTGCCAGACAGCATCAAATGCCCGGAGTCAACCGGTAATACAGCACCAAAATACTCCCTTCGCCACGACACTGTCTGCCTGGTTACATAATTCCCGGAGTATTGGGAGGTTCTTACAGTGCCACTGTATCTCCTTCCAGTTCACGCAGGTTGTCATAATCGGTGTGGCTTTAATGGATTATGATTTCTGATGTTTTTATTTCATTGTTGTGCTTGGTGGATCGGCCACCTGATGTTTTCATTAACTCTGGCAGTGCTGCCTAATTGCTCAATCAGCGGATTAGCAGATTGAGAGCAATTTTTGTAGAATTCCTTAGCCATTTTGGCGAACCTCTGCCTTAAGTATTCGAGACCGCTGATGTTGTGAATGACATCAGACGGCGTATCTCTTGGGAGGTTATATGCGAAGCGGATCGCTCTGTTTTTAATCGTCTGGATCCAATTTATGTGCACGGAGGCCGCATTGCCCCATACAACTGCAGCATAATCGAGGATTGGTCGTACTAATGCAGTGTACAACCTAATGGCCTGAGTTGATTTAATCGTTGAAGTAGGGTTTAATATTGGGTAGAGCGATTTCATCCTTCCCTCCGCATTTGCTCTCAGGTTGTTAACATGTTGTTTCCAAGTCAGTATTCTGTCGAGAGTGACTCCGAGGCACACAGCAGTTTTTGTCCATGTAATAGCCTCGTTGAACAGAGTGTTTCGTGGTAGTTGCGGTACTTTCCTTCTCGTGATGAAGACTGCTTGGCTCTTTTCAATATTAAAGGCGAGGCGCAGCTTTTTGGCCCAGCCCTCGA